>ONZH01029088.1:0-35201 GCA_900303285.1 Rhinella marina
GGTGGAGCAGTGATCAGGGATGAGGTTTAATATCTATATACATGGTGTGGACAGGTCTGTACAGGGTGGAGCAGTGATCAGGGATGAGGTTTATATCTATATACATGATGTGGACAGGTCTTGTACAGGGTGGAGCAGTGATCAGGGATGAGGTTTATATCTATATACATGGTGTGGACAGGTCTGTACAGGGTGGAGCAGTGATCAGGGATGAGGTTTATATCTATATACATGGTGTGGACAGGTCTGTACAGGGTGGAGCAGTGATCGGGGATGAGGTTTATATCTATATACATGGTGTGGACAGGTCTGTACAGGGTGGAGCAGTGATCAGGGATGAGGTTTATATCTATATATCATGGTGTGGACAGGTCTGTACAGGGTGGAGGCAGTGATCAGGGATGAGGTTTATATCTATATACATGATGTGGGACAGGTCTGTACAGGGTGGAGCAGTGATCAGGGATGAGGTTTATATCTATATACATGGTGTGGACAGGTCTGTACAGGGTGGAGCAGTGATCAGGGATGAGGTTTATATCTATATACATGGTGTGGACAGGTCATGTACAGGGTGGAGCAGTGATCAGGGATGAGGTCTGTACAGGGTGGAGGCAGTCAGGGATGAGGTTTATATCTATATACATGACAGGTGTGGAGCAGTGATCAGGGACTATATACATGGTCAGGTCTGTACAGGGTGGAGCAGTGATCAGGGATGAAGGTTTATATCTATATACATGATGTGTGGACAGGTCTGACAGGTGGTGGAGCAGTGATCAGGGATGAGGTTTATATCTATATACATGATGTGGACAGGTCTGTACAGGGTGGAGCAGTGATCAGGGATGAGGTTTATATCTATATATCATGGTGTGGACAGGTCTGTACAGGGTGGAGCAGTGATCAGGGATGAGGTTTATATCTATATACATGGTGTGGACAGGTCTGTAACAGGGTGGAGCAGTGATCAGGGATGAGGTTTATATCTATATACATGGTGTGGTGGACAGGTCTGTACAGGGTGGAGCAGTGATCAGGGATGAGGTTTATATCTATATACATGGTGTGGACAGGTCTGTACAGGGTGGAGCAGTGATCAGGGATGAGGTTTATATCTATATACATGGTGTGGACAGGTCTGTACAGGGTGGAGCAGTGATCAGGGATGAGGTTTACAGGGTATCTATTATATCATGGTGTGGATGTGGGTACAGGATCTGAGGTACTATATACATGGTGTGGAGCAGGGTGATCAGGGATGAGGTTTATATCTATATACATGATGTGGACAGGTCTCTACAGGGTGGAGCAGTGATCAGGGATGAGGTTTATATCTATATACATGGTGTGGACAGGTCTGTACAGGGTGGAGCAGTGATCAGGGATGAGGTTTATATCTATATACATGTGTGTGGACAGGTCTGTACAGGGTGGAGCAGTGATCAGGGATGACAGGTTTATATCTATATACATGATGTGGGGTGGACAGGTCAGGATGTACAGGGTGGAGCAGTGGATCAGGGATGAGGTTTATATATCTATATACATGGTGTGGACAGGTCTGTACAGGGGTGGAGCAGTGATCAGGGATGAGGTTTATATCTATATACATGGTGTGGACAGGTCTGTACAGGGTGGAGCAGTGATCAGGGATGAGGTTTATCATATCTATTATACATGGTGTGGACAGGTCTGTACAGGGTGGAGCAGTGATCAGGGATGAGGTTTATATCTATATACATGGTGTGGACAGGTCTGTACAGGGTGGAGCAGTGATCAGGGATGAGGTTTATATCTATATACATGGTGTGGGACTCTGTACAGGGTGGAGCAGTGATCAGGGATGAGGTTTATATCTATATACATGGTGTGGACAGGTCTGTACAGGGTGGAGCAGTGATCAGGGATGAGGTTTATATCTATATACATGGTGTGGACAGGTCTGTACAGGGTGGAGCAGTGATCAGGGATGAGGTTTATATCTATATACATGGATGTGGACAGGTCTGTACAGGGTGGAGCAGTGATCAGGGGATGAGGTTTATATCTATATACATGATGTGGACAGGTCTGTACAGGGTGGAGCAGTGATCAGGGATGAGGTTTATATCTATATACATGATGTGGACAGGTCTGTACAGGGTGGAGCAGTGATCAGGGATGAGGTTTATATCTATTATACATGATGTGGACAGGTCTGTACAGGGTGGAGCAGTGATCAGGGATGAGGTTTATATCTATATACATGGTGGACAGGTCTGTACAGGGTGGAGCAGTGATCAGGGATGAGGTTTATATCTATATACATGGTGTGGACAGGTCTGTACAGGGTGGAGCAGTGATCAGGGATGAGGTTTATATCTATATACATGGTGTGGACAGGTCTGTACAGGGTGGAGCAGTGATCAGGGATGAGGTTTATATCTATATACATGGTGTGGACAGGTCTGTACAGGGTGGAGCAGTGATCAGGGATGAGGTTTATATCTATATACATGGTGTGGACAGGTCTGTACAGGGTGGAGCAGTGATCAGGGATGAGGTTTATATCTATATACATGGTGTGGACAGGTCTGTACAGGGTGGAGCAGTGATCAGGGATGATAGGTTTATATCTATATACATATACATGATGTGGACAGGTCTGTACAGGGTGGAGCAGTGATCAGGGATGAGGTTTTATATCTATATACATGGTGTGGACAGGTCTGTACAGGGTGGAGCAGTGATCAGGGATGAGGTTTTATATCTATATACATGGTGTGGACAGGTCTGTACAGGGTGGAGCAGTGATCAGGGATGAGGTTTATATCTATATACATGGTGTGGACAGGTCTGTACAGGGTGGAGCAGTGATCAGGGATGAGGTTTATATCTATATACATGGTGTGGACAGGTCTGTACAGGGTGGAGCAGTGATCAGGGATGAGGTTTATATCTATATACATGGTGTGGACAGGTCTGTACAGGGTGGAGCAGTGATCAGGGATGAGGTTTATATCTATATACATGGTGTGGACAGGTCTGTACAGGGTGGAGCAGTGATCAGGGATGAGGTTTATATCTATATACATGATGTGGACAGGTCTGTACAGGGTGGAGCAGTGATCAGGGGATGAGGTTTATATCTATATACATGGTGGGACAGGTCTGTACAGGGTGGAGCAGTGATCAGGGATGAGGTTTATATCTATATACATGATGTGGACAGGTCTGTACAGGGTGGAGCAGTGATCAGGGATGAGGTTTTATTATCTATATACATGGTGTGGACAGGTCTGTACAGGGTGGAGCAGTGATCAGGGATGAGGTTTATATCTATATACATGGTGTGGACAGGTCTGTACAGGGTGGAGCAGTGATCAGGGATGAGGTTTATATCTATATACATGATGTGGACAGGTCTGTACAGGGTGGAGCAGTGATCAGGGATGAGGTTTATATCTATATACATGATGTGGACAGGTCTGTACAGGGTGGAGCAGTGATCAGGGATGAGGTTTATATCTATATACATGGTGTGGACAGGTCTGTACAGGGTGGAGCAGTGATCAGGGATGAGGTTTATATCTATATACATGATGTGGACAGGTCTGTACAGGGTGGAGCAGTGATCAGGGATGAGGTTTATATCTATATACATGATGTGGACAGGTCTGTACAGGGTGGAGCAGTGATCAGGGATGAGGTTTATATCTATATACATGGTGTGGACAGGTCTGTACAGGGTGGAGCAGTGATCAGGGATGAGGTTTATATCTATATACATGATGTGGACAGGTCTGTACAGGGTGGAGCAGTGATCAGGGATGAGGTTTATATCTATATACATGGATGTGGACAGGTCTGTACAGGGTGGAGCAGTGATCAGGGATGAGGTTTATATCTATATACATGATGTGGACAGGTCTGTACAGGGTGGAGGCAGTGATCAGGGATGAGGTTTATATCTATATACATGATGTGGACAGGTCTGTACAGGGTGGAGCAGTGATCAGGGATGAGGTTTATATCTATATACATGGTGTGGACAGGTCTGCTACAGGGTGGAGCAGTGATCAGGGATGAGGTTTATATCTATATACATGATGTGGACAGGTCTGTACAGGGTGGAGCAGTGATCAGGGATGAGGTTTATATCTATATACATGATGTGGACAGGTCTGTACAGGGTGGAGCAGTGATCAGGGGATGAGGTTTATATCTATATACATGTGTGGACAGGTCTGTACAGGGTGGAGCAGTGATCAGGGGATGAGGTTTATATCTATATACATGAGTGGACAGGTCTGTACAGGGTGGAGCAGTGAATCAGGGATGAGGTTTATATCTATATACATGATGTGGACAGGTCGTACAGGGTGGAGCAGTGATCAGGGATGAGGTTTATATCTATATACATGGTGTGGACAGGTCTGTACAGGGTGGAGCAGTGATCAGGATGAGGTTTAATCTATACATGATGTGGACAGGTCTGTACAGGGTGGAGCAGATGGATCAGGGATGAGGTTTATATCTATATACATGGTGGGACAGGTCCTGTACAGGGTGGAGCAGTGATCAGGGTGATGAGGTTTATATCTATATGGTGTACAGGGTGGAGCAGTGATCAGGGATGAGGTTTATATATACTACAGGGTGAGCAGTGATCAGGGATGAGGTTTATATCTATATACATGGTGTGGACAGGTCTGTACAGGGTGGAGCAGTGATCAGGGATGAGGTTTATATCTATATACATGGTGTGGACAGGTCTGTACAGGGTGGAGCAGTGATCGGGGATGAGGTTTGTATACAGGTGTGGACAGGGTGGACAGGGTGAGCAGTGATCGGGGATGAGGTTTATATCTATATACAGGGTCTGTACAGGGTGGAGCAGTGATCAGGGATGAGGTTTATATCTATATACATGGGTGTGGACAGGTCTGTACAGGGTGGAGCAGTGATCAGGGATGAGGTTTATATCTATATACATGATGTGGACAGGTCTGTACAGGGTGGAGCAGTGATCGGGATGAGGTTTATATCTATATACATGGTGGACAGGTCTGTACAGGGTGGGCAGTGATCAGGGAGAGGTTTATATCTATATACATGATGTGGACAGGTCTGTACAGGGTGGAGCAGTGATCAGGGATAGGTTTATATCTATATACATGATGTGGACAGGTCTGTACAGGGTGGAGCAGTGATCAGGGATGAGGGTTTATATCTATATACATGGTGTGGACAGGTCTGTACAGGGTGGAGCAGTGATCAGGGATGAGGTTTATATCTATATACATGATGTGACAGGTCTGTTAACAGGGTGGAGCAGTGATCAGGGATGAGGTTTATATCTATAATACATGGTGTGGACAGGTCTGTACAGGTGGAGCAGTGATCAAGGGATGAGGTTTATATCTATATACATGGTGTGGACAGGTCTGTACAGGGTGGGAGCAGTGATCAGGGGATGAGGTTTATATCTAATATACATGGTGTGGACAGGTCTGTACAGGGTGGAGCAGTGATCAGGGATGAGGTTTATATCTATATACATGGGTGTGGACACGGTCTGTACAGGGTGGAGCAGTGATCAGGGATGAGGTTTATATCTATATACATGGTGTGGACAGGTCTGTACAGGGTGGAGCAGTGATCAGGGATGAGGTTTATATCTATATACATGATGTGACAGGTCTGTACAGGGTGGAGCAGTGATCAGGGATGAGGTTTATATCTATATACATGTGTGGACAGGTCTTACAGGGGTGGAGCAGTGATCAGGGATGAGGTTTATATCTATATAATGATGTGGACAGGTCTGTACAGGGTGGAGCAGTGATCAGGGATGAGGTTTATATCTATATACATGGTGTGGACAGGTCTGTACAGGGTGGAGCAGTGATCAGGGATGAGGTTTATATCTATATACATGGTGTGGACAGGTCTGTACAGGTGGAGCAGTGATCAGGGATGAGGTTTATATTCTATATACATTGCGTGTGGACAAGGTCTGTTACAGGGTGGAGCAGTGATCAGGGATGAGGTTTATATCTATATACATGATGTGGACAGGTTCTGTACAAGGGTGGAGCAGTGATCAGGGATGAGGTTTATATCTATATACATGATGTGGACAGGTCTGTACAGGGTGGAGCAGTGATCAGGGATGAGGTTATATCTATATACATGGTGGACAGGTCTGTACAGGGTGGAGCAGTGATCAGGGATGAGGTTTATATCTATATACATGGTGTGGACAGGTCTGTACAGGGTGGAGCAGTGATCAGGGATGAGGTTTATATATATACAAGGTTGTACAGGGTGGACAGTGATCGGGATGAGGTTTATATCTATATACAGGTGTGGACAGGTCTCTACAGGGTGACAGTGATCGGATGAGGTTATATCTATATATATGCAGGTCTGTACAGGGTGGCAGTGATCAGGGATGAGGTTTATATCTATATACATGGTGTGGACAGGTCTGTACAGGGTGGAGCAGTGATCAGGGATGAGGTTTATATCTATAACATGGTGGACAGGTCTGTACAGGGTGGAGCAGTGATCAGGGATGAGGTTTATATCTATATACATGGTGTGGACAGGTCTGTACAGGGTGGAGCAGTGATCAGGGATGAGGTATATCTATATACATGGACTGGTACAGGGTGGGAGCAGTGATCGGGATGAGTTTATATCTATATACATGGTGTGGACAGTCTGTACAGGGTGGAGCAGTGATCAGGGATGAGGTTTATATCTATATACATGGTGTGGACAGGTCAGGGTGATATATATAATTGTGTGACAGGTCTGTACAGGGTGGAGCAGTGATCGGGGATGAGGTTTATATCTATATACATGATGTGGACAGGTCTGTACAGGGTGGAGCAGTGATCAGGGATGAGGTTTATATCTATATACATGGTGTGGACAGGTCTGTACAGGGTGGAAGCAGTGATTAGGGATGAGGTTTATATCTTATACATGGTGTGGACAGTCTGTACAGGGTGGAGCAGTGATCGGGAGAGGTTTATACAGGTCTGTACAGGGTGGAGCAGTGACAGGGATGAGGTTTAGGGTCTGTACAGGGTGGAGCAGTGATCGGGATGAGGTTTATATACAGGTCTGTACAGGGTGGACAGTGATCGGGGATGAGGTTTATATACAGGTCTGTACAGGGTGGAGCAGTGATCGGGGATGAGGTTTATCTATACAGGTGACAGGACAGGGTGGAGCAGTGATCGGGATGAGGTTTATATACAGTTCTGTACAGGTGGAGCAGTGATCGGGATGAGGTTTATATACAGGTCTGTACAGGGTGGAAGCAGTGATCAGGGATGAGGTTTATATACATGAGGTCTGACAGGGTGGAGCAGTGATCGGGGATGAGGTTTAATCTATATACATGATGTGGACAGGTCTCTACAGGGTGGAGCAGTGATCAGGATGAGGTTTATATCTACATGGTCTGTACAGGGTGGAGCAGTGATCAGGGATGAGGTTTATATCTATATACATGATGTGGACAGGTCTCTACAGGGTGGAGCAGTGATCAGGATGAGGTTTATATACAGGTCTGTAACAGGGTGGAGCAGTGATCGGGATGAGGTTTATATACAGGTCTGTACAGGGTGGAGCAGTGATCGGGGATGAGTTTGTATACAGTCTGTACAGGGTGGAGCAGTGATCAGGGATGAGGTTTGTATACAGGTCTGTACAGGGTGGAGCAGTGATCGGGATGAGGTTTGTATACAGTCTGTACAGGTGGAGCATGATCGGGATGAGGTTTGATACAGGTCTGTACAGGTGGAGCAGTGATCAGGGATGAGGTTGTATACAGGTCTGTAAGGGTGAGCAGTGATCGGGATGAGTTTACAGGTCTGTACAGGGTGGAGCAGTGATCAGGGGATAGGTTTATATCTATATACATGGTGTGGACAGGTCTGTACAGGGTGGAGCAGTGATCGGGGATGAGGTTTATATATCTATATACATGGTGTGGACAGGTCTGTACAGGGTGGAGCATGATCAGGATGGGTTTATCATTAGGGATGTACAGGTCAGGATTTATACAGGTCATGTACAGGTGGAGCAGTGATCGGGGATGAGGTTTATATCTAGGTCAGGTCTGTACAGGGTGAGCAGTGATCGGGATGAGTTTAATATATACATGGTGGGACAGGCACAGGTTTATACAGGTGACAGGTGTATACATGATTTGACAGGTCTGTACAGGGTGGAGCAGTGATCAGGGATGAGTTTATATACATGGTGCTCTGTACAGGGTGGAGCAGTGATCGGGATGAGGTTTTATACAGTGACAGGTGGGCAGTGATCGGGGATGAGGTTTGTATACAGGTCTGTACAGGGGGAGCAGTGATCAGGGGATGAGGTTTTTATACAGGTCTGTACAGGGTGGAGCAGTGATCAGGGATGAGGTTTGTATACAGGTCTGTACAGGGTGAGCAGTGATCAGGATGATATCAGGTCATATACAGGTCTGTACAGGGTGAGCAAGTGATCGGGGATGAGGTTTATTACAGGTCTGTACAGGTGGAGCGTGATCGGGGATGAGTTTATCTATATACGTGGTGTGGACAGGTCTGTACAGGGTGGAGCAGTGATCAGGGGGATAGGTTTATATCTATATACATGATGTGGACAGGTCTGTACAGGGTGGAGCAGTGATCAGGGATGAGGTTTTATATCTATATACATGATGTGGACAGGTCTCTACAGGTGGAGCCGTGATCAGGGATGAGGTTTATATCTATATACATGGTGTGGACAGGTCTGTACAGGGTGGAGCAGTGATCGGGGATGAGGTTTATATCTATATACGGTGTGGACAGGTCTGTACAGGGTGGAGCAGTGATCGGGATGAGGTTTATATCTATATAGATGGTGTGGCAGGTCTGTACAGGGTGGAGCAGTGATCAGGGATAGGTTTATATCTATATACATGATGTGGACAGGTCTTACAGGGTGGAGCAGTGATCAGGGATGAGGTTTATATCTATATACATGGGTGGACAGGTCTGTACAGGGTGGAGCAGTGATCGGGGGATGAGGTTTATATCTATATACGGTGTGGACAGGTCTGTACAGGGTGGAGCAGTGATCGGGATGAGGTTTATATCTATATAGATGGTGTGGACAGGTCTGTACAGGGTGGAGCAGTGATCAGGGATGAGGTTTAATCTATATACATGGTTGGACCAGGTCTGTACAGGTGGAGCAGTGATCGGGGATGAGGTTTGTATACAGGTCTGTACAGGGTGGAGCAGTGATCGGGGATGAGGTTTGTATACAGGTCTGTACAGGGTGGAGCAGTGATCGGGGATGAGGTTTGTATACAGGTCTGTACAGGTGGAGCAGTGATCGGGATGGAGGTTTGATATACAGGTCTGTACAGGGCGGAGCAGTGATCAGGGATGAGGTTTGTATACAGGTCTGTACAGGGTGGAGCAGTGATCAGGGATGAGGTTTGTATACAGGTCTGTACAGGGTGGAGCAGTGATCAGGGTGAGGTTTGTATACAGGTCTGTACAGGGTGGAGCAGTGATCAGGGATGAGGTTTGTATACAGGTCTGTACAGGGTGGAGCGCTCCTCTCGGCGGTGGCGGACACTTACCTGGACTGTGACAGGTGCTTGGTGTAGAGCTGCCTCCAGACGCTGAAGCTGAGCGGGTCGAGGTTCAGACATTGGTAGAGACTTTGGAGAAGCTGCAGAATAAAGACAGGAGCTGCGGTCAGTGCTGCGCTCACCCTGCGCACTGCTCTGCGGGGGTGGGGTTCCTGCTGCGCACCTCTTTCTTCATGACAGGGGGGCAGTTCGGGGTGGCTCTGGACAGGAAGGAAGGGAAGTAGGTGTGCAGGGTGCTCTCGGGGGTCGCTCCAAACGCCAGGACCTTCAGCCGGGGATACAAGTCCCGTAGATGTTCCTGCTGGCTGGAAGATAAGAACGAGAAGCGGGTTAACTGCTAGCGCCCCCCGGTGGTGGGGGAGGAACCTAACGACTGCACACAGCGATCACTACTGATAACCGGTTACATCGCCTCTTATACTCTAGTCACACCCAAAGCTTCTTTCACAGCGCTCCTGCAATGTAGCACGATATAACCACACCCCGCCAGCAGGGGGCATCATGGAGATGCAGGTTCGGCGCCGCCCACGTACCTGGCAGACAGCGAGTTGTTCGGCATAAAGGCGAAGTCCAGGAGCGGGAAGAAGTCCTTGGGTCCAATCATGCCGAACCCTTTGGTCAGATTACTGTGCATCCTAGGAGAGGAAAGGACCAGATATCACAGCCGTCAGCACCAGCACCGAGCAGCCAGCAGGTGGCGGCAGAGGACTCACAGCAGGAGGCGGTCCAGGTAGGATATGGCGAAGGGCGAGAGCGTCTTGATCCCCAGGACCGGGAGCATCAGGCCGAGCCACACTGCAAGCATAAGAAGGAAGCGGGCGTGAATCCAGAGCGCGGGGCCCGCAGGGGGTGCTGCACCCCAAAGAGAGCCCGGTGCACCCACCTTTCAGTCCCTCTGTTAAGTCGGTGTATCCGGCCTGTCCCACAGCCCACATCATGGCGAGGCACTGCGCCGGCTTGTTCTGCTGAGCCCGCAGCATCTCCAGGTACTGAGGAGAGAGGGTTAAAGGGGTCTCCAGTGACTGCAGCTTAAAGGGAAACTCCGGCAGAAGCACAATCATCCCCGCAGCCCTGAGCCCCACCCCCGGCAGCCCTGAGCCCACCCCCCGCAGCCCTGAGCCCCACCCCCGGTCACCGGCGCAGTCAGCGGCCCAGACCCATACCACTCGGCATTGCAGGGGGCGTCACCCAATAACCTACGTAGGACCTCTGCGCTTCAGTACCCCACCATTTCCAGGATTTCTCCTTGCTGTCAGTGAATGGAAACCTGTACAAACCTATATACACGAGGTTTGTTACAGTCCGCGCAGCGCTCAGTGAGCGGAAGACAACGGCAGCACAAACGTCCCTGCGATCCTGAGGATTCGTTGCAGTGTATCAGACTGTTTATTGACTAGACTGTATACAACTGTAACAAACCCTCAGCTGTGACCATCACTAGGTCTCTACAGGTTTTTCGAAGCGCTCACAAAGAATGAGAGCAGATAGCCCCGCCCCTCACATACCGCCCCGCCCCTCGCCGCTACCTTCTTTAGATTGGCGGTGACCGTTTTGGGCTTGTCCAGCAGAACCGCCTGGATGCAGATCCGGTAACCGTGGACGGACTCCGCTAAAAGAGAAGGAAGTGAGCGATCAGAGGGGGAAGAGATGACGCCACACGTGTGTCAGTGTACATTAACCCCTTCATTATAGGGCCATTTTCATTTTCCCATTTTGTTTTTCACTTCCTGCCTTCCCGGAGCCATAACATTTTTATTTTTCTGCTCACATGGCACAAAAATTTCTTATATATATATTTTAATGTAACTTATTAATTTTCAGGTACTTTTTCTTAGGCCCCAAGGGGCCCCCATGCAATAAATAAATATATATATATATTTTTAACTAATGGATTTTTATCCACTAGTGAACAGTGGATCCAGTATAATGCGGTGCTGCCACCTGCAGGCCTGCGCTGGAATATACAGCAGTAATAGGCCTAGAAGCCTTGTTTTTTTATTACCATGGTTACATTTGACCACTGCATTGATTGCTATATTCTAAGCGCAGCTCTAGATGTGACTGGAGTAGAAGATGAAGTGAAAGGTGCTAGGCTCCGCCCTCCCAGCGTCTTTGGCCGTTACCTGTGGGTTTGTCCAGCTCTTGCAGCATGGAGAACATGCAGTGGTCCACAAACATCTCCTGCAGCGTTGGCGCCTTCACCAGCACGGAGCGGATGATGCCGCGCAGCTCCTTGTTCGCCAGGCAGTAGGGGTAATCTGTGCGGAGAGAGGGCAGGGTGACACTCCATACAACAAAGGCTGTTCCACCTGCACAGCGCTCCCCCCCAAGTCTGAGCAGCGCGGACCACCACCAGGAGCACACGTCTGGACGACCACCTCTGGTGGCAATGTCAGCAGTGACAGCACCGCCTCCCCCGCACTAGTCACATGACTGACCGTGAGACTGTTGGCTCGGCACCGGCTCGTTCTTGGGGGTCTGCAGCTTGTCGTTCAGGTAGCCGGCCAGGTCCTTCACCCAGATCTGCGGGTTCCCCGGGAACATGGTCTGACTCTTCTCCATCTCCCTCTGAAACTCGGCCAGGTCCAGCTGGGAAGAGAGGAACGGGTTAAAGGGGCCGACACTGCTTCTACTCCGCTCACATCCAGAGCTGCAGTCACCTGGGCAATGGTCAGTCACGTAATCACGCCTCCGCTAAACACATCAGCAGGGATCCCATAATGCACTGCACCTCCCTGTGACGCATCGCTACAGAGGACTACTAAACCGGTACTGCGCCTGCAGCTCTGGGTGTGACTGGAGTATAGGACATGATGTAATAGTAGGATTGTGAGTGCAGCTCTGGGTGTGACTGGAGTATAGGACATGATGTAATAGTAGGATTGTGAGTGCAGCTCTGGGTGTGACTGGAGTATAAGACATGATGTAATAGTAGGATTGTGATTACAGCTCTGGAGGTGACTGGAGTATAAGACATGATGTAATAGTAGGATTGTGATTACAGCTCTGGATGTGACTGGAGTATAAGACATGATGTAATAGTAGGATTGTGATTACAGCTCTGGAGGTGACTGGAGTATAAGACATGATGTAATAGTAGGATTGTGATTACAGCTCTGGAGGTGACTGGAGTATAAGACATGATGTAATAGTATGATTGTGATTACAGCTCTGGAGGTGACTGGAGTACAGGACATGATGTAATAGTATGACTGTGAGTGCAGCTCTGGGTGTGACTGGAGTACAGGACATGATGTAATAGTATGACTGTGAGTGCAGCTCTGGGTGTGACTGGAGTATAAGACATGATGTAATAGTAGGATTGTGACTGGAGTATAAGACATGATGTAATAGTAGGATTGTGATTACAGCTCTGGATGTGACTGGAGTATAAGACATGATGTAATAGTAGGATTGTGATTACAGCTCTGGAGGTGACTGGGAGTATAAGACATGATGTAATAGTATGATTGTGACTGCAAGCTCTGGATGTACTGGAGTATAAGACATGATGTAATAGTAGGATTGTGATTACAGCTCTGGATGTGACTGGAGTATAAGACATGATGTAATAGTATGATTGTGATTACAGCTCTGGAGGTGACTGGAGTATAAGACATGATGTAATAGTAGGATTGTGACTGCAGCTCTGGATGTGACTGGAGTATAAGACATGATGTAATAGTAGGATTGTGATTACAGCTCTGGATGTGACTGGAGTATAAGACATGATGTAATAGTAGGATTGTGACTGCAGCTCTGGATGTGACTGGAGTATAAGACATGATGTAATAGTAGGATTGTGAATGCAGCTCTGGGTGTGACTGGAGTATAAGACATGATGTAATAGTATGATTGTGATTACAGCTCTGGATGTGACTGGAGTATAAGACATGATGTAATAGTAGGATTGTGATTACAGCTCTGGATGTGACTGGAGTATAAGACATGATGTAATAGTATGATTGTGATTACAGCTCTGGATATGACTGGAGTATAAGACATGATGTAATAGTATGATTGTGACTGCAGCTCTGGATGTGACGAGTATAAGACATGATGTAATAGTAGGATTGTGATTACAGCTCTGGATATGACTGGAGTATAAGACATGATGTAATAGTATGATTGTGATTACAGCTCTGGGTGTGACTGGAGTATAAGACATGATGTAACAGTAGGATTGTGAATGCAGCTCTGGTGTGACTGGAGTATAAGACATGATGTAATAGTAGGATTGTGATTACAGCTCTGGATGTGACTGGAGTATAAGACATGATGTAATAGTATGACTGAGTGCAGCTCTGGATGTGACTGGAGTATGACACATGATGAGTAGTGAGGTCACTCACCGCCCGCAGAGCCTCCTCCAGTGTGGCATGCTTCCTGGGAGAAGACGGGGCGCCCCCCCCAGAAGACGTCTTCTTGGAGCTCTTGCTGACGCTCGGCTGCTGCGGCTTCTTCTGGTTCTGGGGCTCGGAGACGCTGCGAGGAGGAACCTGCTCCTTGTTCTGCTTCTTCAGGATCTTCTCGAAGCCCTGCTCATAGACGGTGGGCTTTATGGGAACTGCAAGACACAAGACGTGAGGGGTGAGCACTGAGGACACGCCCCCGCCTGAGCTCCGCCCCACTGTGCAAGGAGGTCAAAGACGTCTCCTCCACAGTGCCCCTGCCCCACCGCAGAGACGTCTCCTCCACAGTGGCCCCCCCACCGCAGAGACGTCTCCTCCACAGTGGCCCCCCCACCGCAGAGACGTCTCCTCCACAGTGCCCCCCCCACCGCAGAGACGTCTCCTCCACAGTGCCCCTGCCCCACCGCAGAGACGTCTCCTCCACAGTGCCCCTGCCCCACCGCAGAGACGTTCTCCTCCACAGTGCCCCTGCCCCACCGCAGAGACGTCTCCTCCACAGTGCCCCTGCCCCACCGCAGAGACGTCTCCTCCACAGTGCCCCTGCCCCACCGCAGAGACGTCTCCTCCACAGTGCCCCTGCCCCACCGCAGAGACGTCTCCTCCACAGTGCCCCTGCCCCACCGCAGAGACGTCTCCTCCACAGTGCCCCTGCCCCCACCGCAGAGACGTCTCCTCCACAGTGCCCCTGCCCCACCGCAGAGACGTCTCCTCCACAGTGCCCCTGCCCCACCGCAGAGACGTCTCCTCCACAGTGCCCCTGCCCCCACCGCAGAGACGTCTCCTCCACAGTGCCCCTGCCCCACCGCAGAGACGTCTCCTCCACAGTGCCCCTGCCCACCGCAGAGACGTCTCCTCCATAGTGACCCCACCATTGCACAAGACGACCCACCACTCTCATCATATTGTGGCTTCCAACTACAACTCCCAACCATTCATTTCTGACAGAGGATGCTGAGCCTTGTAGTCCAAGTGGAAACAAAACTGAAGTGTGTGCTTTTGCAGAACTACCACTCCCACCATCTTCCTGTCTGATGAGGGTTTTAGTCCAGTACACCTGCACTGCCCGGCACACAGGCTGTCAGCCAGCTGTCGTGTCCTGGAGGATGCTGGGGTTTGTAGTCCACAGGTCCCGCAGTGAGCACTTACCTCCCGCCGTGCTGGGGGCCGGTAGGTTGTTCTCCCCCAGCGCCCTCCTTCGATCCCCGCTCTTCTTGCTCTTTCCCACCACTTTCCATTTGCCGTCCCCGGCTCCTCCAGAAGCCATGTCTGCTGTCTGCGCTCACAAGCCGGCGTCACTTCCGGTAAACTGGAGGCTCCTGGCCCCACCTCTTCCCTGACCTGATGACGTCTTTCGCTCTGATTGGTCGAGCCCCCAGCCGAGCCGCCGGCGGCCGAGTTTAACGTCACTCTTCGCCACGTCCTTGTTCTTTAGGTTTACGTCAGTGTAGAGACGGCTGAAGGGGAGGGGCGTGAGCGGGTCACGTGACACAGCGGTTGCCTGGAGCCCTGCTGCAACTCCAGGAGGCGTCATGTGGCTGCTAGGAGCTGTTCACACTGTTTTTTTTTTTCCTCCAAAAAACGCCTCAGTGGGGCTTCCCATTCATTTCAGTGGGTAGCAGAACTTCCTTTTTATCTCCCAGTTCAGGGATCTCCACGTATCAGACAATGGGGGTTAAAAAAAAAAAAACAGTGGTTCAAAAAAAGTGCTAAAGTATTTAATCATAGTTGTCAATATATAAATAAGGGCACTCACTCATCTGGACCAATTAGAAGCGATAACAAAAGTAGTAAAAGGTACCTTATATACACAAATATTTATTAGCGACATACAAATAGTAAGAATAGTATATATTATATAAAAAACATAAAACCTTGTATGTACGCAATAGTTATAAACGTAAACGCTGAATGCAAAGAAACTGAAAGAGAAAAAAAACTGGAAGAAGTCCACACTAGATTGTTCACCTAAAGCGAGGCTCAGTATGGTTATCAGGAGTTATTGGGTATCATACAGAATCCACATGTAGCTGCTGGATTCATAAATTACATTGGCGTCCTTTATCTCCTCCGGATTAGGGTCTCATAAGTATGTATAGAGAGTCACAAGACCTGGCGAATATTCGCCGTAGTAGATAGCGGACATAATACACAGTGGATGGCAGATGATTTATAGTAAAGTCACAGAGTAAGTGTCAGCGCAGTAGATCCTTCACCAGTGGTCGGGTGACCTTCATTGTAGATTATAGATAAGGTGGGGGATTATATATCTTTATATCTCAACAACCCTGAATAACTACTTTAGGAGGCCTTCCTATAGAGATTACATTCCCGGCAGGCACCGCCCAGGAGGAGCATTCGGGATTGCGGACGCATTCAAGTGAATGGGTCTGGGCCAGTGCCCGTGTATTGCGGACCCGGCGTATGCGGGCTGGCACCAGTCGAGATGAGTCAGTTTCCATCTGTCCGTTCCACAAAAAACGAGAACATGTCCTATTATCATCCGGACAAGGATAGGACTGCTCTATTAGGGGACAGCTGTTCGTTCCGCAAAATACGGAAAGCACATGGCCGGTATCCATGGCGACCTCTGCCCAGCAGTGAGGCCTGAGACGTAATCAGCACTAATAGGCAGGCTTTAGCACTGACCTAGCCTGTAAAAGAGTTAGAGCAGCGCTAAATCCTGCCCGTCAGTGTAAATGTACAAACAGCCCTTACCCTGCGAGATACAGTGCAAGGGAGAGCATCGGAGCATGAAATGTCAGAGGGGCCGGAGGGGCGAAGAAGGGGATATGTTCGGGTTCAGAGCAACCCCTTTTACAGGGTCTGGCATGTAAGTACTTGTCCTCTTTCCTCCTGAAACTGGACAACCTGTATAGAGCGGTATTCCCCTCTGGACAACCTGTATAGAGCGGTATTCCCCTCTGGACAACCTGTATAGAGCGGTATTCCCCTCTGGACAACCTGTATAGAGCGGTATTCCCCTCTGGACAACCTGTATAGGGCGGTATTCCCCTCTGGACAACCTGTATAGGGCGGTATTCCCCTCTGGACAACCTGTATAGGGCGGTATTCCCCTCTGGACAACCTGTATAGGGCGGTATTCCCTCTGGACCAACCTGTATAGAGGCGGTATTCCCTCTGGACAACCTGTATAGAGCGGTATTCCCCTCTGGACAACCTGTATAGAGCGGTATTCCCCTCTGGACAACCTGTATAGAGCGGTATTCCCCTCTGGACAACCTGTATAGGGCGGTATTCCCCTCTGGACAACCTGTATAGGGCGGTATTCCCTCTGGACAACCTGTATAGAGCGGTATTCCCCTCTGGACAACCTGTATAGGGCGGTATTCCCCTCTGGACAACCTGTATAGGGCGGTATTCCCCTCTGGACAACCTGTATAGAGCGGTATTCCCCTCTGGACAACCTGTATAGGGCGGTATTCCCCTCTGGACAACCTGTATAGAGCGGTATTCCCCTCTGGACAACCTGTATAGGGCGGTATTCCCCTCTGGACAACCTGTATAGAGCGGTATTCCCCTCTGGACATTGATAGGAGATGCCATAAATGTCCGTTAGGTGCGGGTCCCAACTATGGCACCTGCATCCATTTCTCCGTCCACTGCTATGGGACATGAAAATAGCCAAGCTCGGCTCCTGCTAGGTTTTACAAATGGCAGCTGAGCTGCAGTAACCCAGCACGGCCACTACCCGCTGGGCGGAGCTGTGCTTCCGGCTCTGTTCACATTGATATTTACAGCGGCTGTAAGAAACAGGTGATGGTGTAACCGCTTGACGGCGAGCAGGTAAACTGTGACGAGTAGGCCGCGCTCATACAAGAGCTGCATTCCCTTCCTACAGCTTATGGTCAGGGGCGCCAGCACTCGGGCCCCCGCTGATCTGATATTGATGACCTCGCCTGACAATACAAGTGAATCTCAATACATTAGAATATCATCAAAAAGTTGTTGTTTTTTTCAGTAATTCAGTTCAAAAAGTGACCCCCATATATTATATAGTCATTACAAGCAGAGTGAACTTTATTCTGAATGGAAAAGGACCCGTTCAGAACACATCAGTTTTGCTTCAGTTCAGTCTCCATTGCGCTTTGGTGGCGGACACTAAAACGCTGCTTGCTGCATGACGAAGATGAGCCAAACGGATGGAAAACGTAGCCAAGACGGATCCGTCATGAAATCCATTGAAAGTTAATGGAGGACGGATCCGTCTTGGCTATGTAAAAGATAATACAGCCGGATCCATACAGAACGGATGCAGACGGTTGTATTATCATGACGGATCCACCAATAACGCTAGTGTGAAATTAGCCTTGCTGAAAAAAAAACTATTTTTTGATGATATTCAAATGTATTGAGATGCACTTGTAGGTCATCAATTTAGTAAGAGAGGAGAATCCAGTTAAAGAGGACCTTTCCTGGTTTTACATTATAAATAAATACCTGTACTGGCAGGGCACCCCCCCCCCGCTGATGCTGTCACCCGCCCAGGTTTTTCAAAATAGCGCTCCTGCGCCCCGCCCCCTGTATTTTTCATGCTCAGTATGCTAATACTGAGCATCGGTACAGGGAGGAGGAGACGATGTGCCGCAATCCAATCACATCGAAGAGCTCCACAGCCAGGGACGTTCTCCGATGTGATTGGATCGCGGCACAGCCTGGGAGAAGGAGACGCCCATTGAGAAACCCGGGCGTCTCCTCCTCCCTGTACAGATGCTCAGTATTAGCATACTGAGCGGGAGAAATACAGGGGGGCAGAGCGGGGCGCAGGAGCGATATTTTGAAAAACCTGGCCGGGTTCCCTGCAAGTAAAGGTATTTACCTACTATAATGTAAAACCATGAAAGGTCCTCTTCAAAGGCTATGTACACCTTTGGGGGCAATTATTCTTTATAATTGCATTGTGCTAATTTTGAGCTAGAAAATTAGTAGCAGGATCTGAATTTTCACTCTGTTATGACGGCTCCTTCTCTCTGCCCTCTGACCTTATAAACACTCATTATAGCTCAATTCTTGTCTTACTGATAAGAATGTAGCTTAAAGAGGATCTTTCACCGCTCCTGACATTCCTGTTTTAATGGCTTCATGCATTCCCCATGTAATAACAATTCTGGAACATCTATTCTTAGGTCTCTATGTTGTGCCATTCCTTTATTATTTGCACTAGAAGTTATGAATAAATTACTATTTGTCTTCAGTAAAGGAACAGAGGGGAGGTAACCAGTTGGGGGTGTGTCCCTGCACAGTCTGAACATGACAGCACTGATTGGATAGAGTCAGACTGTGTAGGTACACACCCCCAACTGGTTACCTCCCCTCTGTTCCCTTACTGCAGACTGCTAGCAATTCATTTATAACTTCTAGTAGAAATAATAAAGGAATGACACAACATAGAGACATAAGAATAGATGCTCCAGAATTGTGATTACATGGGGAATGCATGAAGATATTAAAACAGACATGTGAGGAGCAGTGAAAGGTCCTCTTTAAAGGCTATGTACACCTTCGGAGGCAATTTTTTTAATGATTTCATGTTACTCATTTTGTCTAAAAATTCTTTCACAAAGGGTTAACTGTCTAGCTGTGTGACTGGTACTTTCACTGCTCTCTAAATTACTAAGACGTCATAAACACTTATTTAAGTGGCACTCTTATCAGTAAGATAATAACTGAGCTATAATGAGTGTTTATACGGTCAGAGATAAGGAGTCCGTCAGCTCCTGGTCTGATGGAGAAGACAGAAAATCCAAAGGGTGCTACTAGAGAATCTCAGCTCTGTACAGACATAAAGGTTCCATATTTTTTAAAATAAAGACCAATTGAAAAAAATGATTTTTAGCTCAAATTGAGTGCAATAACAATAATAATAATAATAATTGCGCCCAGTGGTTTACATAGCCTTTATATATATATATATAAGTGTTTATGACCTTTTATTAATTTAGAGATAAGGTTTATTAAATGACCGTCACAAAGTGAAAGTGAAAGTACCAGTCACACAGCTAGACAGTTAACCGTTTGTGACAGAACGGCTCAATATTTTTAATAACAACCAAATGAAAAAATGATTTTTAGCCCAAAATCAGTAAAATGTAAAAAACAATTCCCCTAAACTTATGTTGTGGTCTCCATATCCCAGGTGACCCCCCTTCCCCCGTACCTCTGATCTCTTGGCCGGCCTGTTGACTCGTATTCACTCTAGAATCGTACCCCTCCTGTATTTGTGGGGGGGGAGCTGTGCTTGGTGTCATTGGGCGATTCTTTCCAGATTATTTTTGCAGGAGAGCGCAAATGGCTGTCAGGATGTATTCACACTTCATGGTCACATAACTTTTTTTCCTTAATTTTGCCAAAAAAATGATGAGATGAACCTGTCTCTCCTGAGGTTCAGCCACGGGTGTATGTGTGGTCACTGAGGAGGACACTTATCTCCTGGGAGAACACACATTCAGACTGCCCGCTCCTTCTCTCCTCCGACAGACGATGTCGGGAGCCTGCCATACACATGACCTTCTCAGCAGGTTCAGACAAGACCCTGATGTGTATGAGGACCTTAAAGTGCACCTATATGTTGATATTGTGCATCGCAGCGACATATCCAGGGCTTTGATTGTTGGGGCCTGAGTGCGCTCTCCATCTTTCTATGCCGCGAGCAGAGACATTGCTCTGTGTGAGTGCATCTTTCTCCTCCTCCTAGCGATCAGTGGAGGTCTCAGCACTTGGACCTCCACCAATCAAAACCGTCATATGTTGCTTTTTTTTTGGGGGGGGGGGGAACAGTTCTTTCAAAGAAAGATATTTTCTTCTGCAAACGATTCTTCTTAGAACAAAAGATCTCTTATCTGTTTATCGGAAAAAAATTTCAAACATGGCCGGCTTCTTTCCAGATCATTACGTTATCGGTCGGCTAAGGCTACTTTCACATTTGCGGCAGGGGATTCCGGCAGGTTGTTCCGTGCTGCCGCAGGTGCACGTGTGAGGCCGGCCCCGTTCACTATAATGGGGGCGGGACGCGGATCCGGCCGCAGCACGGCAAACTTGGACCAAAATTACAACATGTCGTAGTTTTGTTCACCCGCCAGAACCCTGCCACAAATGTGAAAGTACCCTAAACAGATCGTTCATTGTAAAATTTTATTTTTAGGATTTTTTGGCTCATATTGTCTGTTTTGTCCACCTTAAAGAGTTCAATATTGATAGGTAGTGAGATCATCAGTATCTCATCGGTGGCGGTCCGACTCCCGGCACCTCAGCTGTTTGATGAGGCCACGGACCTTCAGTGAGCGCTGCAGCCTCCTCATAGCAGACCAAGCACAGTGCCGTTCATTGGATAGTGGCTGTGATTGGTACTGCAGATCAGGCCCATTCACCAGACCATGTGACCGATGACCGTGACGTCACTGGCTTAAAGGGGTTGTCCGAGTTATTTTTTTGTTCTTTATATGTTTCTAACTTGTCAGGTATAACAACTTTCCCATATACTTTGTGTTTCTAAAGCTGCTGGTTTCTCAGAGTTGACTGAGGGTCACATGACCTGTGATGTCACCTTATCTCTCTGCTCTGTGATGTTTCGTGCACAAGCCTCAGAGTTCAGATAACAGTCTGTACACGAGATGTCACTGGCCACGCCCCCTTTCTTTGCCGGGCTCCTGCTATCTGCTCTCTCCCTGGATTCTTTCAGATAAAACATTAACCCCTTCAGCCAGAACACACTGAGGGCTCAAGGCTTTACAACAAATAGTAGCTGCAGCAGTGAGAGGAGACAAATGCTGGGCACAAGAGCTGTAGAGGAATTGTACAAGAACAGGTAGGGAGAATTTCCTGTGTGTATCAGCAGTGTCATTGTACAGCTGGGACTTGAAGAAGAGGCTACAGATCTTCACGACCTCTTCAAAGAGCCGGGAGTCGGACCCTCCCCAGATATCGATGACCTAATCCTGAGGATCGGTCATCAATACTGAGCTCCCGGAAAAACCCCTTTAGCAGAACATATACACGTAACACCAGCAGGACATTTCCACACCAGTTTATTTGAAATAAAACATAACACAGACGCAGGGTTTGATGAATAGTGTCAGGTCCGCGGCGCTGAGTGACAGATGACACCAGGGCTCCGTGCACGGGGATTAGCTTTCCACAAAAGCCTTGAAAAGGAGACCACCCCGAAATTAACACTGCATCCAATCTGTCAATCCATAGAAAGATGGTAAAGAAAGCGACTGAAACCTCTGCAGCCGTCATCTGCAGGATCAGATATGATACCAAATAAGCAGCACAAAAAATCTAATCAACCAAGGTAAGTGGCCACCAGTGCTCCCGACCGCACCAGATCACGTAACAGTCCGTCAGGGTCCCCGGCCCTTCCGTCATTTACACCAACGTAGGCTACTTTCACATCCGCGAGAAACGCTTCTGTTTTGTCCGCATTCATTGTCAACGGGGACAAATCTGAAGGTAGTGCACTCCGTTCCATTTGGTTGCGTTCCCATACCGGATAGAAAAGCGATGCAAGCAGTGTTTTTCTGTCCGGCATGGGAAGCATCCGTTTTTGATAATATAACCGGATCCGAATGAACGGTTATATTATTCATGATAATGAATGGATCCGGTTGTATTATCTTTAAAACAGCCAAGACAGATCAGTCACTAAAACTATTGTAAGTCAATGGGGGACGGATCCGTTTTCTATTGTGTCCGAGAAAACAAATCCGACACCATTGACTTACATTGTGTGTCATCTATTGTGTCCGAGAAAACGGATCCGTCCCCCATTGACTTACAATGGTTTTAGTGACTGATCTGTCTTGGCCATTTTAAAGATAATACAACCGGATCCGTTCATAACGGAGGCAGCCAGTTGTATTATCAAAAACGGAACCCCCTGCCGGATCAGGCAAAAACGTAAGTGTGAAAGTAGCCGTAGAACGGATTGGAGCGCATTCACATCACTGCTTTGTTTTCTGCTCTTCTGATCCGTCAGAACAACAGAATTTTTTTTTTTTTTAAATGGATCCGTTATTTTAGACATCGGTTATGCTCAGATGCAAACGGATCATAACAGATGCTCAAAAAAACGGATCCATTTTTAAAAATAAATACAATGCAACAGCACTCTGCGAACAAAATAAAGCACAAAAACGCCATAATAATATAAAATATTTTGATGCTAATGCTGCGCTCATTTAGTAAATTTGAGACTCCTGGCAAATACATTCTGTACAAAACTATCTGGGCCCGTCTGCCATACATCAAGGCGATACCTGCATCCCTGGATTTAGTGGAGGCCTTTGAAGCACCAGAAATGGCAAAAGGCAGAGTGGACCCAGCGTACATGTGGAACCAAACACCCCCTGATTATACGGAGGCCATTATGGCACATAACAGGTAGGAAATAGTGTTAGGTTCCCGTCTTACAGAGATCGCCTTGACGTATGGCAGACGGGCCCAGATAGTTTTGTACAGAATGTATTTGCCAGGAGTCTCAAATTTACTAAGTGCAGCATTAGCATCAAAATATTTTATATTATTATGGCATTTTGTGCTTTATCTGTTAGGAGTGTGCCGTTGCATTGTATGTATTTTCCTTTCCTTGTGCATTTAGCCATAGCAACGTGCACCTGCGCACTGGGATGTGCTGACTGACCCCCCCTTTTTTCATTTAAAAAAAAATGTTTCTGTTCTCCTGACGGATCAGAAGAACGGAAAACAAAATGGTGATGTGAACGCACCCTTAGGGCTCATGCACACAAATGGATATTCTTTTCGTGTCCGTTCTGTTTTATTTTTTTGCGGACCGTATTCGGAACCATTCATTTCAATCCGCAAAAAGAAAAGTTACTCCATGTGCATTCAGTTTTCGCATGTCCTATTATTGTCCGCATAACGGCTGCTCCAGCTGTTCCGTTCCGCAAAATACGGAAGGCACACGGACGTCATCCGTATTTTTTGCGGATCTGTGTTTTGCGGAACGCAAAATACATACGTTCGTGTGCATGAGCCCTTACGAGGATATTTTTATCAATGGAAAGTGAACAGATGTTGAAACACTGAGGGCGTCGGGGGGAAAAAAAAAACATAAAATTTCACAAATTGAAAAATTCTGTGTTTTCAGTAACATAATATTGCTGTCTAGTAGCTTGTAAGCAGCACGAGCGATTCTTCGACCCTAATGCTTCCCCTGTTCGTTGCCTAAGCACTGTCACTGATCTTCACAGCCACCACGTGGACACGTGCAAGGTGCAATCAGACAACTTTCCCTTCCATATGGAGCTTTTCACTCGTTAAGCGGTAT
Source organism: Rhinella marina (assembly GCA_900303285.1). Taxonomy (NCBI): domain Eukaryota; kingdom Metazoa; phylum Chordata; class Amphibia; order Anura; family Bufonidae; genus Rhinella; species Rhinella marina. The sequence goes on from ONZH01029088.1 coordinate 24,359, forward strand.
TAAAGTCTGTACATATGACACACAGAGGGGTAAAATTAAAAAAGGAAGCCACACTCGCCCTCATCGATCCCCGAACCACGGCTGTTCTCAAACTGGTCTGGTCCCAGCTTTGACGCTAGGAGACCTCCGCTCAGCCAGTCGCTGACTTTACTGGTGATCCGCCTCAACCAGTGACTGGCTAAGCGGGATCTTTTCAAGCTGGGAGATCAGTGGAGACTGGAACAGCACTGGTACGGCAGTAGCCGTAGTAGTCAGAGAATAATAGTATGTTTTTGGGCTTTTTTTAACCCACAATGAGCCATATATAAAAATGTAATACCGCTGGACAACCCCTTTAATTTGCTGCATCCCCTGCACCTGAAGCATCATTACAGGTCCACTGATCATTCGTATTCGTCATCAGACTGACATATTCACCTTCTATGGCTTTCTACTAAAGCTACATGCCTTCTCCTACTGATTCCACCGTCCTTCGGGCAGAAATGAAGATCTCTTTGCTTTTTCTATGGGTCCTTTGGGACCAGCGATCAGTCGACACGGGAGCAAACACTTCATGGCTGGCACATCTCCCCGTGTACAAGAGTATGGGGGTGGCCTACGATCCTTCTTCCCCATGCAGTTTCCATCTGCCTGTGTCGATCAGCCCGTTTTCTCTTCAGTCGGTGCTCATAATGGCCAGGAATTGGGCCAAATAAAAGGACCTTATCTCCTACCCACAGTTCACTGGTCCAACCAGGTCACACGAGCACTGGTGACAACCCAATAGGCAAAAAAAGTACCATCTGAGTAAATTTACAAGCGAATAAAAAATAAATAAATCATTTCCAATCTCATTTCATCAGAAGAAAAAAAAATCTAAGGATCAACGACAACTTCAGAAAATATATGAAAAAATTTCAAAAATAGAATTGAGTCAATCAGATGTCATCATCGGTCCGCTGCCGTCAAATCATACAGGATAATGGTCAGAGGATGGACAACACGACGCGATTACTCGATGTGAGCTCAGCACCGACGGCCTCTCCGAGAGCTGATCGCTACGCACATCGTCCTGCGGCTCTTCAGATATGATCCTTCCTGTGTCACCAAGATATGTCTGTGAGGTGGAAGCCGTGCTGGAGCTTTCACAAAAACCTCACTTATGCTGAGATTTCGAGAAAGACAATAAAAAGTGCATGAAAAGTCTATTACAACCAAAAATTATTCACATCTAAGCAGTAAACTCCGCCGGGCACCGACTGTATGTACAGCCATAAACCTGGAGTCAGAAGTGAAATTAAGATGACACAAAAGGCTTGAAGTCCAGAAGAAGGACAAAGCAGAAGACAATGTGAAACTGAGAAGACAGAGGAGGACAAATGGCGTATCTGTGAGGGGTGCCATCATCTCTGCTTATAGAAAGAGGAGCCTTCAGGCCCATGTAAAGTGATCGGATCGTTAGGATTTCTGTTCACATATAACCAACGGAAAACAAACTTTCATATAAGGGTGGAAGGTCCTTCAGCTGCTAAAGGCTGTGAAATATATTATAGGAGACAATTATTAGTCATTTTACCTGAAACATATTTGGGCCTTCATCCAACCCTACAGTGATCCCATATAAGAGAAACGAACAGAAGTATTTTGTACCTGATTGGTGGGAAGACCATTTATGTTAAACGTCTTTGGGACTATAACTTTTTAGTTAGTCCTCATGTTCATTAAGAAAACCAGGGCTTCTAAAATTAATGATTCTAAAACAAACTTCCCCCCTTCCTTTCGAGTCCCACAGAGCTGAGCCCCCAGAATCTAAACACTGCAGCGTCACTCAGTTTGAACAATTTCCTGTTGTGGGGAATGCAGAGGACACCTGTACATGAGGAGAAATACACACCATGGCAACCACACATGAGGAGAAATACACACCATGGCAACCACACATGAGGACATCTTCATGCCAGGGCTGCCTTACACGAGGACACCCGTGCAATGGGAAATTATCATTTACAAATGTCTTAGTGTTGGGGTGTTCTCATGTACGAGTGTCCTGTTATATAGGTGTTCTCATGTACGAGTGTCCTGTTATATAGGTGTTCTCATATATGAGTGTTCTGTTATATAGGTGTTTCATTTGAGGTCGTAAAGTGTTTTGTTGAGGCTCCTGGTGTAGTGTTCTCTTGTATGAGGCTCCTGGTGTAGGTGTTCTCTTGTATGAGGCTCCAAGGTGTAGGTGTTCTCTTGTATGAGGCTCCTGGTGTAAGTGTTCTCTTGTATGAGGATCCTGGTGTAGGTGTTCTCATGTATGAGGCTCCTGGTGTAGGTGTTCTCTTGTATGAGGCTCCTGGTGTAGGTGTTCTCTTGTATGAGGCTCCTGGTGTAGGTGTTCTCATGTATGAGGCTCCTGGTGTAGGTGTTCTCTTGTATGAGGCTCCTGGTGTAGGTGTTCTCAGGTATGAGGCTCCTGGTGTAGGTGTTCTCATGTACGAGTGTCCTGTTATATAGGTGTTCTCATGTACGAGTGTCCTGTTACATAGATGTTCTCATGTACGAGTGTCCTGTTATATAGGTGTTCTCATGTACGAGTGTCCTGTTATATAGGTGTTTTCATGTATGAGGCTCCTGGTGTAAGTGTTCTCTTGTATGAGGGTCCTGGTGTATGGTGTTCTCAGGTATGAGGCTCCTAGTGTAGGTGTTCTCTTGTATGAGGCTCCTGGTGTAGGTGTTCTCTGTATGAGGCTCCTGGTGTAGGTGTTCTCTTGTATGAGGCTCCTGGTGTAGGTGTTCTCAGGTATGAGGCTCCTGGTGTAGGTGTTCTCAGGTATGAGGCTCCTGGTGTAGGTGTTCTCAGGTATGAGGCTCCTGGTGTAGGTGTTCTCTTGTATGAGGCTCCTGGTGTAGGTGTTCTCTTGTATGAGGCTCCTGGTGTAGGTGTTCTCTTGTATGAGGCTCCTGGTGTAGGTGTTCTCTCGTATGAGGCTCCTGGTGTAGGTGTTCTCTCGTATGAGGCTCCTGGTGTAGGTGTTCTCTTGTATGAGGCTCCTGGTGTAGGTGTTCTCTTGTATGAGGCTCCTGGTGTAGGTGTTTTCATGTATGAGGCTCCTGGTGTAGGTGTTCTCTTGTATGAGGCTCCTGGTGTAGGTGTTCTCATGTATGAGGCGCCTGGTGTAGGTGTTCTCATGTATGAGGCTCCTGGTGTAGGTGTTCTCATGTATGAGGCTCCTGGTGTAGGTGTTCTCTTGTATGAGGCGCCTGGTGTAGGTGTTCTCATGTACAAGGATACCTATGTACAGTCCTTCTCATGCACAGTTGTCAGTTGTGCACAAATGTTCTCATGTACAGGTTTCCCATACATTGACAGGCGGTGAGGAAGAGAAGGTGAAGTATGGATTCTCAAATAATGATTATGACTGATAAGTACCAATCAAGAAGTCAATCGGAAACATACAACTGATGTCACTCATCAAGAGATCACGATGGAATCAAGCTGCAAACGTTCTCATCCTCTGTACCGCTGACAACGTTACCTTAAAACCCATGACCCCTCTGACTGAAGGGTTATAAAAGGAAAAATGACAACCCCTTTAATTTGTTTCCATAGTATGCTGCCTAATAACCACTTTCCTTCCGGTCCAGGTCCGGTACCACCTACAATATTTACTCCATGATATGAACAACCTATCGCTCTACCAGCTCAAGTCCACAGATAGAAGAACATGGATGGTTGTAGTCTGGACATTGTTCTCAGTCGTCTGTCGACATCTGGTCGAGGTTTTTCTCCGATATTCTCCATGACTTTCCAAAAAATTATAAAAAGAAAAAAATGAATACCGGGCGGCCATGTTTTCCATGTCAAATACACCACTCCAGAAATAAAAGCAAAGAGGGAGTGAAAATGTAAGAGGAAGACAAATCTAGAGGTAAAAAACACGACAATCAAACATCGCGAGGGCGAAAAGGGTGGGACAGAGATGTATGGGGTCAGCTACATGTCTGTCCTGATAGATAAATCCATGCCGTAGAAGACATCCTCTCCCAGGCCCCGGCTGCTCTGTTCACATTTCGGAGGGTGGAGGTCTGCGGGATAATCGCCCAGTCTGGCTATTAATTGCAGGGATGGAAGCGCGTGTGTCGTGACTCCAACCTAACAGGTTCATTTTGCAAAAAAATGGCCAACGGGGAAACGGGCAGCGAGGGGCGATATTATTTTACAAAGCAACTGAGCAAAGGGGATGAGGAAAAGCAAGGGACGTGGTTAATATTCATCCTGGTCCTCAACCTGAAGGTCTTCATTCTCATCATCGTCTGGAGGAGCAAATCCGTCCTGTAACGAAACCACAACAAAGGTTTACAGTCCCCGAACGTGGGGATCGGAGCGCGTTAGGATGAAATTCCACCAAAACTATGACTATCTTAAAAATGCAGCCTCACCTCTGAAGATCATGTCACAGGTTGAAGGGATTGTACAACATTATGAAACATGGCAGCGCCACTCCTGGCCACAGGTTGTCCGTGGCAGTTACTATGGCTACTATGGCTACACACAAGGAGGTAATAAGTGTGAATGCTACATAGCCTGACGAGGGGGAGGCTGGAGGAACTGCTAACCACACTAGCAGAATTGTGAGTGCAGCTCTGGATGTGGATGTAAACCATAGACATGTCCTACCATTCATGTGTGTGGGTAGGTGAGCTTACCTCTGTGGCATACAGGATGTCGATGATTTTGGAAAGAACTCCACCGCTCTCACTCTCGTGCTCCTGACATATCAGCTCAATGTCTCGCAGTTTACTGAAGTAAAAATCTCGTTCTTTCTCCAGTCCGTCCACAGTCAACTTCAGCTCCATTAACTAAACACCCGGGAGAGAGAGATAGACAGCTCCATTATCAGTACACACCCGGGAGAGAGAGATAGACAGCTCCATTATCAGTACACACCCGGGAGAGAGACAGACAGCTCCATTATCAGTACACACCCGGGAGAGAGATAGACAGCTCCATTATCAGTACACACCAGGAGAGAGAGACAGACAGCTCCATTATCAGTACACACCCGGGAGAGAGACAGACAGCTCCATTATCAGTACACACCCAGGAGAGAGACAGACAGCTCCATTATCAGTACACACCCGGGAGAGAAACAGAGAGCTCCATTATCAGTACACACCCAGGAGAGAGACAGACAGCTCCATTATCAGTACACACCCGGGAGAGAAACAGAGAGCTCCATTATCAGTACACACCCAGGAGAGAAACAGAGAGCTCCATTATCAGTACACACCCAGGAGAGAGACAGACAGCTCCATTATCAGTACACACCCAGGAGAGAGACAGACAGCTCCATTATCAGTACACACCCGGGAGAGAGATAGACAGCTCCATTATCAGTACACACCCGGGAGAGAGAGATAGACAGCTCCATTATCAGTACACACCAGGAGAGAGAGACAGACAGCTCCATTATCAGTACACACCCAGGAAGAGACAGACAGCTCCATTATCAGTACACACCCGGGAGAGAGATAGACAGCTCCATTATCAGTACACACCAGGAGAGAGACGACAGACAGCTCCATTATCAGTACACACCCGGGAGAGAGACAGACAGCTCCATTATCAGTACACCACCCAGGAGAGAGACAGACAGCTCCATTATCAGTACACACCCGGGAAGAGAGGGAGACAGACAGCTCCATTATCAGTACACACCCAGGAGAGAGACAGACAGCTCCATTATCAGTACACACCCAGGAGAGAGAGACAGACAGCTCCATTATCAGTACACACCAGCGGGAGAGAGACAGACAGTCCATTATCAGTACACACCCGGGAGAGAGACAGAAGTACACACGCTCCATTATCAGTACACACGCCAGGAGAGAGAGACAGACAGCTCCATTATCAGTACACACCCGGGAGAGAGACAGACAGCTCCATTATCAGTACACACCCCGGGAGAGAGAGACAGACAGCTCCATTATCAGTACACACCCAGGAGAGAGAGACAGACAGCTCCATTATCAGTACACACCCGGGAGAGAGACAGACAGCTCCATTATCAGTACACACCCGAGGAGAGAGACAGACAGCTCCATTATCAGTACACACCCAGGAGAGAGACAGACAGCTCCATTATCAGTACACACCCGGGAGAGAGACAGACAGCTCCATTATCAGTACACACCCAGGAGAGAGACAGACAGCAGCTCCATTATCAGTACACACCCGGGAGAGAGACAGACAGCTCCATTATCAGTACACACCGGGAGAGAGAGAGAGAGACAGACAGCTCCATTATCAGTACACACCCGGGAGAGAGACAGACAGACAGCAGCTCCATTATCAGTACACACCCGGAGAGAGACAGGAGAGAGACAGACAGCTCCATTATCAGTACACACCGGGAGAGAGACAGACAGCTCCATTATCAGTACACACCCGGAGAGAGAGACAGACAGCTCCATTATCAGTACACACCAGGAGAGAGACAGAGACAGCTCCATTATCAGTACACACCCAGGAGAGGAGAGAGAGACAGACAGCTCTTATCACACCCGGAGAGAGACAGGACAGCTCCATTATCAGTACACACCCGGAGGAGAGACAGACAGCTCCATTATCAGTACACCGGAGGAGAGACAGACAGCTCCATTATCAGTACACACCCGGAGAGAGAACAGACAGACACTCCATTATACCACAGGAGAGAGACAGACAGATATCAGTAACACACCCGGAGAGAGACAGACAGCTCCATTATCAGTCAACACCCGAGAGAGACAGAGACAGATTATCAGTACACACCCAGGAGAGACAGACAGCTCCATTATCAGTACACACCGGAGAGAGACAGACAGCTATCAGTACACACCCCAGGAGAGAGACAGACAGCAGACAGCTCCATTATCAGTACACACCCGGAGAGAGACAGACAGCTCCAATTATCAGTACACACCCAGGGAGAGACAGACAGCTCCATATCAGCTCCATTATCAGTACACACCCGGGAGAGAGACAGACAGCTACTCCATTATACAGTACACACACCCGGGAGAGAGACAGCATTATCAGTACAGGAGAGAACAGACATCCATTATCAGTACACACCCGGAGAGAGACAGACAGCTCCATTATCAGTACACACCACAGACAGCTCATTATCAGGGAGAGAGACAGACAGTCCATTATCAGTACACACCCGGGAGAGAGACAGACAGCTCCATTATCAGTTACACACCCCGGAGAGAGACAGACAGCTCCATTATCAGTACACACCCAGGAGAGAGACAGACAGCTCCATTATCAGTACACACCCGGGAGAGAGACAGACAGCTCCATTATCAGTACACACCGGGAGAGAGACAGACAGCTCCATTATCAGTACACACCCGGGAGAGAGACAGACAGCTCCATTATCAGTACACACCGGAGAGAGAGACAGCTCCATTATCAGTACACACTCCATTATCAGTACACACCGGAGAGAGACAGCTCATTATCAGCTCCATTATAAGTCCACACACCCGGGAGAGAGACAGACAGCTCCATTATCAGTACACACCCGGGAGAGAGATAGACAGCTTCAGCTCCATTAGGCCCCTTTCAAAAGGGGCGAGTTTTCCGCGCGGGTGTGATGCGTGAAGTGAACGCACAGCACCCGCACTGAATCGTGATCCATTGATTTCATTGGGTCTGTGTACATGAGCGTTTTCCACTCATCAGTTCTGTTTTGCGTGAGTAGCGCAGCATGTTCTATATTCTGAGTTTTTCACGCAGCCCTGGCCCCATAGAAGTGAATGGGGCTTCAGTGAAAAACGCATTAAATCCGGATGTAAGGGCGGGTTCTCACCAGCGCTAGGAATTCCGTTATAACGGAAACCTTTAAGAGGCATTCCATACATGTCTATGGCTACAAATAACGGTTCTGTTATAGCGCTGGAGCGGGCGTCATGGCCAGCAGGTCTCTGCTGTTTCAATAATGCCAATCGCGGTATTTTTAATTTATTTATAATTTATTTTTACACTATTTAGACACAAAAAACCTATACATATGGGGTATCGTATCATAATAATCGTAATGACCCAGGAAATGAAGAGCATGGGTCAGTTTTTACATAGACAGTGATGTCACAGTACAGGGATAATAAACACAGTGATGTCACTGTACAGAGATAATAAACACAGTGATGTCACAGTACAGGGATAATAAACACAGTGATGTCACAGTACAGGGATAATAAACACAGTGATGTCACAGTACAGGGATAATAAACACAGTGATGTCACTGTACAGAGATAATAAACACAGTGATGTCACAGTACAGAGATAATAAACACAGTGATGTCACAGTACAGGGATAATAAACACAGTGATGTCACTGTACAGGGATAATAAACACAGTGATGTCACAGTACAGGGATAATAAACACAGTGATGTCACAGTACAGGGATAATAAACACAGTGATGTCACAGTACAGGATAATAAACACAGCGATATCACAGTACAGGGATAATAAACACAGTGATGTCACTGTACAAGATAATAAACACAGTGATGTCACAGTACAGGGATAATAAACACAGTGATGTCACAGTACAGGATGATGTCACAACAGGGATAATAAACACAGTGATGTCACAGTACAGGGATAATAAACACAGTGATGTCACACAGTGAGAGTACAGGATAATAAACACAGCGATGTCACAGTACAGGATAATAAACAAGAGATGTCACCGTACAGGGATAAAAACACAGTGATGTCACAGTACAGGATAATAAACACAGTGATGTCACAGTACAATAATAAACACAGACAGATAATAAACACAGTGATGTCACCGTACAGAGATAATAAACACAGTGATGTCACAGTACAGGATAATAAACACAGTGATGTCACAGTACAGGATAATAAACACAGCGATGTCACAGTACAGAGATAAAAACACAGTGATGTCACAGTACAGACATAATAAACACAGTGATGTCACAGTCCAGGGATAATACACACAGTGATGTCACAGTACAGAGATAATAAACACAGTGATGTCACTGTACAGGGATAATAAACACAGTGATGTCACAGTACAGGGATAATAAACACAGTGATGTCTCAGTACAGGATAATAAACACAGTGAGTCACAGGTACAGAGATAATAAACACAGTGATGTCACAGTACAGTAATAACACAGTGATGTCACATAAACACAGTGATGTCAATACAGTGATGTCACTAATAAACACAGTGATGTCACAGACAATAAACACAGCGATGTCACAGTACAGGGAATAAACACAGCGTAGAGATAATAAACACAGCGATGTCACAGTACAGGGATAATAAACACAGAGATGTCACAGTACAGGGATAATAAACACAGTGATGTCACAGTACAGGGATAATAAACACAGTGATGTCACAGTACAGGATAATAAACACAGTGATGTCACAGTAACAGGATAATAAACACAGTGATGTCACAGTACAGGGATACATAAAAACACAGTGATGTCACAGTACAGGGATAATAAACACAGTGATGTCACAGTACAGGGATAATAAACACAGTGATGTCACAGTACAGGGATAATAAACACAGTGATGTCACAGTACAGGATAATAAACACAGTGATGTCACAGTACAGAGATAATAAACACAGTGATGTCACAGTACAGGGATAATAAACACAGTGATGTCACAGTACAGGGATAATAAACACAGTGATGTCACAGTACAGGGATAATAAAACACACAGTTATCACAGTACAGGGATAATAAACACAGTGATATCACAGACAGGGATAATAAACACAGTGATGTCACAGTACAGTAATAAACACCAGAGATAATAAACACAGTGATGTCACAGCAGAAGAGACCATGTACCACAGAAATACACGTAGTCCCTAAGGATGAAGGTTCTTGTACATGATCAAGGACACCCAACCACCACCTGTCCTACTTTCAGATAATGGGTGGAGAAGTCATTAATCAACTGTATGACAACGGTCAGGGTCGGTATCGGGTTCTCTCCTCTTACCTGCTGGTTTAGCTCCATTATTTGTGAGTCCAGTTCGCTGCCACCATTCCTGGTGATGGGTGGGTTTTTCCTGACCGGATGAGCCATGCTTTGTAATCGTGCTGGAGGTTGCATGGTCTTGGGACCTGTGGGAGATGTTCTTTGTGGGACTGTCAGTAATGGGGAGAAAAGATGAATATTAGGTATCAACCACAAGGTGCAAATATCAGATCAGGCTCTATCTCCAGCACTGCAGACCTCACCATCAGGCTCTATCTCCAGCACTGCAGACCTCACCATCAAGGCTCTATCTCCAGCACTGCAGACCTCACCAAGCTCTATCTCCAGCACTTGCAGACCTCAGCTCTCTAGCACTGCAGCACTGCAGCATCCTCATCTCACTGCAAGGGCTCTATCTCCAGCACTGCAGACCTCACCATCAGCTCTATCTCCAGCACTGCAGACCTCACCATCAAGCTCTATCTCCAGCACTGCAGACCTCACCATCAGGCTCTATCTCCAGCACTGCAGACCTCACCATCAGGCTCTATCTCCGGCACTGCAGACCTCACCATCAGGCTCTATCTCCAGCACTGCAGACCTCACCATCAGGCTCTATCTCCAGCACTGCAGACCTCACCATCAGGCTCTATCTCGCACTGCAGATCACCATCAGGCTCTATCTCCAGCACTGCAACCACCATCAAGCATCTCGCACTGCAGACCTCACCATCAGGCTCATTCTATCTCCAGCACTGCAGACGCATCAGGCCTATCAGGCTCACCATCATCTATCTCAGCACTGCAGACTCACCATCAGGCTCTATCTCCAGCACTG
>ONZH01029089.1:0-108410 GCA_900303285.1 Rhinella marina
AGGGGGTGCACTCATCACTGCAGGTATAAGGGGGTGCGCTCATCACCTGCAGGTATCAGGGGTGCATCATCACTGCAGGTTAGGGGTGCGCTCATCATGCATATAGGGGGTGCGCTCATCACTGCAGGTGTAAGGGGGTGCACCTCATCACTGCAGGTATAAGGGGGTGCGCTCATACACTGGCAGGTATAAGGGGGCACTCATCACTGCAGGTAAAGGGGGTGCACTCATCACTGCAGTCAGCAGTAAGGGAGGGGGTGCACTCATCACTGCAGGAGTAAGGGGGTGCACTCATCACTGCAGGTATAAGGGGTGCGCTCAATCACACCTGCAGGGGGGGCAGCAGGTATAAGGGGGTGCACTCATCACTGCAGGTGTAAGGGGGTGCACTCATCACTGCAGCAGGTATAAAGGGGGTGCACTCATCACTGGGCAGTATAAGGGGTGCACTCATCACTGCAGGTATAAGGGGGTGCACTCATCACTGCAGGTATAAGGGGGGCGCTCATCACTGCAGGTATAAGGGGGTGCCACTGCACATCACTGCAGGTATAAGGGGTGCACTCATCACTGGGCAGGTATAAGGGGGGGGCACTCATCACTGCAGGTATAAGGGGGTGCACTCATCACTCATCACTGCAGTATAAGGGGGGGTGCACTCATCACTGCAGGTATAAGGGGGTGCACTCATCACTGCAGGTATAAGGGGTGGCACTCATCACTGCAGGTATAAGGGGTGCACACTGCATCACTGCAGGTGCAGGTATAAGGGGGTGCGCTCATCACTGCAGGTATAAGGGGGTGCACTCATCACTGCAGGTAAGGGGGTAAGGGGTGCGCACTCATCACTGGGGGCAGTATAAGGGGGTGCACTCATCACTGCAGGTGGTAAGGGGGGCACTCATCACTGCAGGTATAAGGGGTGCGCTCATCACTGCAGTATAAGGGGGTGCGCTCATCACTGCAGGCATCACTGGGGTATAAGCAGGGGTGCACTCATCACTGCAGGTATACAGGGGGTGCACTCATCACTGCAGGTATAAGGGGGTGTGCACTCACTCACACTGCAGGTATAAGGGGGTGCACTCATCACTGCAGGTAAGGTAAGCAGGGGTGCAGCAGGGGGGGTGCACTCATCACTGCAGGTATAAGGGGGTGCACTCATCACTGCAGGTAAAGGGTATAATGCAGGGGTGTGGCACTCATCACTGCAGGTATAAGGGGGTGCACTGCATCACTGCAGTGTAAGGGGGTGCACTCATCACTGCAGGTGTAAGGGGGTGCACTCATCACTGCAGGTGTAAGGGGGTGCACAGGTGTAAGGGCATCACTGCAGGTATAAGGGGGTGCACTCATCACTGCAGGTGTAAGGGGGTGCACTCATCACTCAGGTATAAGGGGGTGGCACTCATCACTGCAGGTATAAGGGGGTGCAGGTATAAGGGTGCTCATCACTGCAGGTATAAGGGTAAGGGGGTGCACTCATCACTGCAGGTGCACTCATCACTGCAGGGGGGTGCACTCTCATCACTGCAGGTATAAGGGGGTGCACTCATCACTGCAGGTATAAGGGGGTGCACTCATCACTGCAGGAGTAAGGGGGTGCACTCATCACTGCAGGTATAAGGGGTGGCACTCATCAACTGCAGGTACTAAGGGGGTGGCACTCATCACTGCAGGTATAAGGGGTGCACTCATCACTGCAGGTATAAGGGGGTGCAGCACTCATCACTGCAGGTGTAAGGGGGTGCACTCATCACTGCAGGTGGTAAGGGGGTGCACTCATCACTGCAGGTATAAGTAAGGGGTGGCACTCATCACTGCAGGTATAAGGGGGTGCACTCATCACTGCAGGTATAAGGGGGTGCACTCATCACTGCAGGTATAAGGGGGTGCACTCATCACTGCAGCAGCAGTATAAGGGGTGCACTCAGTCACGTGCAGGTATAAGGGGGTGCGCTCATCACTGCAGGTATAAGGGGGTGCACTCATCACTGCAGGTAAGGGGTGCACTCATCACTGGCAGGTATAAGGGGTGCACTCATCACTGCAGGGTATAAGGGGGTGGGCACTCATCACTGCAGGTATAAGGGTGCACTCATCACTGCAGTGGGGGTGCAGCAGGTAAGGGGGTGCACTCATCACTGCAGGTATATCAGCAGGGGGGTGCACTCATCACTGCAGGTATAAGGGGGTGCACTCATCACTGCAGGTATAAGGGGGGGTGCACTCATCACTGCAGGTATAAGCAGGGGTGCGCTCATCACTGCAGGTATAATCACTGGGGGGTGCACTCATCACTGGGCAGGGGTGCACTGCATAAGGGGTGCACTCATCACTGCAGGTGTATAAGGGGGTGCACTCATCACTGCAGGGTGTAAGGGGGTGCACTCTCATCACTGCAGGAGTAAGGGGGTGCACTCATCACTGCAGGTATAAGGGGGTTGCACTCATCACTGCAGGTGTAAGGGGGTGCACTCATCACTGCAGGTATAAGGGGGCACTCATCACTGCGCTCATCACTGCAGGTATAAAGGGGTGCAGCTCATCACTGCAGGTATAAGGGGGTGCACTCATCACTGCAGGTAAGTACTCATCACTGGGGGTGCACTCATCACTGCAGGTGTAAGGGGGTGCACTCATCACTGCAGGCAGGGTGTAAGGGGTGCACTCATCACTGCAGGAGTAAGGGGGTGCACTCATCACTGCAGGTGTAAGGGGGTGCACTCATCACTGCAGGTATAAAGGGTGCACTCATCACTGCAGGGTGCACTCATCACTGCAGGTAAGGGTACTCATCACTGGGGGTGCACTCATCACTGCAGGTATAAGGGGGTGCGCTCATCACTGCAGGGTGTAAGGGGGTGCACTCATCACTGCAGGTGTAAGGGGGTGCACTCATCACTGCAGGAGTAAGGGGGTGCACTCATCACTGCAGGTATAAGGGGGTGCACTCATCACTGGCAGGTATAAGGGGGTGCACTCATCACTGCAGGTATAAGGGGGTGGCAGCTCATCACTGGGCAGGTGTAAGGCGGGTGGCACTCATCCACTGGCAGGAAGTAAGGGGGTGGCACTCATCACTGCAGGTATAAGGGGTGCACTCATCACTGCAGGTATAAGGGGGGTTGGCACTCATCACTGCAGTGTAAGGGGTGTGCATCATGCACTGGCAGGAAGTAAGGGGGTGGCGGCTCATCACTTGCAGGGGTAATAAAGGGGGTGCCACTCATCAACTGCGCAGGTGTAAGGGGGTGCACTCATCACTGAGCAGGTAATAAGGGGGTGCGGCTCATCAACTGCAGGTGTAAGGGGGATGCGCTCATCACTTGCAGGTGTAAGGGGGTGCACTCATCACTGCAGGTATAAGGGGGTGCGCTCATCACTGCAGGTGTAAGGGGGTGCACTCATCACTGCAGGAGTAAGGGGGTGCACTCATCACTGCAGGTATAAGGGGGTGCACTCATCACTGCAGGTATAAGGGGGTGCACTCATCACTGCAGGATTCTCATTAGTGATGATCGGGCAGTGTAAATGCACTGCCAATTACCCGATAAACGAGCGAAACCCCTCCCCCCACACCCAAATCAGTGTGGCTATACTGGTACCTAGATTCATGGTCTGCATGGCGTCCTTAAACATGTCACTGCTGAATATCAGGGACACCAGGTCTTGGGTGGGTTTGTCCAGAGAGCAGGGCCGGACCTTCTTACACACTCCGTCTACGGTGTCCACCTGTGGAGGATAAGGGGAGGCACTCATGAATATTCATGACCTGATCGCTTCCGATTGGCTCCCTCAGACCCCTGTGACACCTCAGGAGAACAGTAATAATGTTCCCCATAGTGGCCCTCAGCTGTAATAATGCCCCTTAGTGGCCCTCAGCTGTAATAATGCCCCCTTAGTGGCCCCCAGCAGTAATAATGCCCCCTTAGTGGCCCTCAGCTGTAATAATGCCCCCTTAGTGGCCCCCAGCAGTAATAATGCCCCTTAGTGGCCCTCAGCTGTAATAATGCCCCTTAGTGGCCCCCAGCAGTAATAATGCCCCCTTAGTGGCCCTCAGCTGTAATAATGCCCCTTAGTGGCCCTCAGCTGTAATAATGCCCCCTTAGTGGCCCTCAGCAGTAATAATGCCCCTTAGTGGCCCTCAGCTGTAATAATGCCCCTTAGTGGCCCCCAGCAGTAATAATGCCCCTTAGTGGCCCTCAGCTGTAATAATGCCCCTTAGTGGCCCCCAGCAGTAATAATGCCCCCTTAGTGGCCCCCAGCAGTAATAATATGCTTTTCTCACTATAGTGATGTCATCACACTTGGAGTACGGGTCCTTCGGCATCAGGAGAGGAGCGACTGCCTCAGCGTATACAAGGGGATGAAATGAGTAATTTTTTTTAACCCTTAAAAGGCCACTTTGCACTAGTTTACCGTTTTTTAACGGCTGTTACACAGGTGCACTCCTGTCTAAGTGGCCATTAAAAATGGCTGTGAAAATGGCCCAAAACGGGGCATGTCCTATTTTCTGACGGCCGCTATTCACTGGCTGTTGATATGTCACACACGAAATCCGTCAGCGGGAGGGAGGACGTCTGTTAATACGTTATATGAAAGCCCTTTTGAAGCAGGACTGTCTTCTCCAGAACGGAGTTCTCCTTTAGGTTGGCTTCGTCGCTCACCTTGACCACGGCCTCGCCGGTCTCTTCCTCGTCGTCATCATGCTCCACCTCGATCATCGTGTACTTTCCGGCATGTGGAGTGAAGTTCTCTCTGTCCGACCAGTTGTTCTTTGTTTTATCTTTAAACTTCTTCTCAAAGTCTTTCTTGGCCGGGTCCAGACCAGCAAAACTGCTTAACTTGCTCTGACCGACCTCCCCCTGCGGAACAGAAATCAGACGGCGCCACTCAGTGGAGGACGAGGCTCATTGCCCCAAGGATGGGGCTTCTGTGTGATACTGACCACTATAGCTATTGTCAGGGCACTCGTACCCACTGCACCAGAGAAGACCTACATCCTGAGAGCTAACCAGCAGAATTATGAATGCAGCTCCTTAGTAGTGTAGAAGCGTTTAGTGCTCTTACCACCCGGCCCCAGCGGTTCCAGCAGTAGTAGGTGTTTTTCCTGTCGGGGCTGTGAATCAGTTGGATGATGTAGAACTTGTTGTTGTTATTCCCGATGTTCGTCTGGTTTAGCATACAGTCATAATCCTCGTAGACCTGACAAGATGAAGACAGTAAGTGGCGTTAGAGCAGAGACCACGGGGTCCTAGAGCGTTCTCTGTACCCCGATACCCACATCACCCACTCGGTCCAATACTTGGGTTGTCACCTCCTCAGTGTTGTCACACTACAGACCCGCCCAGGACTACAGGCCACCGTCCATCACCCACCTCTAAGTTGGGCTGTCCGCTCAGTGAGCAGGCCGAGTCTATCTTCGCCTTCCCTTTCTTCCCCGTCGCAGCTTTAAGGGCCTGGACAGCACTCTGGAAACGGTCTGGCGCCTCAATGACCTCCTCCTGCTCCTCCTCCTTGATCTCCTCCTTCACCTTGGCTCGCTTCCCCTTGCTGGAGCCCTTGGTCTTAGCCGCCGACGCTGCTTTTCTCTTTGGGGCCATCCTGTGACCACAGGTGAAGGCAGATTAGATTCGACAGATTATAAAACTTTTTGGGTTATTTTATAGCATTCTAAAATTTGACCATCCCTTTAATTCACTGAAGTCTGCTCCTCCTGCGCGGTTAGGGTGCACTGACACTCTGCAGCTCCATTCACCTGTCTGGGGCCTGCAGAACCCATGTGCTTGTTGCACATTCAAATGAATGGAACTGATTTTCAGTTGAGTGTGAGCGCACCCTAACCTGCTGCCTCCATCCGTGAAATAAAGAAATAATGTCCCCAAACGTGCAAAACCGGCGAGGAGGCGGCAGGCCGTACGGAGATGGGATCATTATACTAATGAATGGTTTCCTCTCTGCAGCCATTCATTGCGGTAGAGTACGGAGGTCACTAGGACAGGCACTAGGACCCCGGAGCCTCCAGATGTACAGGTCTAGGGGTCCAAGGGCAGCTGAAGTCCCAGATAAGGAGCCTCTGCTGGGGAGGTTTTGCCTGTTCCCTGGTCGGCGGTGACCTCCTCCCCCGCACATCACACAGAGGAGACACACACGCTTCACCTGGTCACATGACCGGCTGTCACTCCTGTCTTACCTGTCAGCGCTGCAGCACACCTGAAACCTTTGTCCGCAGCGCTGATGACTGCTCCCTGTACGCGTATATATATCTCCTGGGTGATTGTGAGGAGGGCGAGGCCACCTGTCACCTGCAGCTATATGGCGGTATACTAATATACTAGGCTCAGTCTGCAGCCACTTCCTGCGGGGATGTGGAGGGCACTGTACTGTTCGCCCCTCAGATCTCCGCTGTACAGTGATCGCAGACAGGCGCTTACTGTGAAATTTCCAAATCTAATCTCCAGCTGCGATGAGTCATTTGATCAGAATTTGAACCAGGGAAATTCCTAAATTAACCGGCACCCTCAGGCCACGTGCACAGCAGAGCCCCCCTGAGTGATGGAGGGCGCCCCATACCACTGCTCTGGAGGCTCCTGCCCGAATAACGGGGGTCCGCAGCCTCTCGATGTCCTAGAACTACAAGTCCCAGGATGACCTGCCTACCTCCTGTCCTGACCAGTAGCTAGCCTTCCTCTGCACCCCTGATCACAGAGATCTGGCAGGGCAGGCTGGGACTTGTAGTTCCACGCTGGTTGGAAAAGTTTGAGGTAGATAAGTATCTGCAGATAGACGCAGCTCTTCTGTGACCCCCCATATACATTGTATCCATAGGGCCACTTACCTGCTGACAGGTGAAGGGACACTGCCACACTCCTGGCCTGAGGCTCACGACTGCAATCAGCTGGGCAAGTCAGAGCAAGCCTGGCCGCCGCCCCCTCCTCCTCCTCCTCCCTGTGCTGTCATCTCCCCGAGCCGCTCTCCACCTACTGGGAGACGCACAGTTACATCCACATTAGTTACAGAGCCACAAACAACGGAGAGCGAGTCACGAGGAGGGCGGGGGAATTTGGGGGGTTTAAAGGGGCACTACTCATACCAGTTTTGGAAAGTTGGCGCGGTTAGCTACGGAAATGAGTTTCACTCCAGATTTATGACTCATCAATAAAGTCCCAAAACCCCTCCAGGAAGGAAGGGGGAGTAGAAAACTGGGGGCAGCATTTCTAGACAAAAGGGTTAGGTTTAAAGATGAGCCGAATATATCAAACCACGAGTGTGCCGACACAGACGCAGGGAAAGCTGTGGTAACAAAGACTGTGGCGCTCATTTATTATGTGTTATACGCTGATTTTTGGCACGTTTAGGTTGCAGATTTTGTAGCAAAGGTGTTTTGCAAAAAAAATAAATCTGAGATTTTCCCCTGCTCACGCCACATTTGCGGAGTGGTGGAAAAACAGGGCGTGGCGTGGGCGGGGAAGAGAGTGCGCCCGTCTCATTCATCATTTTCCGTGCCAGTTTATGGTGTGGAAAATGGCCTTGAAGCTGCGTCTCTACACAACTTTGGCGCATCCACCGGCAGCGGGATTAAGACCAGCGTCTAAGTCGTCCTTCTTAATAAATGTCCCCGTCTTTTTACACCGGTCTTTATTTTCCCGCCTGCGCGGTCAGATAATTGGCCTAATTTATGAGGTGAGGCATGCGCCACCGGAAGTCCATCCGTACAAGTAAGTAAATTTGTTGGGGCCGAAGTGGTAAAGACAAAGTAAAAACACCGGAGCGAAAAAATATTCTTGCACAGACATACAAAAAGAGGTCTCGCGACTATGTTCCCACCAAAATCTAGCATAGAAACCTTTGTAAATGACCCCCACTCAACTTCAAATATTCGAATCATGATAAATTTCCCTTGTGAATTCCTTACCATTTTTGTGAATGAAAACATCCTCATCTACATCCAGAGGCCGACCTGAGCAGATGTTACAATGTATCCAGTCTAGACCATCTTCTGTGACCTAAGCTGTCCAGATGGATACATTTTATCTGCAGTGATACATTGTAGCAAACATCAGAAGAGCTATAGACTGTTATTTGGACATGTCTGCACCAGCTGAGCCTTTGCCTGCATCCGGGTCAGAGAACTGCTAAACCCCCCGGGGGCCCTGCACCTCCTCTAGTGCTGCATACAGGGGTGCTAATCCCTGTAGATGTATGGTAATATTATTAGATACCATATGGAATTATCACATCATTGTACGACGGTATTGTGTGATTACAACATCTGCATGGAGTTTGTATGTTCTTCCCGTGTTTGCCTGGGTTCCCTCCCACGTTTCAAAGTCATTCCCCATTGGGACAGAAAGTGATGAGAATGTCTGTACAGTGCTGTGGAATATGTCAGTGATATATAAGTGATGAGAATGTCTGTACAGTGCTGTGGAATATGTCAGTGATATAGAAGGGATGAGAATGTCTGTACAGAGCTGTGGAATATGTCAGTGATATATAAGTGATGAGAATGTCTGTACAGCGCTGTGGAATATGTCAGTGATATAGAAGGGATGAGAATGTCTGTACAGAGCTGTGGAATATGTCAGTGATATAGAAGTGATGAGAATGTCTG
The DNA here is from genome assembly GCA_900303285.1 of Rhinella marina. NCBI lineage: Eukaryota > Metazoa > Chordata > Amphibia > Anura > Bufonidae > Rhinella > Rhinella marina. The sequence goes on from ONZH01029089.1 coordinate 8,618, forward strand.
TACAGCGCTGTGGAATATGCCAGTGATATAGAAGGGATGAGAATGTCTGTACAGAGCTGTGGAATATGTCAGTGATATATAAGTGATGAGAATGTCTGTACAGAGCTGTGGAATATGTCAGTGATATAGAAGTGATGAGAATGTCTGTACAGAGCTGTGGAATATGTCAGTGATATATAAGTGATGAGAATGTCTGTACAGTGCTGTGGAATATGTCAGTGATATAGAAGTGATGAGAATGTCTGTACAGCGCTGTGGAATATGCCAGTGATATAGAAGGGATGAGAATGTCTGTACAGAGCTGTGGAATATGTCAGTGATATAGAAGTGATGAGAATGTCTGTACAGAGCTGTGGAATATGTCAGTGATATATAAGTGATGAGAATGTCTGTACAGAGCTGTGGAATATGTCAGTGATATATAAGTGATGAGAATGTCTGTACAGCGCTGTGGAATATGTCAGTGATATAGAAGGGATGAGAATGTCTGTACAGCGCTGTGGAATATGTCAGTGATATATAAGTGATGAGAATGTCTGTACAGCGCTGTGGAATATGTCAGTGATATAGAAGGGATGAGAATGTCTGTACAGCGCTGTGGAATATGTCAGTGATATAGAAGGGATGAGAATGTCTGTACAGTGCTGTGGAATATGTCAGTGATATAGAAGTGATGAGAATGTCTGTACAGAGCTGTGGAATATGTCAGTGATATATAAGTGATGAGAATGTCTGTACAGAGCTGTGGAATATGTCAGTGATATATAAGTGATGAGAATGTCTGTACAGCGCTGTGGAATATGTCAGTGATATAGAAGGGATGAGAATGTCTGTACAGCGCTGTGGAATATGTCAGTGATATAGAAGGGATGAGAATGTCTGTACAGTGCTGTGGAATATGTCAGTGATATAGAAGTGATGAGAATGGGCTGTACAGAGCTGTGGAATATGTCAGTGATATATAAGTGATGAGAATGTCTGTACAGAGCTGTGGAATATGTCAGTGATATATAAGTGATGAGAATGTCTGTACAGTGCTGTGGAATATGTCAGTGATATAGAAGTGATGAGAATGTCTGTACAGTGCTGTGGAATATGTCAGTGATATAGAAGTGATGAGAATGTCTGTACAGAGCTGTGGAATATGTCAGTGATATATAAGTGATGAGAATGTCTGTACAGAGCTGTGGAATATGTCGGTGATATATAAGTGATAAGAATGTCTGTACAGCGCTGTGGAATATGTCAGTGATATATAAGTGATGAGAATGTCTGTACAGAGCTGTGGAATATGTCAGTGATATAGAAGTGATGAGAATGTCTGTACAGAGCTGTGGAATATGTCAGTGATATAGAAGTGATGAGAATGTCTGTACAGAGCTGTGGAATATGTCAGTGATATATAAGTGATGAGAATGTCTGTACAGTGCTGTGGAATATGTCAGTGATATAGAAGTGATGAGAATGTCTGTACAGCGCTGTGGAATATGCCAGTGATATAGAAGGGATGAGAATGTCTGTACAGAGCTGTGGAATATGTCAGTGATATATAAGTGATGAGAATGTCTGTACAGTGCTGTGGAATATGTCAGTGATATAGAAGTGATGAGAATGTCTGTACAGTGCTGTGGAATATGTCAGTGATATAGAAGGGATGGGAATGTCTGTACAGCGCCGTGGAATATGTCAGTGATATAGAAGGGATGAGAATGTCTGTACAGTGCTGTGGAATATGTCAGTGATATAGAAGTGATGAGAATGTCTGTACAGAGCTGTGGAATATGTCAGTGATATATAAGTGATGAGAATGTCTGTACAGAGCTGTGGAATATGTCAGTGATATATAAGTGATGAGAATGTCTGTACAGCGCTGTGGAATATGTCAGTGATATAGAAGGGATGAGAATGTCTGTACAGCGCTGTGGAATATGTCAGTGATATAGAAGGGATGAGAATGTCTGTACAGTGCTGTGGAATATGTCAGTGATATAGAAGTGATGAGAATGTCTGTACAGAGCTGTGGAATATGTCAGTGATATATAAGTGATGAGAATGTCTGTACAGAGCTGTGGAATATGTCAGTGATATATAAGTGATGAGAATGTCTGTACAGTGCTGTGGAATATGTCAGTGATATAGAAGTGATGAGAATGTCTGTACAGTGCTGTGGAATATGTCAGTGATATAGAAGTGATGAGAATGTCTGTACAGAGCTGTGGAATATGTCAGTGATATATAAGTGATGAGAATGTCTGTACAGAGCTGTGGAATATGCCGGTGATATATAAGTGATAAGAATGTCTGTACAGCGCTGTGGAATATGTCAGTGATATATAAGTGATGAGAATGTCTGTACAGAGCTGTGGAATATGTCAGTGATATATAAGTGATGTGAATGTCTGTACAGTGCTGTAGAATATATCAGTGATATATAAGTGATGAGAATGTCTGTACAGCGCTGTGGAATATGTCAGTGATATATAAGTGATGAGAATGTCTGTACAGCGCTGTGGAATATGTCAGTGATATATAAGTGATAAGAATGTCTGTACAGCGCTGTGGAATATGTCAGTGATATATAAGTGATGAGAATGTCTGTACAGCGCTGTGGAATATGTCAGTGATATATAAGTGATGAGAATGTCTGTACAGCGCTGTGGAATATGTCAGTGATATAGAAGTGATGAGAATGTCTGTACAGAGCTGTGGAATATGTCAGTGATATAGAAGTGATGAGAATGTCTGTACAGAGCTGTGGAATATGTCAGTGATATAGAAGTGATGAGAATGTCTGTACAGAGCTGTGGAATATGTCAGTGATATATAAGTGATGAGAATGTCTGTACAGTGCTGTGGAATATGTCAGTGATATATAAGTGATGAGAATGTCTGTACAGAGCTGTGGAATATGTCAGTGATATAGAAGTGATGAGAATGTCTGTACAGTGCTGTGGAATATGTCAGTGATATATAAGGGATGAGAATGTCTGTACAGCGCTGTGGAACATGTCAGTGATATATAAGGGATGAGAATGTCTGTACGAGCTGTGGAACATGTCAGTGATATAGAAGTGATGAGAATGTCTGTACAGCGCTGTGGAATATGTCAGTGATACAGAAGGGATGAGAATGTCTGTACAGCGCTGTGGAACATGTCAGTGATATATAAAGGATGAGAATGTCTGTACAGAGCTGTGGAATATGTCAGTGATATAGAAGTGATGAGAATGTCTGTACAGTGCTGTGGAATATGTCAGTGATATATAAGTGATGAGAATGTCTGTACAGAGCTGTGGAATATGTCAGTGATATATAAGTGATGAGAATGTCTGTACAGCGCTGTGGAATATGTCAGTGATATATAAGAGATGAGAATGTCTGTACAGTGCTGTGGAATATGTCAGTGATTTAGAAGTGATGAGAATGTCTGTACAGCGCTGTGGAATATGTCAGTGATATAGAAGTGATGAGAATGTCTGTACAGTGCTGTGGAATATGTCAGTGATATATAAGTGATGAGAATGTCTGTACAGTGCTGTGGAATATGTCAGTGATATATAAGTGATGAGAATGTCTGTACAGCGCTGTGGAATATGTCAGTGATATATAAGTGATGAGAATGTCTGTACAGAGCTGTGGAACATGTCAGTTATATAGAAGTGATGAGAATGTCTGTACAGCGCTGTGGAACATGTCAGTGATATATAAGGGATGAGAATGTCTGTACAGTGCTGTGGAATATGTCAGTGATATATAAGTGATGAGAATGTCTGTACAGCGCTGTGGAATATGCCAGTGATATAGAAGGGATGAGAATGTCTGTACAGAGCTGTGGAATATGTCAGTGATATAGAAGGGATGAGAATGTCTGTACAGCGCTGTGGAATATGTCAGTGATATAGAAGGGATGAGAATGTCTGTACAGTGCTGTGGAATATGTCAGTGATATAGAAGTGATGAGAATGTCTGTACAGAGCTGTGGAATATGTCAGTGATATATAAGTGATGAGAATGTCTGTACAGAGCTGTGGAATATGTCAGTGATATATAAGTGATAAGAATGTCTGTACAGCGCTGTGGAATATGTCCGTGATATATAAGTGATGAGAATGTCTGTACAGAGCTGTGGAATATGTCAGTGATATATAAGTGATGAGAATGTCTGTACAGTGCTGTGGAATATGTCAGTGATATAGAAGTGATGAGAATGTCTGTACAGTGCTGTGGAATATGTCAGTGATATAGAAGTGATGAGAATGTCTGTACAGAGCTGTGGAATATGTCAGTGATATATAAGTGATGAGAATGTCTGTACAGCGCTGTGGAATATGTCAGTGATATATAAGTGATGAGAATGTCTGTACAGCGCTGTGGAATATGTCAGTGATATATAAGTGATGAGAATGTCTGTACAGAGCTGTGGAATATGTCAGTGATATAGAAGTGATGAGAATGTCTGTACAGAGCTGTGGAATATGTCAGTGATATATAAGTGATGAGAATGTCTGTACAGCGCTGTGGAATATGTCAGTGATATATAAGTGATGAGAATGTCTGTACAGCGCTGTGGAATATGTCAGTGATATATAAGTGATGAGAATGTCTGTACAGAGCTGTGGAATATGTCAGTGATATAGAAGTGATGAGAATGTCTGTACAGTGCTGTGGAATATGTCAGTGATATAGAAGTGATGAGAATGTCTGTACAGAGCTGTGGAATATGTCAGTGATATATAAGTGATGAGAATGTCTGTACAGTGCTGTGGAATATGTCAGTGATATATAAGTGATGAGAATGTCTGTACAGAGCTGTGGAATATGTCAGTGATATAGAAGTGATGAGAATGTCTGTACAGTGCTGTGGAATATGTCAGGTGATATATAAGGGATGAGAATGTCTGTACAGCGCTGTGGAACATGTCAGTGATATATAAGGGATGAGAATGTCTGTACAGAGCTGTGGAACATGTCAGTGATATAGAAGTGATGAGAATGTCTGTACAGCGCTGTGGAATATGTCTGTGATATAGAAGGGATGAGAATGTCTGTACAGCGCTGTGGAACATGTCAGTGATATATAAGGGATGAGAATGTCTGTACAGAGCTGTGGAATATGTCAGTGATATAGAAGTGATGAGAATGTCTGTACAGCGCTGTGGAATATGTCAGTGATATAGAAGTGATGAGAATGTCTGTACAGTGCTGTGGAATATGTCAGTGATATATAAGTGATGAGAATGTCTGTACAGAGCTGTGGAATATGTCAGTGATATATAAGTGATGAGAATGTCTGTACAGCACTGTGGAATATGTCAGTGATATATAAGTGATGAGAATGTCTGTACAGAGCTGTGGAATATGTCAGTGATATATAAGTGATGAGAATGTCTGTACAGCGCTGTGGAATATGTCAGTGATATATAAGAGATGAGAATGTCTGTACAGTGCTGTGGAATATGTCAGTGATTTAGAAGTGATGAGAATGTCTGTACAGCGCTGTGGAATATGTCAGTGATATATAAGTGATGAGAATGTCTGTACAGCGCTGTGGAATATGTCAGTGATATAGAAGTGATGAGAATGTCTGTACAGTGCTGTGGAATATGTCAGTGATATATAAGTGATGAGAATGTCTGTACAGTGCTGTGGAATATGTCAGTGATATAGAAGTGATGAGAATGTCTGTACAGCGCTGTGGAATATGTCAGTGATATATAAGTGATGAGAATGTCTGTACAGAGCTGTGGAACATGTCAGTGATATAGAAGTGATGAGAATGTCTGTACAGCGCTGTGGAATATGTCAGTGATATATAAGTGATGAGAATGTCTGTACAGTGCTATGGAATATGTCAGTGATATATAAGTGATGAGAATGTCTGTACAGCGCTGTGGAATATGTCAGTGATATATAAGTGATGAGAATGTCTGTACAGCGCTGTGGAATATGTCAGTGATATGTAGAAGCAGCAATGGTGATTTCCTCATCTCAGAAGCCGACCCCAGTGCTGGGTATACCGCCACAAAATGTCAGCGTCTCAGGAACTTGTCATGTGGTCTTGAGCATCAATTCCAGCTTGACCACGACGTCTCCTGCTGTTCACAAGTCGTCTTATTATCTGCTGAGACATGGCTTCCCACTCTTCTTGAAGGGCAGCCCTCAGGTCATTGAGGTTCTGAGGTACAGAGTTACGAGCCTCTACACGGTGCCTCAGCTGATCTCATAGGCTTTCAATGGGATTCAGGTCTGGAGAAGCTGCAGCCGCTCCATGTGAGGTCCTCCAGTCTCCAGCAGCCGCTCCATGTGAGGTCCTCCAGTCTCCAGCAGCCGCTCCATGTGAGGTCCTCCAGTCTCCAGCAGCCGCTCCATGTGAGGTCCTCCAGTCTCCAGCAGCTGCTCTATGTGAGGTCCTCCAGTCTCCAGCAGCTGCTCCATGTGAGGTCCTCCAGTCTCCAGCAGCCACTCCATGTGAGGTCCTCCAGTCTCCAGTAGCTGCTCCATGTGAGGTCCTCCAGTCTCCAGCAGCCACTCTATGTGAGGTCTCCAGTCTCCAGCAGCCGCTCCATGTGAGGTCCTCCAGTCTCCAGCAGCCGCTCCATGTGAGGTCCTCCAGTCTCCAGCAGCCGCTCCATGTGAGGTCCCCCAGTCTCCAGCAGCCGCTCCATGTGAGGTCCCCCAGTCTCCAGCGGCCACTCCATGTGAGATCCTCCAGTCTCTAGTAGCTGCTCCATGTGAGGTCCTCCAGTCTCCAGCAGCTGCTCCATGTGAGGTCCCCCAGTCTCCAGCAGCCGCTCCATGTGAGGTCCTCCAGTCTCCAGCAGGCCCCTCCATGTGAGGTCCTCCAGTCTCCAGCAGCCCCTCCATGTGAGGTCCGGCAGTCTCCAGCAGCCACTCCATGTGAGGTCCTCCAGTCTCCAGTAGCTGCTCATGTGAGGTCCTCCAGTCTCCAGCAGCCACTCTATGTGAGGTCCTCCAGTCTCCAGCAGCCCCTCCATGTGAGGTCCTCCAGTCTCCAGCAGCCACTCCATGTGAGGTCCTCCAGTCTCCAGTAGCTGCTCCATGTGAGGTCCTCCAGTCTCCAGCAGCCACTCTATGTGAGGTCCTCCAGTCTCCAGTAGCTGCTCCATGTGAGGTCCCCCAGTCTCCAGCAGCTGCTCCATGTGAGGTCCTCCAGTCTCCAGCAGCCACTCTATGTGAGGTCCTCCAGTCTCCAGTAGCTGCTCCATGTGAGGTCCCCCAGTCTCCAGTAGCTGCTCCATGTGAGGTCCTCCAGTCTCCAGCAGCCGCTCCATGTGAGGTCCTCCAGTCTCCAGCAGCCGCTCCATGTGAGGTCCCCCAGTCTCCAGCAGCCGCTCCATGTGAGGTCCCCCAGTCTCCAGCAGCCGCTCCATGTGAGGTCCTCCAGTCTCCAGCAGCCGCTCCATGTGAGGTCCTCCAGTCTCCAGCAGCCGCTCCCTAATGATGGACGTCGATGAGCTGGAGCATTGTCCTCCATGAAGATGACATTAGGCTGGGGTTGTTCCTGCAGAGGTACAATGACTGGAGTAATGATGTTCTTCAGGTAGTCTGGACTTGTCACTGGACCATTCACACAGTGTAGGGCAGTTCTGTACTGACGAGACACACTGACCCACACTGTGACACCACCACCAAAGGCTGGTCTGGTGACCACAGTGGCTGATGCACAGCGCTCTCCTGGCGGCCATCATCTCTGCTCAGTGTGAATCGACTTTCATCAGTGAACAGCACTGAGGCCTCTGGTCCACTAGATCCACCGCTAAGTGCAGCAGAGGAAGAAAGAGAACGTTTGGTCAGATTGTGCGGTTTATTTCTCTCTGCTTTTGGCATGGCGGTGTCTTTGGTTTTATCCGGCCTTCACGTCTCACACATTCGCCGCCCACATGTGACTATTCTAGGTAATGTTCTGGGGGCCTCTGTGGATATATTAGTTTTGAAGTCACTCCCTGTATTCTACTTCCCAGTCCTGGCTCTTTAACCTCCTCTTTGGTCATTTACTATGGCAATCAGCCAAGATGGGACTTCCCCTTTAACTCTCTCAGTTAGACCATCACTCAGACCAGAGAGGGGATGGGGTGAGTGACTCCATTAAAGCGTCACACATTGGACTGGTAAATGCAGTGCTCTCCTCTGGGCACCTTTATCTGGTCCTATCACTATCCCAATTCTATACCTACTATTGTCCTGAGGATTTGCAGCAGATAACATTTTCCCCTCTCAGCAGCTGTAAACTGACAATATGTCACCTATCTGTGGAGTGAGCTCACTGTGCGCCCCTCCCAGAATGCACAGAGCAGCGTATGAAGGACCAGCTCTTCACCCCTCCGGAACAACGTGGACTGTGATGTCCTCTATAGAAGAGTAAAGAAGCTGAAGAACATTTCCGGGGAATTATCATCTGAATAGAAGTGGACATTGGGCAATTCATGTATAATGCAGCACAAGGCTGCGACCTATAGAGCTCCTGGACTACAACTCCCAGCGTGCACAGCCACAGGCCACCTCTCTACAGAACAAACCTCCTCTCCCGTGTCTTCAGCTTTCTTTGTATGGAGATTTTTCTGTTCATTTCACTAACTTTCTGTCATCAGAGAAACGTCCCCCGTGGATTGCGCCACGCTGGAAGCCATGACACTGTGACAGAGGAGCTTACATTCGTCTGTTCCCTCCATTGATCTGACGACGGTCGGAGGGTTTGGAATAAACAGGAAAAAGCTGCCGGCAATGATTCAGGTCTCTGACAGGGGAGCAGAGGTAACAGCCATACCAGGCCCGGGGCGGGTCCACAGCATTAGACAATGCACATTGTGGGTGAGAGCGGAGGGAACTGCTACTGTAACTCCCACCGGGGGCCACAGACACTATAGGGAAGTTTCCCGGTGGGCCAATGCCCAGGGGGGCCACCCAACCCCCTCACAGCCAGCCACAGGGTACATCTTAGCTCACGGCACTGATGAAGGCTAGGAGCATCTGGTGCCCTCCTGAAATAAACAGCATCATCGCCGCCCACAGGACTGTGATAAAGGTGAATACACAGCAGGGGGCAGTATTTTGTACTGCTCTGTGGTATATGGTTCCGCTGGGCGGTATTTTGAGGTATTTAAGGCCCTGTGCCCCTGCCTATCTGTGCTGTCCCACCTCCTGTCAACATAGGGGCCACTTTTACCTTTTTTTCCAGGCCCACTTTGGGTTCCCGGTCTACCCTGACTCTGGTTGTCAGGCAGTATGTGGGCCACCCTCTATGATTGGCACTGGTGTGAGGGGTAAGTAGCCTGGGTAGGTAGCCTAGGGTTAGTGACACCCAGGGGCGGATTGGCCATAGACCTTACAGGGAAATTTCCCGGTGGGCCCTCCTCACGACTGGTTAGTGGAAGTTTTTGGGGATGTATTTTGTGCTGCTGGCAGTATTTTGTGATGGACTGTGGTATTTGGCTCTGTGGGGTTGTAAAATGTGCCACAATATGGTATTGCTGCCCCCGCCTTCCATCAATTTGGATCCAACTACAAATTGGGGCCACTTTTAGTTCCCAATCCGTCCTTGGTGACACCGGTATGGCCTATCGACCTCCCCTGCATCACCCCTCTCCTTACCGAAATTCCGCAGCGGGCATACTGTCCATGAATGGGTGAGAACTGAATAGCGCATGTGCAGTATGCTCCCTGCGCAGAGTCAGAAGGGTGGCCGCTGTCAATGCACAGCACTTGTCAGGATTGGACCCACCCCAATGGCACCTGCCACCTAATTTAAATAAAGGAGTAAAGTTAATTTTCTGGCGGTCTCTGTACACGTTGCGGGGGGCGCTGCGAGCACCATGCGATGGGTTCTGCGAGGACCCAACAGCTCTGGGGCCTTTGACACTGACTGATAAACATTTATATGGAGGCCGATTCGCCCAACCCTTGCCGCGTGCTAACAAGTCGTCGCTCGCATTACGTGGCTATAAAAATGCTTGTTGGTTGTCAGCACCGTGTAAACAGGGATATACCTCCGAGACACAGACACTGTACACAGTGCACCGGCAAGTTACCGATCCTTCGTCAACATACAATGACTGCAAACGCACGTCCACACCAAAGGCCAGAAAATGCCCCCTGAGGACACGTCATCCGGCTGCAGAGTCAGAAGTGGCACCTGAAGAGAGGAAGGAGCAAAAAATTACATAACTGATTTATTATTTTTCCTCAACCCCTTTAACATTGTTACAGTTTTTCTTCCACATATTTGCTACAATGTAGGGGGTCACCATGTAGCAGTCCGGATCACGTGACACGGTGAGCGTCGGTCGCCTGGTTACCACAAACGTTCCGGGAGAAGACGCCGCATAGAGTGACATCATCCGTAGGCGACCGTCTACACTAAACCAAGCCTGTGACCTGGAGCCAATAGGCGCGCGCGGGGCGGAGCCTGCGTGTCTCTAGCCAATGGGTGTACAGCGGGTGTAACCGGAAGTCGTGCAGTGAGTTCAACACGTGGGTCCGGTGCTGGCTGAGCATGTCCGGGCTGTTTATCAAGAAGAGACCGGAGGGCCCCGGGAAGAAACGGCGGGGGGAGGTCAGTACCGGGAAAGGGGCGGCTGGTGGCATCTACACTGAAATACATGAGTGCAGAGTAGGTGGTGAACTACAAGGCCCAGCATGTCCCATGCGGAGGCTGGAATAGTGTAGAAGGAGCCCTAGTTCTGTCTAGAGGTTTGTATGTGCAGTGGGGCACAGTGTCCGTGCCCTGTGAGACCTCCAGACATGGCGGCAGGTAGTGCTCCCCGCTCTGTTTCCAGTGGCCGTCCTCTCGGACACGACTCTTCCCTCTGTAGTGCTTCTTGTCAGCAGACCCAGGGGTCACCTGTCGGTATATCCTTCCAGTGCATCCATGTGGGGTGCATCCATTGTGGCGTATCCACTGCGGAACCGTCAGCGTAAAGTCTTCTGCCCGGCGTGGAAACCGATCCGTGGTACATGATGATTTATGCTGCAATTTCACCCATCGCCATAGAGTGAAATCCGTGGCGCATGCGCTGAGGTCACTGCGAAGCCGCCATTGTCTTACTCAGAAGGAAGTGGTAACTGTAGAAAAACCTAGGACTGAGCGGTACAGAGAGGAGCAGCGCTGCATGGAGGAGTCCTGACAGCAGAAGGATCAGGCAGTTGGGTGTCAGCATGTCTCATCCTCTGTTCTCACTATAGACTGTGACAATGTGTGGGGGAGGGGTCCAGGTCCCCAACAGTAACTCACCCCCTTCTCTCTGCTGAGACCACATGCCGACTCGGAGAGTTGTAGATTTCTGCCCTTGGCCCTGTGACCTCCCGTGTCCCCGCCTCCTGCGCCATTGTTTGCGAGCTCTCTGTGACGCCCCTCCCCCTCAGACTGACCTTTATTTCAGGTGAAAGATGCAGAAGCCAAAAAGAAGAGGAAGAAATCGGTGAACCTGAGGGAGGAGATCGAGAGCGACTCAGACACCGAAGTGTGAGTATTCCCCTCCCCCGCTGCTCGTCATCCTCATGGTCCCCCCCATCCTGACTGTCCGCTCCCCCCCACAGCGTCCCGACCCGCAGGAAGAAAGACCATGAGGAGGAGGAGCTGGAGGAGACGGCTCAGGAGAAGAAGCTGCGGCTGGCCAAGGAATACTTGCAGCAGTTGAAGGAACAAGGTGAGGCGAGCGGCGGGGTCCGCGGTGACCTGCGGGGGTGGGGACGGGTCTGCGGGATGTGACTGGATTTTTTGCCCCTTGTAGAGGAGGAGAGGTTGGAGGACGAGAGCGAGGACGTCATCGCTCACAGACTGCAGGAGAATGTGGTAAGTGGGTGTCGGGGTGACTGGGGGTCACTGGCGATGACTGGGGGTCACTGGCGATGACTGGGGCGGTTATAATCACGTTTCTCTTGTCTCGGCAGCTGGAACAACGAGGGAAACTGCAGCGCCCCCTGGCTAAGGAGGTGAGTACTGTTACTACCCTGTGACGTCCAGAACCTGCTCAGTCTGCACGATTGTCAGCTCTTCAGCCCCTCTATAGTATGCGCCATAGTAGCAGTAACCTACAAGCTCTTCTATGCACGGACTTCCTGTCACATGACCATCACACACAGCTTAAAAGAGTTTTCCAGGATTTTATATCTAATGACCTGTCCTCTGTATCAGTCATCAGTATCTGATCGTTGGGGGTCTGACACCCGGGACCCCTGACAATCAGCTGTTTGAGAAGACACCGCGTTCCTCTGACCGCAGCGGCCTTCCCACCGAGCACAGCGCCGTACGTTGTATAGTGGCCCATTCACTTCTATGGGGCTGAGCTGCTCCTGGGCCACGTGACCGATGATTGTGTCATTACTGGCCTAGGAAAAGCAGAGAGAAGACCACGGCGCTCACAGGAGCCTTCTCAAACAGCTGATCGGTGGGGTCCCGGGTGTCTGACCTCCACCGATCAGATACTGATGACTGATCCTGAGGATATGCCGTCAGTTATTAACTCTCAGAAAACCTCTTTAATAAAGCTGAAGGTCCCATCATAGGAAGTCCACGTGTAGAAGAATAACTGCTGCTGTGACCATGGCAACCCCAGAGCAAGCACAACATCTAAATAGCTGAAGCAGTGAGATCAGAAGAGAAGGAGGGAAACGAGATGAATGTTGGAAAGTCTCCAGAAATCTTCCTCAGTTTACGTTCTGTCCTTTTCATTCCTTTCCGCTTTAGTTGCTTCCTCCGGAACCTGCAGAGATTCGTCTCTTACGGGGCCACCAAGGACCGATCACCTGCCTGGTAATCACACCGGATGATAAGTCTTCTCCATCCAAAAACTGCTCATTATCAAATGTAGATTTATATTACTGATCTATATCTCTGGTCCGTATTATACTCCAGAGCTGCACTCACTATTCTGCTGTGCAGTCACTGTGTACATACATTACTTATCCTGTACTGATCCTGAGTTACATCCTGTATTATACTCCAGAGCTGCACTCACTATTCTGCTGGTGCAGTCACTGTGTACATACACTACTTATCCTGTACTGATCCTGAGTTACATCCTGTATTATACTCCAGAGCTGCACTCACTATTCTGCTGGTGCAGTCACTGTGTACATACATTACTTATCCTGTACTGATCCTGAGTTACATCCTGTATTATACTCCAGAGCTGCACTCACTATTCTGCTGGTGCAGTCACTGTGTACATACATTACTTATCCTGTACTGATCCTGAGTTACATCCTGTATTATACTCCAGAGCTGCACTCACTTATTCTGCTGGTGCAGTCACTGTGTACATACATTACTTATCCTATACTGATCCTGAGTTACATCCTGTATTATACTCCAGAGCTGTACTCACTATTCTGCTGGTGCAGTCACTGTGTACATACATTACTTATCCTGTACTGATCCTGAGTTACATCCTGTATTATACTCCAGAGCTGCACTCACTATTCTGCTGGTGCAGTCACTGTGTACATACATTACTTATCCTGTACTGATCCTGAGTTACATCCTGTATTATACTCCAGAGCTGCACTCACTATTCTGCTGGTTCTGTCTGTGCATGTTCTCCTCTTCCAGTACGGACAGTGGCCGGGACCTTCTCATTGGTCCCTCCTCGCTGATCAGATGACTTCATAGAACTATAGGGATATACCTGGAGGATTCTGATCTCTCATCCCGTGTCCTGTAGGGTCCATATCTGATGGAAAGAAGGTCCACAAGATCCCGGGGGGTCGGAAGGGCTGTGAGGAGCAGCACGTAGGACACACTGCGCACATCCTGTGCATGGCCCTGTCATCTGATGGCAAATACCTGGTGAGGTCGGGAGGCCTGAGATGCTTGACCGGGGGACATTAGGACTTCTCGTGACCTCCGTGTCCTTATTTCCCTTCAGGCGTCTGGAGATCGGAACAAACTGATCTTCATCTGGAACGCAGAGACCTGTCAGAACCTCCACAAGTTCCAGGGGCACCGGGACGCCGTGTCCGTAAGTCGCCTCCTCCGTTCTCTCTTTTCCATGAGGCTTTTTCTTGGCGTTTCCTCATTTTTCACCCTTGGGATCTTCATAGGGGCTCTCCTTCCAGAAGGGAACCTACCAGCTGTTCAGTGCGTCCCACGATCGTTCCGTCAAGGTCTGGAACGTGGCCGAGAACTCGTACATAGAGACCTTGTGAGTTCCGCTTTGGTTCACGGAGATCGCCGCGTTCCGTAGATCCTTGGGTCATTTCCACAGGATAGAATTTCATTGTTGGAAAATCCTTTTTCTTTTGAGGTTTGGTCACCAGGATTGTATCACCGGCCTGGACAGTCTGAGCCGAGAGCGTTGCGTCACATCCGGGGGCAGGGACGGAACGGTGAGGGTGTGGAAAATCGTAGAGGAGACGCAGCTTGTGTTCAGCGGACATGAGTGAGTAGAGCTGTGTGTGGGAGGCGTACTTCCAATACTCTGTAACCTGTGGCGCTCTGGGCATGCTGGGAGTTGTAGTGTCCCCGTAGATTTGATACCGCTTACCTTCGATCATAGTCTGCGGAAGGTGACGTGAGGTTTATATGTTATCGGGTCTTGTGACTTACGCTGCTTGTTCTCCTCCTTCCAGTGGATCCATAGATTGCATCCGGCTCATAAATGAAGAACATATGGTGACCGGAGCCGATGACGGGTGAGTAACATGTGCAGGTAGCCATGGCAAGTGGGCTTCCCTTCTGCATAATATTGGGAAGGTCCCAGAACCCCATAATTCTCCAGTCGTGTGATATGCAGTAGATGGCGGCGCGCTGATTCTTCCGGCTCTTCTCGCAGGTCTCTGGCTCTATGGAACGTGTCCAAAAAGAAGCCTCTGGCGCGGATGAAGTGCGCCCATGGCCGTCATGGAGAAGCCGGCCTGGAGCAGCCATATTGGGTGTCGGCTGTGGCTGCGGCTCTCAATACTAATGTGGTTGCATCGGGTAGGGTCTTTTTCTTCACCTCTCGTATATCATGTGTGTCCTATGTCTGGATGACATGTAATATTATACCGTGTATGTTCTCCAGGGTCACATGATGGCAACGTGCGGATCTGGCAATGTGCGGAGGGCTTCCGGGGCCTGCAGCCGCTTTACACAGTTCCCCTGGTGAGCTTCTTATATTCAGGTCTCTACGTCCTCTGCGACCACCTCCTAAAATCTCCTATCCTGTGAGCAATGCTCCTCTTAGGGTGGCCTTGTTAAAAGGGTTTCTGGGTTCTAGGTGTGATGGACTATACTCAGAATAGCTCGTCAGTATCAGACTGGTGGCGGTCCGACACGTAGGTCACCATCTGGTAAACTGAGTCAAAAGCAGAAGCTGTGTCCCTGGTGCCGTGGCCGAGCTGGGGTACCATTCAGTCTGAGCCGCTGTACCCCGACACGGCCTCTACATCGTGGGCAAAGCATCCACTGTGTCTTTTGTGGCACTGACTGATTGCAGAGAACTGCTGACCTCTGCCACCTGATATTAAAGGGGTTATCCCATGACTGATGTACAAAATGAAACTCAGACATTATATACAACATGAAAATACCTTTCTAACAAAGCTAGAACCAGCCCTGTACCTCACATGGATCCAGAGATCTCCACATTCATTGCTCTGCCAGATTTGTCAAGTTGACGGCTCAGGAGGAGTGTCTTTTCTGCTGCTGCTCAGGGGGCGTGTCTCAGCTCTCCCTATTACAGCTCAGGGGGTGTGTCTCAGCTTCCCCCATTACAGCTCAGGGGGCGTGTCTCAGCTCTTCCTATCACAGCTCAGGGGGCGTGTCTCAGCTTCCCCCATTACAGCTCAGGAGGTGTGTCTCAGCTCTCCCTATCACAGCTCAGGAGGCAGTTGAATGATGAAACTGAGCATGTGCGGCCTTCTCAGTGAGCAGGTCAAATAAATAAGAAAAAAAAACAGCAGGTGGCGCTGTAAAGATATTTTTTGGAGTGTATTTCTTCTTCTGGTAACGAATCCCTCGTCTTGTGTCCTGCGCAGGTTGGCTTTGTCAACAGTTTACAGTTTTCCAGCTCGGCAGATTTCCTGGTTGCCGGAGTTGGTCAGGAACACAGGTGAGATCCGGAACCTCCTTGTAAATGGTCATTAATTCAGACGCCGTTTTTTGTAATGTTGACTTATATATATGTCTTTTATTACTCTCTAAAGACTCGGACGATGGTGGAGATTAAAACCAGCCAAAAACGGCCTCTACATCATTCCGCTCAAGAGGAGGCAGCCGCTAGCTGAAGGCTCCTGAGTTCTCCGCCGTCGTCAGTTCTGTTACCATTGGCGGACTGTTAAATATGCACATTTTATTGTATAAATCTTCTGAACCCGATAATTGCTGATGTTCATTATTCCGGGTATTCCCGTCACCCTTGTGCATTATGGGTAGGCTTCATTCACTGCGCGGGGTCGGAGAATGAATCTGGACACTGGGGCTGTTGAGGGGTTGTATGTGATTGTTACCCATCATTAGGTGCACCGGCCCATCTGCTGGGTAAGTACCAAGGTTTTATACTGCCAAGGGCTCTGTTCTGAAAATTTACAGCATCAGAGCTGTGGAGTCGGAGTCGGTGTCCATTTTGGTGGAGTTGGAGTCTGTATAAAATAGACTGACTCCAGAAATCTATAATAAATTGGTACATTTAGTTCAGTGCAGTATGTGCTGAATATATTTTCATAAGAATTTGGGAACATGATGAAATGTCCTATAAATGTCTGTTCTATTCCTGATCTCAGGATCTAGGCTTTCAGTTGAGATGACTGTGTGCTGCCCTTCATGTAGATGTCAGTAGTGAAGCTCCTCTGCTACAGATCAGAGGAAAAAGGCACTGGGAAGGAATGGCTGCACTCATCTCAGATCTGCTGGAGGAAACAGGATTAAAGGGGTTTTCTCACTAGTTACAAAGATTAGATCTCATCATAAAGGGACAGATAAAAGAAGACATTTTCTAAATCCAGTGGTCAGTCATGAACTATAGACAGTTCAGCAGGTCTCTTACTGCACACAGGTTTCTATGGTAACCTACAGACCAGAAAGACTGGTATCTGATTGGCTGAGAGCAGTGAAGAATGATGGGACTGAGCTCTGAGTGATTACCTGCAGTAAGCAAAAGGTCCACGTGTTGTGAGGACTGAGAAGCTTTACCTGGAATTGTGTTAGAGATCACAACCTCCTGCTCTGTCAGAGTAATAACTGCTGGAGACCCCCACTCCACAGCCTGAGGAGACAGAGTGAGTGCAGACTGCCTGTCAGCCAGTGAATCAATGTGCTGAGAAAACCCCTTTAAGACAAGTACTTCTTAGTATATCTAGACTATCAATAAACTGCACATAAATCACTTGTCCAGTGCATGTTCTCTCTGCTTTATGTTTTAGTTTCCTTTTCCTCTGATGTAAAACACCTCTGGCCTTATGTATGAGAACTGTCTAGGTGCAGAAGTTTCTTTGTTGCCCATAGAAACCAATCAGAGCTCTCCTTACATCTCATATAGTGCTCTGGAGAAATGAAAGGGGAGCTCTGATTGGTTGCTATGGGACAGTGCTCATACATCAGGCCCTTAGTGATCTGTACCCAGAGAAGTCTGATACTGGAGGAGTAAAGATATCTAGTAAAACATAGATTACAATTTTATTTTTTTTTGTCATGACAGATCTGTACTGTTCATTTATGCAAAGTTTGTTTAAAGTTATCACTTAAACATGCGCCGTGTATGAGGGAGTCAGAGTTAGGGGAAATTGAGGAGTCGGGGCTTTCTCTTACTGACTCCACAGCCCTGCCCAGCATACCTTGCCTCACAGCACGTTGGTGAGCAGAGTTGCGCTCTTGAATCTCTTCTCTACAGACGTGTGGTATAGAAGCTTTATATAAACTGCAGGCGTTTTTCTGTAGATACAATGTACAATAATCTTTCCACATCCTCTACATGACAAGCAAAGCCTCTGGGGACCCATAATTGCCATTAGAGATGGGCCCTTAGTCCATGCATGGTTTACATTGGATGAAGATAATAATATGGCGGATCCTTCCTGCTCGATACTTCTCACCACCTCATAGTCTATGGAAATATCTTCCTTCTTCAGTGAGATTGGGAAACTTCTCCAGTCGTAACTGCAAAGAAATCATAAGAGTCATGGGTGTATCTGATGAGCTGGACTTACAGGGTGAGAGTGTACTGTCAGTAAAGTGGCCCCACGCCGTCCATGTTGGATCTGTCAGTGTAGTCGGCGTCATCATAGATTGTTTGGTCTCTGTTCAAATGAAATAAATGCAACCCATAGTTATTTATTATACAGACTTATATAGCAGTGTCATATTCGGCAAACAATCTGCATCTTGTAGCTTCATCTACAGAAGACGGCACCAGAGACAGCGCTGCTCCCGCTGAGGGACATTTCAGTGCGCAGCATTGTGGTTCAATTTTCACGCAGGAATTGCTCATTCAAGACAATGGCTCAGTGAAAAAAAAAAACAAAAGACCGCACGCATACGCCATCTGTGCCTTCCATGTAATGGATGTGAAAATCGGATTCTATACTGATGTCACCCGGATGGAGCTGGAGAGCATCTGGATTCAACCCTGAAGAAAATTGTAACTTTTTACCGGAATCTCTACATGTGCCAAGGATAAGGACATTTATCATGGAGGAATGATCGCCATCACGCTCGCCATCACCCTCATATGTTCAATGATCTTGGTTTTCATGAGACCAGAAATTGTTTGTCGGCAGCACATCGTCGGCTGTGTAAACGGGAATCTGCTGCCAACAAACTGTGGGGATGAATGATCATAGCTACGATCATTGCTGCAGAATATTATGTGCCTTCCTTAACTTGCTCCACCGAGCAAAGGAAAGTAGTTCATGCAAGGTTGGATCACGTTATACCAGCTAGCAGGGTGAGAACTGTCCAGGGAAGGGTCGTTGCCTGGAAAGAGTTAAACCTATCCCAGGCCTCGCATATTGGAGCCTCCGCCATCACATGGTGGAGATCTGGCGGTCCTGGGAGAGTGGTGTCTGAGTCCAGAGAACGTCAAGCAGATCATAAGGATGTGGGAAGTGCCTGAGACCAATCTTGTGTCGACCAGGTCAGACCTTCAGTCTTGTCCCAGGAAAAGATAGAAGAAAATATTTCCAGAAATCTCAGGGTTGGACTTTCTCTGGATAGGCCGTCAGTATCTGGGACCCCGCTGATCAGCAGTTTGAGAAGGCAGCGGCACTCGTACTAGCACTGAGACCTTAAGGGTCAGACTGGGATTCCTTGGGCCCAGCAGAGGAAATTATTCTCAGGGCTCAACCCCTAAATCATTGAAAAAGTCTAATAGGCTTTGATTCAAAGAATTTTTTTTTGTTCGTTTTTTTTTTTTGCTCCTGGACCTTTAGGTTCCACTATGGTATCAGAGTCTGGGCCCACCGGAGGACCCTCTGATACTCTGCTGGGCCAGTCAGACGCTTGTGAGCTTTATCATCTTTAACTAGGCCCAGACAACGCGTCCATCAATCACGTGGCCTAGGAGCAGCTCAGCCCTATTGAAGAGCATCTTACAAAAGAGGTGAAATGATGGAGCCTTATACAGGAATGTAGCCTGCCTCCAGCGATAGTATGACAAGATGATCGAGCAAGAGCTGCGAGCAGTATCAGCGACATGACCTGGACGGGGACCGCTCTCAGCATCTTCTGTGACTTGTGGGTAATTTAAAAAAAATATAAAAAATCCACTTCCTCGTTCATTTTGTCATACCATCGCTGGAGGAGGGCTGCTTTTTTGTGGACCACCCTCTATGTTGCCACCTCACTAGCCACCAGGACACACAAGACCATGAGCTGTTCTGAACCCACTGCCTGTTGGCTCTTCCCACCAGATGTTCTTGGACCTGCATTAGACCTGAGTGAGAACCTCATAACTAGTCAGAGTATATTTTGTCAGTAGCTGGTTAGTAATTTCAATATGGCGCTCACCGTGTGATGACTCCGTACGGCTGACACCCTTAAGCCTCTGACGGCTCTTCACGTTCTTCTCTTGGTGATAAAAGATAATATAAAGTTTCGGCACAAAGAGGCCTCCGAGTATGACAAACGCACAGAGACTGATGGAGACGCAGAGAGCCATGACCTGGAACTGCGGGAGACATGAGAAGAAGACAAGGTCATCAATGAAACGACAACGACATGTGGAACTCATTTATGACACAAACTGAACTGTCAGAAGACTTCTCAAGCATCCTAGCTGGGTTCTAGAGATGGGAAGGACAAGGTAGAACAGGGACCGGCAACCTTCAGCACTCCAGCTGCTGGGAAACTACAACTCCCAGCATGCAAACTTTCTTGGCTGTTCTTGTAACTCCCATGGAAGTGAAAGGAGGATGCTGGGAGTTGTAGTTTCAGCTGGAGTGCCGGAGGTTGCTGATCCCTGTGGTAGAAGGACTGTGGACACATGGAAGTGGTCCAGTTGGTGAACACCTCCTTGTTGCTTCTACTTTTTGAGTTCATGAGCGAAAACAAATACAAAACGACATCAATCTGTGAAGCAGTAGGACCATGAACAGTTGTGTGAATGGAGCGGTTGTGCACATGACCAGTTCTTGTGGGAGATGAAGACGGGTGTGAACCACGTTTTGGAGGAAAGTTTCAAGGAGCATTTGATGCTACTTCTTTGTACTGGAAAAAGACTCTCAAGGAAAGAGTGAAACAAACACCGACCTACGCACCAGAGTATAACGGGTCCAGTCACTGAACTGGAAGGCTTCTGACTCTTACCCCTTCTGTGGAGTAAGTGACAACTTGATTTCTGCATCGAGATGAAGGAATCGATTTGTATAAATTAATTAGTTGATTAGAGAAGAGAGTTCTTCAGCAGTGAGGCTCTGACCCGGCTCCTATCCAGATCTGTAGCAAAGCCTCTGCGATTGTGTCGCTACTTGGTGCAATGGTACAGGTATCAGATTGTCAGGGCCGTGCGAGATGTCCAACATTGTCAGTCAAGGGATAGTGGGGGGAGAGACCCTGACTGCTCAGGAACTATATTTGATAATTCAATTCATACAAATCGATTTGCCCACCTCTGTCCCGAGCACTTGGGTTGCTTTTATTTTCTTCTTACACGTCTTCTGCATTCTGCCCACACTTTGGATCCGTGGAGTTCCTGGAGCGCCCTACTGATAGGATGTTCTTCTGAGATAATATGGAAGTTAATAATACTGTGAAGGATTCCAGGCCCTGAGGTGTAGTGGTCCATGTCCATCCTCCTGGTCCTGATTCTCTTCCACCTGGTTGAGCTCTGTAATATTTTTAACATTTGGTTCTGATAGAAGTGAATAGAGCAGTGACCACACGTGTCCACCACCGCACCATTCACACAGGGTTCAGGGACCTTGTTCTCATGATGATTGGATCCCTAGAACTCATATATTTATCAGTTATCCCGTAGATAGGTGATAAGTGTTTGTGAAACAATCCTTTAAGCTAACAGTGGACCAAGTATTACCACTAATGTTATCTGAAGAGTAATAGCGGAGGAACACTTATTATTAGGTCCTATGTTTTTTCCTGGACTAGCCATCCCTACAAGGTCTCCTGATACAGATCAGTATAATAAGTTTACAGGTTGTGTTTTTTTACCTTGGGATAATCGGAGGTCACATACAAGACGGGCAGTGAGGCCAACCAGATGATGCAGGTGGTGTACATGGTGAACCCAATGCATTTGGCTTCGTTGAAGTTTTCCGGATACTTGCGGGTTTTGAAGGCGTAGACCGTGCAGAGGAGAATGAGCAGAACGTTGTAGACCAGGGAGAGCAATAACCTGAGGTCTCCTGATCTACACTTCACAGTCATATGATGTTTATCTGGAGATATGGACTCCATGACCTCAGCCGGGTCTACAATCAGCCAAATGAGCAGCCCCAGGAGCTGGCACGTGATGAGGGCCAGGCAGATGGACAGCTGAGAGGTCAGGCTGATGTAGCGCGGTTGTACAATCCCCTTCTTCGCGCTGTTGAAGATGCGGGTGATACGATTAGTCTTGGTCAATAAGGCAGAATAACAAATAGAGAATGATGTGGCAAGTCCGAAACGACGAAGGCTGCAGACGACACGTGAAGGCCGAGCGATGAAGATAAAAGTCATGACATAGAGAAGAAGGACCCCGATCAACAGGATGTAACAGAATTCACGTCCAGAGGCCTTCACAATTGGGGTGTTGTTATTCCACACCAGGACTGCACCAACAAAGATGGTGGACAATATTCCCAGGCAGGAAAAGCAGATGGGTCCTATAGCCAGCCCATCCCCCCACTGGATAAAATCTAGAGGGAGCTTATAGCAGCCATTGCCATCGGTGTTAGGCCAGTATCCGGGGTCACACTCTTTGCATGTGGTCTCATTTATTAAAGCCTCATGTGGTTGACACTTGATACAAACCCAACAGCAAGGATTCCCCAGCTCGATGTTCTTCCTTTCATGATTACCACAAGTTTTACCGCAGCAGGATTCGGGCACCGTGTTATTATCCCACAAGATGTGACTATAATTGAGTGTCAGCTTCTCTGCCCAGGAGCCGATCTGCTGGTACTGGTAGCTTCCATTCATCTCCTGGATAGTGAAGATGTTGTATCGAGCAGGTCCATTACCATCCGCATCAAATTCCACCGTGTATTGAACATCTGGAGGAAGGAACGGAGCTACGGGGAGAAAACAAGGAACATGTGATGAAGCGTCTATTACATCATCCTACATATCATCTGTAAAGTCTCTTCTTCTCTGTCCTCAAGACAACGCTTCATGTCTGTCCTCTGGTCTGGTTCAGCCTCGTCATAGGGGACAAGTATGGCTCAAGCTGGATGAGGCCGGAGCTAAAGGTAAGAAGTGTTATCATGAGGACACAGTAAGGAAGGAACGTCAGGAATCAGCCCAGATATGAATTGTTCTCCTTGTGTTCCCGTGGGTTTCCTCTGGGTTCTCCGGTTTCCACCCACACTCCAAAGACATCCTGATAGGGACCTTAGGTTGTGATCCCCATTGGGGACAGCTTGATGCTAATGTCTGTAAAGTGCTGTGGAATATGTCAGCGCTATAGAATGTGGCGACCCAACTTCTCGGTTACTAAACCCTCCAATGTCCAATGCCCTGTCTAGGCACTTCATCAACTTTGTAAGAACTATCTCAATTTCTGTTATTGTTGGTTCTATGGGGGACCAAAGTATGAAGGAAGATACATGTGGATAATTGCATCCTGATGATAATAGGTGCCTAATCAGGGCCTTCTAGATAACATTGGAGGGTTTAGCCACCAAAAAATGTGGTTGCAAATCATTGTATTTGCAAGACTCTGTGGAAAGGGTTAATGAATACTGAAAGACTGCTAGGACTTTGAATGAGAAGCTGGTAATTTTCCACAGCTGCCATAGAGTTTGAAGAAGACCATGTTTTGGAGGGAAAAAAACAGATGTTTACCACCAAAACCAGACGGACTGACCTTTTGACTGTCTGGGTTAGCTCTGTTGTTATGTCTGGAAACTTGTTTTTGTCTGGAAAAATTGCTGTGTCATTGAGTATTATTGAAGCTATAATGTAAGTCTATGAGGGACAGGAAGTGTTACAATGTATCAGTTTATGTGCAGTTTCTCCACTCCACCCCTCCCACTAGAAGGTTCTAGTCTAGCCAAACTGTATATAAGGAGAGCAGTCAGAGCCCCGAGTGTTCTGCAGTTAGGGACCAGTGCTTGGAGGGGAAGACTCTGCCAGCCTGCGCAAGTGTCCAGAAGAAGACACTGAAATGGGGACGCTGAGCCACAAACCATGGGTCACTAGCCCTATGACCAAAGAGCCACTGTGGGCCCTTGACCAGGATGCCAGCCTTCTGAGTGAAAGAGAGATAGATAGCTCAGGCCTTTTCTCAGCATCAAATCTTTCTTCTGCCAGGGAGGAGACTGGAGAAGCCAGCCCTATGCCTCATCTCAGGAAGGAGACTGGAGAAGCCAGCCCTATGCCTCATCTCAGGAAGGAGACTGGAGAAGCCAGCCCTATGCCTCATCTCAGGAAGGAGACTGGAGAAGCCGGCCCTATGCCTCATCTCAGGGAGGAGACTAAAGAAGCTAGCCCAATGCCTCATCTCAGGAAGGAGACTGGAGAAGCCAGCTTATTGCCTCATCTCAGGGAGGAGAGTGGAGAAGCCGGCCCTATGCCTCATCTCAGGGAGGAGACTGGAGAAGCCGGCCCTATGCCTTGTCTCAGGGAGGAGACTGGAGAAGCCAGCCCTATGCCTTGTCTCAGGGAGGAGACTGGAGAAGCCAGCCCTATGCCTCATCTCAGGGAGGAGACTAAAGAAGCCAGCCCTATGCCTCATCTCAGGGAGGAGACTGGAGAAGCCGGCCCTATGCCTTACCTGCGTTGCACCTGAATCCCTCCAGTAAAGAAGCCCGCTGGTTACTGCAGACCCTGACTCTCTGGACTTATTTCCCATTGGCGTGCACCACATCTTACCATCCCTTCAAGAGAGAAGCAAAACGTGGTGACATCTCGACGGTGTCCGGGTGACCCAGCGTAGCGTTGGGGCCACCCCAAGCCCGGCCACTGCAATATGGCTACTGAATATGTCAAATGTTGACTTATCTAACATTCTATCACACTGGGGTTAGATTTTCTACGTTTTACTATCTAATTATTAAAAGTTATGTTTTAGTGTTTTTTTTTTAAATCAGTGATAGCATGTGTTTATCTCTCTATGGTCAGGTGTCAGGGTCATTTGTCAGGTGTCAGGGTCAGGTATCACACTGGCATTATTTTGATACTTGACTCTGATATCTGAACATGCCCTAAAATGAACACTGTATATAACAGTTGTTGTCTGGGGTAGCTGATTTGTACAGTGCCATGGAATTAATGGCACTTCCAAATCAATAATAATAAGCTATTGTCTAGTGAAATTGCAACTTTCCAACATTCTGACCAAATCCTCCTACACAGCTGAGGGTTTGCTACAATATATAGCAAGACAATGCATCAGCACAAATCTCTCTCCTGTTCTGGTCCCGGGCTGATAGCTCTTTATCTACACAGATGTACTGTAGATACGACCATTCATTTCATATAATAATCTCCAGACCTTGTATTCTCACCGGTAAATCTGGTGTTTCTAAGAAATTCCTCGAAGACAATGTTATCGAATGTCATCGTACAGGATGAGCTCACATTGAAGCAGGAGGTGAAGAGAATATTGAGCAGAGTAGAAGCGACGGCGAACACAGCGTTCACTACAGACATGACCTTAGGTGAAGGTAGAAATTCCTCTTTGAGCTTTGAGTTTTCTAAGTTTTTTTCCTTGTCATGTAAATTAAAAGAAAATGTCTGAGAAAACAGGGATCTGAACTCTCGGTCTGTGATCGTGTAGGCGTTGGCGTCCATCTTTGCCTGGAAATGGTCATTAAACCTCTGCAGTGGATATGACTGACTGTTAATAGCGAAGATACGTCCGAGAGCTTTGTCATATTTCTTCACAATGTCCTTCGTTAACCCCCAGGTCGAGCCGACCACCCAGATGAAGGATGCATTGAGCGTACGAGCCGCAGTCAGGAGACGTTTTACATCGTTTAGACCAAGAAAGAGAACCACCACCTTAGCCCTGGGGTGACTCCGCAGGTTCATGATGACCTGTGTGAAGTTCTTTCTCCCACACATCATTATACTGGTAGCAATACAGATCTTGTGAAGTTCGGCTTTTTTCTTGAATTCGTCTGTGCCTAAACTAAGAGTGAAATCAGTAGAAGCCAAAATGGACACATAGGTCCAGCCAAAATGGGTGAGGATGTCTATAATCGCTGTCGACTGATATTGGGCAGGGGGCACCATGCGCAGTAAGGAAGGATGTTTCCGTAATTGGAAGCCACTAGATGAATAGCTGATCATGGGTATTTTTAATTCTTGTACAAAACCTGGAACCTAAAAAGAAAGAAAAGTCAAAGACCTGATTAGAAGACCAAAAGTAGGGGGAAATGGCCGTGCGTCTTATAAAGCGAAAACTAGTGAGCGCTTCCATTACATTAGGTGCCGGGAGCGGGGAAACATACTTACCCTCCTGCACTGCAGCTCCACTCCGGGTTTGGCGCTCCTCTGTCTTTTCCTGGCGGCGCTGCACTGTCCTGACTGCGTACAGGATAGTGCTGATCTGAGGTCTGATGGGGGCACAGTGGGCTGATCTGAGGTCTGATGGGGGCACAGTGGGCTGATCTGAGGTTTGATGGGGACACAGTGGGCTGATCTGAGGTTTGATGGGGGCACAGTGGGCTGATCTGAGGTCTGATGGGGGCACAGTGGGCTGATCTGAGGTCTGACGGGGGCAGAGTGGGTTGATCTGAGGTAAGATAGGGGCACAGTGGGCTGATCTGAGGTCCGATGGGGGCACAGTGGGCTGATCTGAGGTCTGATGGGGGCACAGTGGGCTGATCTGAGGTCTGATGGGGCACAGTGGGATAATCTGAGGCCTGATGGGGGCACAGTGGGCTGATCTGAGGTCTGATGGGGGCAGAGTGGGTTGATGTCACGCTCTGGTGTGGGGGGAAAGGCCACACCGAGCGTAAGAAGGATGGGAACAGACAAAACCAGGGAACTGGTCACCTCCTGCAGGGGACCCTAAGACTAGGCCCTAGCTGGCTACCAGTATGAGCTAACCCGGGTGGTAGGAAAGCCCATACGCAGGAACCTAATCTTGATAAACCCTAGATCACCCTGCAGTCTAGTGACACAAGAGAGTAACCCGTTCCTCCAAGCATAAGGAGGAACAAGAGACTCAAAACGGGAATAACCAAAGGAAGGGAAAACACTTAACTTTAAGTAGAACTCAGCAACTGGATCTCAGCCGAGATCCACACCACTCTCAATCAGGGATGTAGAAGATATAACCCGCAAGGGATACTGGGAGAGGAAGAGGTAAATAGCAGAAAGCTAATTGCCAAGCGGCAACAGCTGAGGGGAAGGGGTGTGGAGAACAGCACCCAAACCACAGGGAATAGCCTGTCAAACATGTCACTTAGAAAGCCGCGCAGAGCGCCTGATTCCAGGCGCAAGCCCACTCGTGACATTACCCCCCCTTTTACGGGTGACCACCGGGCACCCAGGACCAACTTTATCAGGGTGACACCTGTGAAAGGCTTTTATCAAACGACCGGCATTCACGTCAGATGCCGGTACCCATGACCTCTCCTCAGGACCATAACCCTTCCAATGAACCAGATATTGAAGGATACCACGAAGAACTCGAGAATCAATGATCTTGACAATCTGAAATTCCAAATTACCATCCACCAAGACAGGCACGGGTGGCAAGGGAGATGGCTCCAGAGGTTCAACATACCTCTTCAACAAACATCTGTGAAACACATTATGTATTTTCAGGGCCTGAGGAAGTTCAAGACGAAATGCTACAGGATTAATAATGGCCGTGATTTTATATGGGCCAATAAATCTTGGACCCAGCTTCCAAGAAGGAACTTTCAACTTAATGTTCCTAGTAGACAGCCACACAGAATCACCCACATTTAGGTCCGGACCATTCATGCGTCTCCTGTCAGCCACACGTTTGTACTTGTTACCCATATTTATCAAGTTATTTTGAATTTTTCGCCATATGGAAGACAATGATGACGAAAAAACGTTCTTCCTCAGGAATACCAGAAGTATCAGAACCAGAAAATGTGCCAAACTGCGGGTGAAAGCCATATGCACCAAAAAATGGTGACTTACCAGTGGAGTCCTGTCTGCGATTATTTATGGCAAACTCAGCCAGAGACAAAAACGAGGACCACTCCTCCTGGTTCTCAGAGACAAAGCATCTCAAGTAAGTCTCCAGATTCTGATTGGTACGCTCAGTCTGTCCATTCGTCTGGGGATGAAAGGCAGAGGAGAAAGATAGTTGTACCCCGAGCCGGGTACAGAACGCCCTCCAGAATCTGGACACAAACTGAGTCCCACGATCAGAGACCACGTCAGTGGGAATGCCATGAAGTTTCACAATGTTGTCAACAAACACTTGTGCAAGAGTTTTAGCATTGGGGAGTCCGGGTAATGCAATAAAGTGCGCCATTTTACTAAAACGATCTACAACCACCAGAATAACTGTCTTACCAGACGACTCAGGCAGATCAGTGATGAAGTCCATGGATAGGTGAGTCCATGGTCTGGACGGGATGGGTAATGGAAGTAGGGGTCCAGAGGGACGAGTATGTGTCACCTTAGAGCGTGCGCAGACACTACAGGCTGACACATATTCCTCAACACACTTACGCAGACCTGGCCACCAGAATCTACGAGAGATGAGGTCGACAGTGGATTTACTCCCAGGGTGTCCCGCAAGCACCGAAGAATGATGCTCCTCAAACACCTTACAACGCAAATCAGAAGGAACAAACAACTTCCCGGAAGGGTAAGACTCCGGCGCATCTCCCTGGGCCTCAAGCACTTTAGCCTCAAGATCAGGGTAAAGAGCGGATATCACCACTCCTTCAGACAGTATAGGGCTAGGATCTTCAAAATCACCACCTCCGGGAAAACTACGTGACAAGGCATCCGCCTTCACATTCTTAACCCCAGGACGGTATGTGACAATGAAATTGAATCTGGTGAAGAACAAAGACCACCTGGCCTGCCTCGGATTAAGTCGTCTAGCCGACTCCAGGTAAGCCAGATTTTTGTGATCAGTGAATACCGTGATTGGATGAATCGCCCCTTCCAACCAATGACGCCATTCCTCAAAAGCCAACTTAATGGCCAGTAACTCTCTGTTACCCACATCATAATTTCTCTCCGCCGCAGAGAGTTTTTTCGAAAAAAAAGCACATGGGCGCCATTTACCAGGTGACGGGCCCTGTGATAACACAGCTCCTACCCCCACATCGGATGCGTCAACCTCCACAATGAAAGGTTGTGACACATCTGGCTGCACCAATATAGGGGCAGAAGAAAAGCACTCCTTTACAGCAGAGAAGGCTTGCAACGCTGCATCAGACCACACTGAGACATCCGTCCCCTTCTTAGTCATGTCAGTTAAGGGTTTAACTATAGTCGAATAGTTCTTAATAAATTTTCGGTAATAGTTGGTGAACCCCAAAAATCGCATAAGAGCCTTCAGATTTTCAGGTCGGTCCCAGTTCAGAACAGCACAGACCTTCTCTGGATCCATACGAAAACCTGAAGATGAAAGCAGGTATCCTAAGAATTGCACCTCATGTACAGCAAAAGCACATTTCTCTAATTTTGCATACAACTTGTTATCTCTTAAGATCTGTAACACCTGCCTCACGTGATCCTGATGTGTCACAATATCTGGAGAATAGATTAGTATGTCATCCAAATACACGACTACAAACCTCCCCACAAGATGATGAAAAATGTCATTAACAAAATGCTGGAAGACAGCAGGAGCATTGGTCAACCCAAAAGGCATGACCAGGTTCTCAATGTGGCCCTCAGGAGTGTTAAAGGCCGTCTTCCATTCATCCCTTCCTTGATCCTGACCAGATTATATGCCCCCCTTAAGTCCAACTTGGAGAACACCTTGGCATCCACAATCTGGTTAAACAAGTCAGGAATCAAAGGAAGGGGGTACGGATCACGGACAGTAATCCTATTGAGTTCACGGAAATCCAGACATGGCCTAAGGGTTCCGTCCTTTTTTTTAACAAAAAAGAACCCTGCTGCCACAGGAGATTTGGAAGGCCTAATATGTCCTTTGGCCAAACTCTCAGCAATATATTCCTTCATGGCCGTTCTCTCAGGTCCAGAAAGGTTATACAGCCGAGATTTAGGCAATTTTGTTCCAGGGATAAGATTGATAGGACAATCGTATTCCCGGTGAGGGGGTAAATCCTGACATCCACCCTCAGAAAATACATCAGAGAAATCCGATATAAAAGAAGGAAGAGTCTTAGTGGTTAAAGCAGAAAAAGATGTATTAAGGCAATTGTCAACACAATAATCGCCCCAATCCACAATCTGTCTAGTATGCCAGTCAGTGGACGGATTATGTTTGCTTAACCACGGTAAACCCAGAACCACAGGAGCAGGAAGACCTTCCAACACAAAGCATGAAATAAGCTCCTGATGAAATTCACCCACTCTTAATTTGATATCATGCACCATCTGAGACAAACACTTCTGAGAGAGAGGTGCAGAATCAATGGCAAACACAGAAATCCTCTTATCCAAAGAACTTGGTGACAATCCATGCATACGGACAAACTGAGCATCAATCAAGTTCACCCCTGCCCCGCTGTCAATAAACACCTCAATTTTCACAACCTTTGACTCTAGCGCCACCTCGGCAGTCAGGAGAAAACGGGTACTGCAGGATGAAGACAAATGCACATTTTCAGTCTCCCTACCCACTCCACCAAGAGTGAGATGAGAATTCAACGCCCCCTTTTCTTTTCTCTCCTTTAGAGATAGGAAGCATGGACATACATTGATAAAGTGTCCTTTCTGACCACAGAAAAAACACACACCCTTTTTATTACCAAGATGATTGCGGGTGGAGACAGGAGTGGCTCCCCCTAATTGCATAGGTTCATCCCCAGACATCAACCTAGGGGAATATTCACCCAAAGTGTCATAAGAAGCCGGTACACTATGTGATAGTACGTCCTGAGAGCGGGGGCCCCTAGATCGCTCTCTCAGGCGCCTATCCATGCGTACAGCAAGAGACATAGCGGCCTCCAAAGACACAGGAGTTTCCTGAAAGGCCAAAGCGTCCTTCAGCCTTTCAGACAAACCTTGACAGAATTGGCTACGTAAAGCCGGATCGTTCCATTCAGTATTGGTCGCTCACCTCCGAAACTCAGAGCAATAAGTCTCAACCGGCCGCTTACCCTGACAAAGGTCACGTATCTGGGTCTCAGCCAGGGAGATACGATCCGGGTCATCATAGATAATCCCTAAAGCCTTGAAAAATTCATCTACTGACCGGAGAGACTGCGATCCGGTCGGCAGAGAAAAGGCCCATGACTGCGCATCCCCTTTAAGCAGCGAGATGACCACACCAACCTTCTGTTCCTCATTACCAGAAGAACGTGGCCGCAGTCTGAAATACAATTTGCACGCCTCCCTAAATAGAACAAAATTATCACATTCCCCAGAAAATCTATCCGGGAGGGGGACCTTAGGCTCCAAACAGGCCTGACACTCAGCACCCCCAGAACCACCAGCCTGTGGTCTCTGAATCTGGTTGCGGATGTCCGCCACCTCCAAGCAGAGTCCCTGCAGCCGTTCAGCCAGTGCAGCAATAGCATCCATGTCAGCACAAAAATGACATAAATTTTTGTTTGTTGGCGGGTTATAATGTCACGCTCTGGTGTGGGGGGAAAGGCCACACCGAGCGTAAGAAGGATGGGAACAGACAAAACCAGGGAACTGGTCACCTCCTGCAGGGGACCCTAAGACTAGGCCCTAGCTGGCTACCAGTATGAGCTAACCCGGGTGGTAGGAAAGCCCATACGCAGGAACCTAATCTTGATAAACCCTAGATCACCCTGCAGTCTAGTGACACAAGAGAGTAACCCGTTCCTCCAAGCATAAGGAGGAACAAGAGACTCAAAACGGGAATAACCAAAGGAAGGGAAAACACTTAACTTTAAGTAGAACTCAGCAACTGGATCTCAGCCGAGATCCACACCACTCTCAATCAGGGATGTAGAAGATATAACCCGCAAGGGATACTGGGAGAGGAAGAGGTAAATAGCAGAAAGCTAATTGCCAAGCGGCAACAGCTGAGGGGAAGGGGTGTGGAGAACAGCACCCAAACCACAGGGAAGCCTGTCAAACATGTCACTTAGAAAGCCGCGCAGAGCGCCTGATTCCAGGCGCAAGCCCACTCGTGACAGTTGATCTGAGGTAAGATGGGGGCACAATGGGCTGATCTGAGGTCTGATGGGGGCACAGTGGGCTGATCTGAGGTCTGATGGGGGCACAGTGGGCTGATCTGAGGTCTGATGGGGGCACAGTGGGCTAATCTGAGGCCTGATGGGGTACAGTGGGCTGATCTGAGGTCTGATGGGGGCACAGTGGGCTGATCTGAGGTCTGATGGGGGCAGAGTGGGTTGATCTGAGGTAAGATGGGGGCACAATGGGCTGATCTGAGGTCTGATGGGGGCACAGTGGGCTGATCTGAGGTCTGATGGGGGCACAGTGGGCTGATCTGAAGTCTGATGGGGGCAAAGTGGGCTGATCTGAGGTCCGATGGGGGCACAGTGGGCTGATCAGAGGTCTGATGGGGCACAGTGGGCTGATCTGAGGTCTGATGGGGGCACAGTGGGCTGATCTGAGGTCTGATGAGAGCACAGTGGGCTGATCTGAGGTCTGATGGGGGCACAGTGGGCTGATCTGAGGTCTGATGAGAGCACAGTGGGCTGATCTGAGGTCTGATGGGGGCACAGTGGGCTGATCTGAGGTCTGATGGGGCACAATGGGCTGATCTGAGGTCTGATGGGGGCAGAGTGGGCTGATCTGAGGTCTGATGGGGGCACAGTAGGCTGATCTGAGGTCTGATGGGGGCACAATGGGCTGATCTGAGGTCTGATGGGGGCACAGTGGGCTGATCTGAGGTCTGATGGGGGCACAGTGGGCTGATCTGAGGTCTGATAGGGGCACAGTGGGCTGATATGGGGGCACAGTGGGCTGTTCTGAGGTAAGATGGGGGCACAGTGGGCTGATCTGAGGTCTGATGGGGGCACAGTGGGCTGATCTGAAGTCTGATGGGGGCACAATGGGCTGATCTGAGGTCTGATGGGGCAGAGTGGGCTGATCTGAGGTCTGATGGGGGCACAATGGGCTGATCTGAGGTCTGATGGGGGCACAGTGGGCTGATCTGAGGTCTGATGGGGGCACAGTGGGCTGATCTGAGGTGTGATGGGGGCACAGTGGGCTGATCGAGGTCTGATAGGGGCACAGTGGGCTGATATGGGGCACAGTGGGCTGTTCTGAGGTAAGATGGGGGCACAGTGGGCTGATCTGAGGTCTGATGGGGGCACAGTGGGCTGATCTGAGGTGTGATGGGGGCACAGTGGGCTGATCTGAGGTCTGATAGGGGCACAGTGGGCTGATATGGGGGCACAGTGGGCTGATCTGAGGTCTGATGAGGGCACAGTGGGCTGATATGGGGGCACAGTGGGCTGATCTGAGGTCTGATAGGGGCACAGTAGGTTGATATGGGGGCTGAGCGGGCTGATTGGGGGGCTGAGTGGGCTGATTGGCTGATCTGAGGTTTGATGGGTGTTGAGTGGGCTGATTTGAGGTCTGATGGGGGTCTGGAAGGGCTGACCTGAGGTCTGATGTGATATCCTGAAATTTATGGTGGGGTTTGACATGAGGTCTGATGAAAAATATTTTTCTTACTTTCCTCCTCTAAAATCTGGGGTGCGTCTTATCATCGGGTGCGTCTTATAAAGCGAAAAATACGGTAGTTTATCCTCCTTGTGGCCCTGTCATTTTAGTTATGTCCTCCTTGTGGCCCCATCACTATAGTTATGTCCTCCTTGTGGCCCCGTCGCTGTAGTTATATCCTCCTTATGGCCCTGTCGCTGTAGTTATGTCCTCTTTGTGGCCCCTCGGTGTAGTTATGTCCTCCTTGTGGCCCCGTCACTGTAGTTATCTCCCCCTTGTGGCCCCGTCGCTGTAGTTATGTCCCCCTTGTGGCCCGGTCACTGTAGTTATGTCCCCCTTGTGGCCCGTCGCTGTAGTTATATCCTCCTTGTGGCAATGCAGTCACATCGCGCTGCTGGTTGTGCAGGAGGCTGACTGCCAGGGAGGGCTGGAGCTTCACCAGGTAAATGAACTACTTGGCGGGTGTGCCCTCTAGCCTCTGCACCCGGGCACAGTGAATGGGGCTGAGCTGTGATACCAAGCACAAACGCTATACAATGTACGGCACTGTGCTTGGTAAGCTGTGATAAGGCCGCGGCGCTCTCAGGAACTGCATCAGTGATGGACCTCCACCGATCAGATACTGATGACCTATCCCAAGACTTGGAAAACCCTTTTAAAATGACTAAAACAGGAAGGTAATGAAGAATCACTAAAAAAACTACGAGGAAAAATAGAATATATATTAGATAAAGACAGCCAAACTGGAGACAGAGAGGATCATTGCTAAAGAGAGTAAAACTAAACAGAAAATATTATCTGAGGGGGAGGTTGTAAAGAGTGAACAGGGAGGAGTTGTAGAAGATGATGAGGAGAAAGCAAATTTATTAAATATTTTTTCTCCACTGTATTCTCTGAAGAAGATGAAATGCAGAATGTAAAAGTAAACTCCCCATTAAATGTGGCCTGTCTGACCCAGGAAGAAGTGGAGAGGCGTCTTTAAAAGATTGAGACTATGGGCTCTTTACTGTAAGAGCAGTGAGACTATGGACTCTTTACTGTAAGAGCAGTGAGACTATGGATTCTTTACTGTAAGAGCAGTGAGACTATGGACTCTTTACTGTAAGAGCAGTGAGACTATGGACGCTTTACTGTAAGAGCAGTGAGACTATGGACCTTACTGTAGAGCATGGACTATGGACTCTTTACTGTAAGAGCAGTGAGACTATGGACTCTTTACTGTAAGAGCAGTGAGACTATGGACTCTTTACTGTAAGAGCAGTGAGACTATGGAACTCTTTACTGTAAGAGCAGTGAGACTATGGACCTTTACTGTAAGAGCAGGAGACTATGGCTTTACTGTAAGAGCAGTGAGACTATGGACTCTTTACTGTAAGAGCAGTGAGACTATGGACCTTTACTGTAAGAGCAGTGAGACTATGGACTCTTTACTGTAAGAGCAGTGAGACTATGGACTCTTTACTGTAAGAGCAGTGAGACTATGGACTCTTTACTGTAAGAGCAGTGAGACTATGGACTCTTTACTGTAAGAGGCAGTGAGACTATGGACTCTTTACTGTAAGAGCAGTGAGACTATGGACTCTTTACTGTAAGAGCAGTGAGACTATGGACTCTTTACTGTAAGAGCAGTGAGACTATGGACTCTTTACTGTAAGAGCAGTGAGACTATGGACCTTTACTGTAAGAGCAGTGAGACTATGGAACTCTTTACTGTAAGAGCAGTGAGACTATGGACTCTTTACTGTAAGAGCAGTGAGACTATGGACTCTTTACTGTAAGAGCAGTGAGACTATGGACTCTTTACTGTAAGAGCAGTGAGACTATGGACTATTTCTGTAAGAGCAGTGAGACTATGGACTCTTTACTGTAAGAGCAGTGAGACTATGGACTCTTTACTGTAAGAGCAGTGAGACTATGGACTCTTTACTGTAAGAGCAGTGAGACTATGGGACTCTTTACTGTAAGAGCAGTGAGACCTATGGACTCTTTACTGTAAGAGCAGTGAGACTATGGACTTTTACTGTAAGAGCAGTGAGACTATGGACTTTTTACTGTAAGAGCAGTGAGACTATGGACTCTTTACTGTAAGAGCAGTGAGACTATGGACTCTTTACTGTAAGAGCAGTGAGACTATGGACTCTTTACTGTAAGAGCAGTGAGACTATGGACTCTTTACTGTAAGAGCAGTGAGACTATGGACTCTTTACTGTAAGAGCAGTGAGACTATGGACTCTTTACTGTAAGAGCAGTGAGACTATGGACTCTTTACTGTAAGAGCAGTGAGACTATGGACTCTTTACTGTAGAGGCAGTGAGACTATGGACTCTTTACTGTAAGAGCAGTGAGACTATGGACTCTTTACTGTAAGAGCAGTGAGACTATGGACTCTTTACTGTAAGAGCAGTGAGACTATGGACTCTTTACTGTAAGAGCAGTGAGACTATGGACTCTTTACTGTAAGAGCAGTGAGACTATGGACTCTTTACTGTAAGAGCAGTGAGACTATGGACCCTTACTGTAAGAGCGTGAGACTAGGACTCTTTACTGTAAGAGCAGTGAGACTATGGACTCTTTACTGTAAGAGCAGTGAGACTATGGACTCTTTACTGTAAGAGCAGTGAGACTATGGACTCTTTACTGTAAGAGCAGTGAGACTATGGACTCTTTATGGTAAGAGCAGTGAGACTATGGATTCTTTACTGTAAGAGCAGTGAAACTATGGACTCTTTACTGTAAGAGCAGTGAGACTATGGATTTTTTACTGTATAAGCAGTGAGACTATGGGTTCTTCACTGTAAGAGGAGTGAGAAAATGGATTCTTTACTGTAAGAGCAGTGAGACTATGGATTCTTTACTGTAAGAGAAGTGAGACTATGGACTATTTACTGTAAGAGCAGTGAGACTATGGAACTCTCTGCCTGAGGAGGTGGTGAATTCACTATTAGAGATCAGGAGGGGCCTGGATGTATTTCTGGAGGGTAATAATATTACAGGTTATAGTTATTAGATTTCTGGAGAAGGTGTCATTGATCTGATTGGCTGACTGGAGTCGAGAAATAATATTTTCCCTTTAAAATGAGGAAAATTAGCTTCACTGAATTTTTTGCCTTCCTCGTAATGAACTTTGTAGGGGGCATTGGATGGACGGAGGGCTTTATTCAGC
This sequence comes from Rhinella marina, assembly GCA_900303285.1. Taxonomy (NCBI): domain Eukaryota; kingdom Metazoa; phylum Chordata; class Amphibia; order Anura; family Bufonidae; genus Rhinella; species Rhinella marina. Next base: position 45,124 of record ONZH01029089.1, read on the forward strand.
TTTACAAATAATGTTACTATGTCTGTGCAAAGATATTCAATTGATTTCAAAGAGACCTGTGTAATTCTTTATGTCCCCTGTGGGGGCGCTGCAGGAAAACTGGAAACTTGTTACTGGATTCCCACACAGAGATCATCTCTTTTACGATCACCATGTAACAAAAAGGGATTATTGAAAGTGGAACCCCCCTTAAAAAACATGTACATTTATCAGAAGGTATCTTAATGTTTTCAATCATCAATCTGTGAAGTCCGACCATCGTACCTGATCAGAATCATCTCCAGTTTCAACGACTGCCGCTATTGTGTTGGATTTGATCATTGCTTTTGCTTCATATTTTTCTATGTGTCGACAGAAGAACTTGATGTTGGGGATGAGTTTTATCTTTATAGGATCTTCAAGCTTCTTATTAATTACTCCAGTAGCGAACCTCATGGCCTCCATCAGCTGCACGCTCTCATAGAAGTTTGGACTTTTCTTCGCCCAGTCATTGGGGACAGAACATCCATCATTAACTACAAAAAGCCCGGCAATCTTCAGTTCCAGTTTTGGGGGCTTCTCCTCAGACGATTGCCCCCCATTACTGCATAGAACCAGGGAAAGTAAAGCCCAGAAGACGGCAGCCATCGGAGGAAAGATCTGGACTACAGAGACGACCCTCCTGAGGTGACGTGAAGAGAACGTCTTGTGTCCAGTTTGGGACCTGAAAACAGAAGATATAACATGAGCATGGAGCGGAATATCTGTAGACGAGGCTTCCAGCTGAGGAGGAGACTGCTGGGAGTCACTGGGGGTCACGAGAAGACCCCTCATTATCAGCGGGCGCTGCTCATAGACACACGATATTGTAGGTGTTTGTCAGTCTTCAGAAATATGGATTCCACAGCAGATGGAAGATAAGAACGACAGCAAGAAATACATTTCAAAATCTTATCATCTCTTCCTCAGGTTCATATGTCATAGTGAGATGAAGACCCGAGTTGGAGGCTCTGACATGGCCAATTCCATTAAATTTGCTGACAACTCTTCTCCCACCTTCAGCAGTATTGTACTCTGGAAACCACTCCCCCACTGGCAGCAACTTTGTCCCTCCTCCACTGGCAGCAGTATTGTCTCCAGAATACCCCTCCCCCACTGGCAGCAGCATTGTTCCCTGACAACCACTCCCCCACTGGCAGCAACTTTGTCCCTCCTCCACTGGCAGCAGTATTGTTCCCATTAAGCAGTTTCTTTACTCTTATAGGATTCAGGACCTGTTAAATGTGGACAGACCGGCCCCTGGGAAAGTGCCCACTGCAGGCCCGGCCTACACCTCATAGAAGCCTTATCTGGCCCCCTTCATGGATGAGAGGTGTCCATCAGTCCCATCATTCCCCAGGGCCCCGCTATGGTCTTTTATCCTTACATCACTCAGTATGGTTCTTTATCATGTGGTATTTGGTAACTTTCATATCTTTTCCAGTGAATTAATGTAGGGAATCACAAGACAATGTGGATCCTTGTCCCAGTGTTGTAAACTTTATTTATACGTCTCATGTTTCTCACATTTTTGCCAGAAAAATGGGCCCCGGATGTACTGCCTGCCAGATAGATAAAATTGTAAGTCCTCAGGATGGCAATACAATTGAATCTAATGCACTGCAAGAGCTGAAGGACCTGTGATGACATCACAGTCATGTGATCAGTGCTGAAGGCAGTATTTGAAAAGGACCTGTGATGATGTCACAATCATGTGACCAGTGCAGTTGAGGATGGCTCAGTAGTGAAGTCCTGGTGAAGAAGCTGTGTTGAAGTCTGTACATGAGGAGAGGGAAGTGAAGGAAGAGGAATGCTTGGAGTTGTGGTTATTTAACTGGGACTGTATGTTGGAGTGAGGTGGAGTGATGTTATTTACATGGGACAGAATGTTGAGGTGGCAATGTTATTTACATGGGACTCTATCTTGAAGGCGGCTGGGGGGAGGGAGTGATGTCATTTACATGGGACTGAATATTGATGGGGTGATGGTTACATGGGATTGCATGTTGGATGTGGCAGGGGAGGGGGTGATATTATTTACATGGGACTGTATGTTGAAAGCGGCTGGGGAGAGAGTGATGTTATTTACATGGGACTGTATTTTGGAGGGGGCTGTAGATAGAGAGGGATGTTATTTACATGGCACTGTATATTGAAAGGGGCTGGAGAGATGGTGTAATGTTATTTACATGGGACTCTACAGCGGAGGACAATAGTGTTATTTGCATGGGACTGTATGGTGGAGGGGGATGAATATAATTACAGGGTGCAATATAAATAATGGGGTCATTATAACAGTAGATGAGAATATAAATACTGGGGGCACTTCAAGGGGCATTATAAATACTGAGAGCACTTCAGGGTGAGTATAATAACTGTAGGGGATTATATAAATACTGGGGCACTGCAGGGGGCATTATAAAATAGAGGGTGATATAAATACTGGGGGCACTTCAGGGCGAGTGTTATAACTGTAGGGGATTATATAAATACTGGGGGCACTGCAGGGGGCATTATAAAAATAGAGGGTGATATAAATACTGGGGGCACTTCAGGGCGAGTGTTATAACTGTAGGGGATTATATAAATACTGGGGGCACTGCAGGGGGCATTATAACAGAAGGTGATAATATAAGTACTGGGGCACTTCAGAGGGCATTATAAATACTGGGGGCAGTTCAAGGTGAGCATTATAACAGTAGGGGGTAATATAAATACTGGGGGCACTTCAGGGAAAGCATTATAACAGTAGGGGGCAATATAACTACTGGGGGCACTGTAGGAACATAAGGCATTCTTATTATTACCGGGGACTCTATAGGAGGGACTTATAGATCTGCCTTATTTGTACTAAGAGCACTATCCGCCCTTCTTACTACTGAGTGGTCTGTAGAGAGCTTTATTATCACTGGGGGCACAATAGGGGGGCTTATTTCTACTAGGGGGCATTATTAATACTGGAGGGCTCTTCTATTAATCGGAGCACTCATGGGGAGCATTATCACTGTAGGGGGCAATATTACTAATGGGGGCATTCTAAAAGGGAGTTACTATGGATGGGACATTGAGGAGCACTATTACTATGGGTGGCATTCCTTTTTTTCAGGATAGTATTTGGGGGTATTGAGGAGCACCGCGAGCAGCAGGATAACACTGCCCTTCCTTCCCCCCGCAGCCACTGCCACTTTTTTACATTCTGCACACAGTAACATGTAATTTTTTGGGTGAATTTAAATGCTAATTGCTAATCAGAGCAGAGCTGATGATAGAAGAGTCCTTGAAGGTCCAAGTAATACAACCTGTCCAGAAATAGAGAAAAGATGAGGAGGGTGAATATTGTAATGTGGGTTCTTGGTGAGTGGGGGGCGTGTCCCCTAATGGTTGTGATCCACTCTTTTCAGCTCCGTCTGATGTAATCACTGTATGTTACTTACTGCTAATTGCTCTTCCATTATACTGATGGCCTCCTGACCGCGGCCGGACTTTCTCTCTCATGGTCATACACTTCACCTCGGGCTCATCCCCCGACCTGCATCAACCTATTACTTAGTGGTCATTCAGTGACTCCTCGGTGCTGCACCCACAGCGGGGCGGCTGCTCTCCCTCATGGTCACACATAGATTCTCCATCATTGTGGTTCTCCTGGTGTCTCCAGATCTCCTCCTCATAGTCTAGAAAGCTCTGCCTCTCAAGATCCGTCCTAGTTGTAATCCTGTCCCATCATTAGTCACATCTCCCTCCACAGTCCTGGCCCTTCACATCCATCACCTGTCCACAATCAGTGGTACCAAGACCAGTTCTTCACCAGTAGCTTCCCAGTAACCAGCACTGGTGACGTCTGCCCCAGTCCATGCTCCTCCTGTCCTGTCCCTCTTGTGTCCTCTTCTCCTCCACATTGTGGGATCAGCAACCTCCGGAACTCCAGCTGTCCTGAAACTACAACCCCCAGAATCCTCTGTTCACTTCTGTGGGAGTGACATAAACAGACAAGTGAATTTACATGCTGGGAGTTGTAGTTTCACAGCAGCTGGAGCGCTGAAGGTTGCTGGTCCCTGCATTATATCGTCTCCAGCCCTGTCTATGATGTGACATCGAGAAACTTACATTTATCACAAGACAAAGAAAACATAAAACTCATCAATTATTAACTAAAGAAACTGTAACAAAGTAACAAATAATAATAATATAAAGGTTCTGTAGATGATACAATCAGTAAGACATAAATCCGCACCTTTCAGACGAGGGATCGGGGGCTGAGGTCCGGAGATTTCCTTTCCTTCCTCTCGTTCCTCCAGAGTCTCCACTTGGAGAGAATTCAGCGTCTTGTGAGGAGCAGGTGAAGCGTCTTCTTCTTATGTAGAGAAGGTTACGGTCATTAGTACAGCCCCCCCCATCACTGACACATTATAATCACCATTAACTGGACGCTCCCAGCTCCGGATGTGGAGAGAGATTTCCTAATAATCACTAAAAGTCATAATTACTGATCAGATTCATCATTTATATAAAAAACAGAAAAAACCCTGGAAACAATAAGATATTAGAGAAGTAAAAACGAGTAAAACTAGAAAATTATCGTCGCTGTTTATAAAACCGGCAATCCTCACAGAGGCTGCAGAAGACCTGAGACTGGGGCGGAGGTTCACCTTCCAGTAGGACAACAACCCTCAACATCCAGCCAGAGCTACAATGGAAGGGATTAGATTAGAGCATCTCCATGTGATAGAACGGCCCAGTCACAGACGCTCTGCATCCGATCTGACTGAGCGCGAGCTCTTCTGCACAGGAGAATAGATACATTATTACATTATATTATTACAAAAAAAGTTGAAATGATCCAATAAATTTCCTTCCACTTCACAATTGTGACCACTTGTTGTTGATTCTTCACCAAAAATGTAAAATGTTCTATCTTTTTGTTTGAAGCCTGAAATGTGGCAAAAGGTTGAAAAGTTCCAGGGGCCGAATACTTTCACAAGGCACTGTAAAAATGTCATCCTCTGGTAGAGACAGACCCCCAAAAGATCCGCAGCAAAAGGTGGTCCTACAAAGTACTGACTCAGGGGGTGAGTACTAATGCATGCCGCACTGTCCAGATTAATATTTATTAAAAACTAGCATTTCATTTAATGTTTCTCTGTGTCGTTGCAGAGAGAAAGTCAATGCAGCTGACAGAAGTTGATTTTTACCTTTATTTTTTTAATCCCCATTGACTGCAGAGTGGGAGGGGGTGTGACCTGACCGGGTCGGGGGCGTGGTGTAGCGGGACTGGGGGGGGGGAGAGGTGCTTTTAAGTCCTTCTTTTGAGGGTGGCCTGAATTACAGGTCGATGCCATGGTAATTTATGAGGAAACACAGTGGGTAGCAGTGGAAGAAAACATCTTTTATTACTACTGAACGGTCTTAGTCTAAAATTAGTCTAAAGCATAAGTTATATTTATGGTAACCGGAATACCCCTTTAACAGTGTCATTCACAGCGCTCTGCCCCTTTAAAGAAGTGAAGAGAAATGGCTGGGTTGTTATTTACATGAGCTCCTCAGCTGGCTGCTAATTACCTGTCTGGGTTGTTATGGAAAACGGTGTGTATGTGGAGAAAATGGTAGTTGGGGTTTGAAGTGAAATGCTCCCAGGCTAATATTGGCTAATGGAGATCGTATTTTGGGAATATATCAGGAACGGTAAGTCCTAGAGAGCTGAGACCTGGTACAAAACCTTCCCGGACACCTGATGTACCTGTGTGCCGAATTTGGTGAAAATCTGTCCAGTAGTTTGGTCGCGCATAGAGAACAGACAGAAACTCATTTTTATAATATAAGGAGATAAACCGTGTTTCATTTTCTTTTCACTTCACAATTACTTGATACATTGTGTTGGTCGATCACATAAAATCCCCAAACATACATTTAAATTTGTGGGTGTAATGTGAAAAAATGTGGAAAAGTTCAAGGGGTATGAATACTTTTTGAGGCACTGTGTGTACACACCGACTCCACCAGTAGAATAGTGAGTGCAGCTCTGGAGTATAATATAGGGTGTAACTCAGGATCAGTACAAGATAAGTAATGTATGTACACAGTGACTGCACCAGCAGAATAGAGAGTGCAGCTCTGGAGTATAATACAGGATGTAACTCAGGATCAGTACAGGATAAGTAATGTATGTACACAGTGACTGCACCAGCAGAATAGTGAGTGCAGCTCTGCAGTATAATACAGGATATAACTCAGGATCAGTACAGGATAAGTAATGTATGTACACAGTGACTGCACCAGCAGAATAGTGAGTGCAGCTCTGGAGTATAATACAGGATATAACTCAGGATCAGTACAGGATAAGTAATGTATGTACACAGTGACTGCACCAGCAGGATAGTGAGTGCAGCTCTGGAGTATAATATAGGGTGTAACTCAGGATCAGTACAAGATAAGTAATGTATGTACACAGTGACTGCACCAGCAGAATAGTGAGTGCAGCTCTGGAGTATAATATAGGGTGTAACTCAGGATCAGTACAAGATAAGTAATGTATGTACACAGTGACTGCACCAGCAGAATAGTGAGTGCAGCTCTGGAGTATAATACAGGATATAACTCAGGATCAGTACAGGATAAGTAATGTATGTACACAGTGACTGCACCAGCAGAATAGTGAGTGCAGCTCTGGAGTATAATATAGGGTGTAACTCAGGATCAGTACAAGATAAGTAATGTATGTACACAGTGACTGCACCAGCAGAATAGTGAGTGCAGCTCTGGAGTATAATACAGGATATAACTCAGGATCAGTACAGGATAAGTAATGTATGTACACAGTGACTGCACCAGCAGAATAGTGAGTGCAGCTCTGGAGTATAATACAGGATATAACTCAGGATCAGTACAGGATAAGTAATGTATGTACACAGTGACTGCACCAGCAGAATAGTGAGTGCAGCTCTGGAGTATAATACAGGATGTAACTCAGGATCAGTACAGGATAAGTAATGTATGTACACAGTGACTGCACCAGCAGAATAGTGAGTACAGCTCTGGAGTATAATACAGGATGTGACAGAGGATCAGTACAGGATAAGTAATGTATGTACACAGTGACTGCACCAGCAGAATAGTGAGTACAGCTCTGGAGTATAATACAGGATGTAACTCAGGATCAGTACAGGATAAGTAATGTATGTACACAGTGACTGCACCAGCAGAATAGTGAGTGCAGCTCTGGAGTATAATACAGGATGTAACTCAGGATCAGTACAGGATAAGTAATGTATGTACACAGTGACTGCACCAGCAGAATAGTGAGTGCAGCTCTGGAGTATAATACAGGATGTAACTCAGGATCAGTACAGGATAAGTAATGTATGTACACAGTGACTGCACCAGCAGAATAGTGAGTGAAGCTCTGGAGTATAATACAGGATGTAACTCAGGATCAGTACAGGATAAGTAATGTATGTACACAGTGACTGCACCAGCAGAATAGTGAGTGCAGCTCTGGAGTATATTACAGGATGTAACTCAGGATCAGTACAGATAAGAAATGTATGTACACAGTGACTGCACCAGCAGAATAGTGAGTGCAGCTCTGGAGTATAATACAGGATGTAACTCAGGATCAGTACAGGATAAGTAATGTATGTACACAGTGACTGCACCAGCAGAATAGTGAGTGCAGCTCTGGAGTATATTACAGGATGTAACTCAGGATCAGTACAGGATAAGTAATGTATGTACACAGTGACTGAACCAGCAGAATAGTGAGTGCAGCTCTGGAGTATAATACAGGATGTAACTCAGGATCAGTACAGGATAAGTAATGTATGTACACAGTGACTGCACCAGCAGAATAGTGAGTACAGCTCTGGAGTATAATACAGGATGTAACTCAGGATCAGTGCAGGATAAGTAATGTATGTACACAGTGACTGCACCAGCAGAATAGTGAGTGCAGCTCTGGTGTATAATACAGGATGTAACTCAGGATCAGTAACAGGATAAGTAATGAATGTACACAGTGACTGCACCAGCAGAATAGTGAGTACAGCTCTGGAGTATAATACAGGATGTAACTCAGGATCAGTACAGGATAAGTAATGTATGTACACAGTGACTGCACCAGCAGAATAGTGAGTGCAGCTCTGGAGTATAATATAGGGTGTAACTCAGGATCAGTGCAGGATAAGTAATGTATGTACACAGTGACTGCACCAGCAGAATAGTGAGTACAGCTCTGGAGTATAATACAGGATGTAACTCAGGATCAGTGCAGGATAAGTAATGTATGTACACAGTGACTGCACCAGCAGAATAGTGAGTGCAGCTCTGGTGTATAATACAGGATGTAACTCAGGATCAGTACAGGATAAGTAATGAATGTACACAGTGACTGCACCAGCAGAATAGTGAGTACAGCTCTGGAGTATAATACAGGATGTAACTCAGGATCAGTACAGGATAAGTAATGTATGTACACAGTGACTGCACCAGCAGAATAGTGAGTGCAGCTCTGGTGTATAATATAGGGTGTAACTCAGGATCAGTACAGGATAAGTAATGTATGTACACAGTGACTGCACCAGCAGAATAGTGAGTGCAGCTCTGGAGTATAATACAGGATATAACTCAGGATCAGTACAGGATAAGTAATGTATGTACACAGTGACTGCACCAGCAGAATAGTGAGTGCAGCTCTGGAGTATAATACAGGATATAACTCAGGATCAGTACAGGATAAGTAATGTATGTACACAGTGACTGCACCAGCAGAATAGTGAGTACAGCTCTGGAGTATAATACAGGATGTAACTCAGGATCAGTACAGGATAAGTAATGTATTTACACAGTGACTGCACCAGCAGAATAGTGAGTGCAGCTCTGGAGTATAATACAGGATATAACTCAGGATCAGTACAGGATAAGTGATGTATGTACACAATGACTGCACCAGCAGAATTGTGAGTGCAGCTCTGGAGTATAATACAGGATGTAACTCAGGATCAGTACAGGATAAGTGATGTATGTACACAGTGACTGCGCCAGCAGAATAGTGAGTGCAGCTCTGGAGTATAATACAGGATGTAACTCAGGATCAGTACAGGATAAGTAATGTATGTACACAGTGACTGCACCAGCAGAATAGTGAGTGCAGCTCTGGAGTATAATACAGGATGTAACTCAGGATCAGTACAGGATAAGTGATGTATGTACACAGTGACTGCACCAGCAGAATAGTGATTGCAGCTCTGGAGTATAATACAGGATGTAACTCAGGATCAGTACAGGATAAGTGATGTATGTACACAGTGACTGCACCAGCAGAATAGTGAGTGCAGCTCTGGAGTATAATACAGGATGTAACTCAGGATCAGTACAGGATAAGTGATGTATGATGTAGATCATGTTACATAAACAAAAATAAAAATGTGCCAGTTTTATTAATACCATGAAGATATATTGACATGCATAGTATTTGTGAGTCTGTACATCTTTCTGTCTATAGTGAGATCTTGCTGCAGGTTCATGTCAGCATGGATTACATTGGATGATGCAGATTATAATATGGCGGATCCTTTCTGCTCGATGCTTCTCACCACCTCGTAGTCTATGGAAATCCTTCTTCAGTGACATTAGGAAACGTCTCCAGTTGTACCTGCAAATGAATCATAAGAGTCATAGTAACATAGTTTATAAGGCCGAAGAAAGACATCTGTCCATCCAGTTCTCCTGTTATCCTGCAAGTTGATCCAGAGGAAGGCAAAAAAAACCCTGTGAGGTAGAAGCCAATATTCCTCACTTTAGGGGAAAAAAATTCCTTCCCGACTCCAATCAGACATCAGAATAACTCCCTGGATCAACGACCCCTCTCTAGTAACTATAACCTGTAATATTATTACCTCCAGAAATACATCCAGGCCCCTCCTGATCTCTTATAGTGAACTTACCATCACCACCTCCTCAGGGAGAGAGTTCCATAGTCTCACTGCTCTTACCGTAAAGAGTCCATAGTCTCACTGCTCTTACAGTAAAGAGTCCATAGTCTCACTGCTCTTACAGTAAAGAGTCCATAGTCTCACTGCTCTTACAGTAAAGAGTCCATAGTCTCACTGCTCTTACTGTAAAGAGTCCATAGTCTCACTGCTCTTACAGTAAAGAGTCCATAGTCTCACTGCTCTTACAGTAAAGAGTCCATAGTCTCACTGCTCTTACAGTAAAGAGTCCATAGTCTCACTGCTCTTACAGTAAAGAGTCCATAGTCTCACTGCTCTTACAGTAAAGAGTCCATAGTCTCACTGCTCTTACAGTAAAGAGTCCATAGTCTCACTGCTCTTACAGTAAAGAGTCCATAGTCTCACTGCTCTTACAGTAAAGAGTCCATAGTCTCACTGCTCTTACAGTAAAGAGTCCATAGTCTCACTGCTCTTACCGTAAAGAGTCCATAGTCTCACTGCTCTTACAGTAAAGAGTCCATAGTCTCACTGCTCTTACAGTAAAGAGTCCATAGTCTCACTGCTCTTACAGTAAAGAGTCCATAGTCTCACTGCTCTTACAGTAAAGAGTCCATAGTCTCACTGCTCTTACAGTAAAGAGTCCATAGTCTCACTGCTCTTACAGTAAAGAGTCCATAGTCTCACTGCTCTTACAGTAAAGAGTCCATAGTCTCACTGCTCTTACAGTAAAGAGTCCATAGTCTCACTGCTCTTACAGTAAAGAGTCCATAGTCTCACTGCTCTTACAGTAAAGAGTCCATAGTCTCACTGCTCTTACAGTAAAGAGTCCATAGTCTCACTGCTCTTACAGGTACAAGTGCCCATAGTCTCCACTGCTCTTACCGTAAAGAGTCATAGTCTCACTGCTCTAACCGTAAAGAGTCCATAGTCTCACTGCTCTTACGTAAAGAGTCCATAGTCTCACTGGCTCTTACAGTAAAGAGTCCATAGTCTCACTCTCTTACAGTAAAGAGTCCATAGTCTCACTGCTCTTACAGTAAAGAATCCATAGTCTCACTGCTCTTAACAGTAAGAGTCCATAGTCTCACTTCTCTTACAGTAAAGAGTCCATAGTCTCACTGCTCTTACAGTAAAGAGTCCATAGTCTCACTGCTCTTACAGTAAAGAGTCCATAGTCTCACTGCTCTTACAGTAAAGAGCCCATAGTCTCACTGTCTTTACCGTAAAGAGTCCATAGTCCTCACTGCTCTAACCGTAAAGAGTCCATAGTCTCACTGCTCTTACAGTAAAGAGTCCATAGTCTCACTGCTCTTACAGTAAAGAGTCCATAGTCTCACTGCTCTTACAGTAAAGAGTCCATAGTCTCACTGCTCTTACAGTAAAGAGTCCATAGTCTCACTGCTCTTACAGTAAAGAGTCCATAGTCTCACTGCTCTTACAGTAAAGAGTCCATAGTCTCACTGCTCTTACAGTAAAGAGTCCATAGTCTCACTGCTCTTACAGTAAAGAGTCCATAGTCTCACTGCTCTTACAGTAAAGAGTCCATAGTCTCACTGCTTCTTACAGTAAAGAGTCCATAGTCTCACTGCTCTTAACCGTAAAGAGTCCATAGTCTCACTGCTCTTACAGTAAAGAGTCCATAGTCTCACTGCTCTTACAGTAAAGAATCCATAGTCTCACTGCTCTGTAAAGAGTCCATAGTCTCACTGCTCTTACAGTAAAGAGTCCATAGTCTCACTGCTCTTACAGTAAAGAGTCCATAGTCTCACTGCTCTTACAGTAAAGAGTCCATAGTCTCACTGCTCTTACAGTAAAGAGTCCATAGTCTCACTGCTCTTACAGTAAAGAGTCCATAGTCTCACTTCTCTTACAGTAAAGAGTCCATAGTCTCACTTCTCTTACAGTATAGAGTCCATAGTCTCACTGCTCTTACAGTAAAGAGTCCATAGTCTCACTGCTCTTACAGTAAAGAATCCTCTTCTATGTTTGTGTACAAACCTTCTTTCTTCCAGACACAGAGGATGTCCCCTCGTCACAGTCACAGTCCTGGGGATAAAAAGATCATGGAAGAGATCTCTGTACTGACCCCTGATATATTTATACATAGTTATTAGAGCTCCCCTCAGTCGTCTTTTTTCTAGAAACTGATTAAATTGGTTTGACATGACCGATCCCTCATGAAGCCATGCTTATATGGATATATTTGCTTCTTTTCATTGAGGTACTCCAAGATAGCATCTCTTAGAAAACCCTCAAACAGTTTACCCACGACAGATGTTAGACTTACCGGCCTATAGTTCCCAGGCTCTGTTTTTGGACCCTTTTTGAATATTGGCACCACATTTGCGCCAATCCTGTGGAACACTCCCTGTCAGTATAGAGTCCTTAAATATCAGAAATAAGGGTCTGGCTATAACATTACTTTATTCTCTTAGGATACAGGGGTGTATGCCACCTGGTCTCGTCGATTTGTCTATTTTAATCTTTTTAAGACGCCGCTGTACTTCTTCCTGGGTCAGACAGGGCACTTTTAATGGGGAATTTACTTTTATATTCTGCATTTCATCTGACAGTTTATTTTCCTCAGTGAATACAGTGGAGAAAAGATATTTAGTAGCTTTGCTTTCTCCTCATCGCTCTCTGCACCTCCCCCCCCCCTCGCTCCCCTCCTGTTTTAGTGATTTAAATGCTTGGGCATGGGCTGAGCTGGGATGAGCTTGACCTAGGGGCATCAAATTGTGACTTGAATGACCCCAAACTATCGTTGGGACACTGGGGTCCAGATGTAAATGTCGCCTTGACACCCCCTATATCTGTTTCCTTGTCTGTTCTTCATATCTAATAGTCTCATTGCCATCTTTACATATTGTTGTAGAGCGCGGCTGATGTTATGGCTTCCCTTCTGTCCCACAAGCAGCACACTAATGGGGTATCACTGCGTCTCTGTAGGAGTAGCTCAGGATCTTGCATTTTTGCAAATAAGACACTAATTAAAGGGTTTCTGTCACCAGTTTTTTCGGTATGAATCAGGCTGACATTAGAGATGTGCTAATGTCACCTGATTCCAAATATATATCTGTTTTATTTACTGGTGCCCCCATTTTTATATAAAATGAACTTTTATTTTATGCTAATAAGGCCTCTAGGTGCAAGGGGCATTACCTCTGCTCCTAGAGGCTCTGTTGATTGACAGGACCAGGCAGAGAAGAAACACTCCATTCACCATAGCTTGCAAGGACCTTCAATGATGTCATGACCATGTGATCAGTCACATGGTTTAGGAGGAGACAGGCTGTTTGTGTGATCCTAACCATGTGACTGATCACATGGTCATGACATCATTGAAGGTCCTTAAAATCTATGGTGAATGAAGTGTTTCTTCTCTGCCTGGTCCTGTCAATCAACAGAGCCTCTAGGAGCAGGGGTAACGCCCCTTGCACCTAGGAGCCTTATTAGCATAAAATAAAAGTTCATTTTATATAAAAATGGGGGCACCAGTAAATAAAACAGATATATATTTGGAATCAGGTGACATTAGCACATCTCTAATGTCAGCCTGATTCATACCGAAAAAACTGGTGACAGAAACCCTTTAAAGGGGTTGTCCATGCTTTTTTAAGTGACTGTCCATCCCCAGGTCAGGCCATTACTAGCTGATTGACAGGGGTCTGACCGCCTGCACTCCACCGATCACCTGTGCTGTGAAGCTTCATCAATGGAAGACAGCACCAGAGATACGAATTCTAGGGAAGAGAGTCTGATACTACAGCACTGCTCCCATGGAGGAAAATTGCTGTTTTGGTCCAATTTTCAGGAGAGAATTACTGATTCAAGGCAAAAAAGGTTTGCATTTAGACGCCATCTGTGTTTCTGTCTGTTTTTCACAGAGAATTTTTGATGGATGTGAAAAGTGGATGCTATACTGATGAGAAAAAATGGACCAATGGAATGTACCAAAAGTAGGGAAAATTGCTGTGCATCTTATAAAGCGAATACAAGTGAGCGCTTCCATTATAGAAGCGCTCAGTAGTATGTATTAGGTGCCGGGACCCCCATCAGACCACCCAGCCCCATAATGATGGATGCACAGTCGGCTAATATGGGGGCTAATGTGGGGGCTGATGGGCTGATCTGAGGTCTGATGGGGCGGAGTGGGCTGATATTGCGGCACAGCGGGCTGATAACATAGAAACATAGAAGATTGACGTCAGAAAAAGCCCACCTGGTCCATCTAGTCGCCCTTTTATTATCCTTTTATTGTTATCTTAGGATAGATACAGGTTTACATTCAGTTACTGTGGATTTATCAACCACCTCTGCTGGAAGTTTGTTCCAAGCTTCTACTACTCTTTCAGTGAAATAATATTTTCTAATGTTGTTCTTGATTTTTCCCCTCTAACCTCAGATTGTGCCCCTTGTTCTTGTGTTCAGTTTCTTATTAATAACCCTTCCCTCCTGAACTTTATTCAGTCCTTTAACATATTTAAAGGTCTCAGTCCTGCCCCCCCTTTCTCTTCTTTCCTCCAGACTATTGAGTCTTTCTTGATAAGTTCTATGTTTTAGACCTTCCACCATTTTGTAGCTCTTCTTTGGACCCAATATCTTTTTGCAGGTGAGGTCTCCAGAACCCAGTATTCCAGATGTGGTCTCACTAGAGCTCTATACAGAGGGATCACAATCTTCCTCCTTCTTATACCTCTAGCTATGCAGACAAACATACGATTTGCTTTCCCTACCGCCTGGCTGCATTGGTTCCTCATTTTGAGGCTGTCAGAGATGACTACCCCCAAATCCTTCTCTTCTGAGGTCTTTGTTAGCACAGAACTGCCAATACGATCCTCAGATAGAGGATTTCTTCTCCCCATTATTTTACATTTGGAAACATTGAACTGAAGTTTCCATTGTTTTGACCACTTATCTAATAAAGATAAATCATTCTCCATATTACCGACACCTCCTGGAACATCAACCCTATTACACACTTTTGTGTCATCAGCAAACAAGCAAACCTTCCCTCCCAAGCCGTCCCTTATGTCATTTACAGAACAGATCCTTGTGGCCCCCACTTGTAACCAGCCTCTCCTCAGAATACACTCCATTAACAACAACCCTCTGGTATCTGTCCTTCAGCCAACTGCAGATCCACTCAACTATCCAGGGGTTAAGTCCGATTTTTGATAACTTCTCTATCAGCTCTTTATGGGGAACCGGCTAATAAGGGGGCATAGTGGGCTGATCTGAGGTCTGATGGGGGCAGAGTGGGCTGATCTGAGGTCTGATGGGGGCACAGTGGGCTGATCTGAGGTCTGATGGGGGCACAGTGGGCTGATATGGGGGCACAGTGGGGTGATATGGGGGCTGATTTGAGGTCTGATGGGGGCACAGTGGGCTGATCTGAGGTCTGATGGGGGCAGAGTGGGCTGATCTGAGGTCTGATGGGGGCACAGTGGGCTGATCTGAGGTCTGATGGGGGCACAGTGGGCTGATCTGAGGTCTGATGGGGGCACAGTGGGCTGAGTTGAGGTCTGATGGGGGCACAGTGGGCTGATCTGAGGTCTGATGGGGGCACAGTGGGCTGATCTGAGGTCTGATGGGGGCACAGTGGGCTGATCTGAGGTCTGATGGGGGCACAGAGGGCTGATATGGGGGCTGATGGGGTTTTGACATGGAGGGCTGATATGGGGGTCTGATGTGATGTCCTGAAATTTATGGGGGGGTCTGATATGAGGTCTGATGAAAATTATTTGTTCTTATTTTCCTACTCTAAAATCTGGGCTGCGTCTTATCATCAGGTGCGTCTTATAAAGCAAAAAATACGGTAGTTGGAGACTATTTGGATTCAACACAGAAAGAAAATTATTAGTTTTTAACAGAACACGGACATTTTTTACATTGTTTGTCTGAAGGATCCTTTAAATGTGCTAAGGAAGAGGACACTTACCATGATAAATCCTAATAATGGTCCAGTGTGAAGGTGCCATCAATCACTCAACAAACAAGCAAATCCTCATATGTTTGGAGATCACATTTTTCATGAGACCAGAATCCTCATTTGTCCGCCTCACATCGGGAATGTGCTGCCAACAAACTGTGGGGATGAATGATCATAGCTACGATCACTGCTGCACAGAGAAAGAACACAATTTCTGATGAGAGTCCTTTGTAAACCTTGTGGTGTATATGTTGGGGTGGGGCGACCCGCAGTTTGCAGCTTTTTCTCTGACGAATATTTTCTTGAGAACTTACCGTATTTTTCGCTTTATAAAACGCACCTTTTTCCCCCCCAAAAGTAGGGGGAAAATTGCCGTGCGTCTTATAAAGCGAATACAAGTGAGCGCTTCCATTATGGAAGTGCTCACTAGTAGATATTAGGTGCCAGGACCC
This sequence comes from Rhinella marina, assembly GCA_900303285.1. Taxonomy (NCBI): domain Eukaryota; kingdom Metazoa; phylum Chordata; class Amphibia; order Anura; family Bufonidae; genus Rhinella; species Rhinella marina. Next base: position 61,467 of record ONZH01029089.1, read on the forward strand.
CCTTCAGACAGTGCAGAGCTGGACTGGAGAAGACAGAGGAGCGCCGGACCCGGAGTGGAGCAGCGGCGCAGGAGAGGTAAGAGAGTTTTTTTGTTTGATCCTTATGGGGCTGGGAGGGCTGATCTGAGGTCTGATGGGGGTGGAGGGGGCTGATATTGGGGCACAGTGGGCTGATATTGGGGGCACAGTGGGCTGATATTGGGGGCACAGTGGGCTGATCTGAGGTCTGATGGGGGTGGAGGGGGTTGATATTGGGGGCACAGTGGGCTGATCTGAGGTCTGATGGGGGTGGAGGGGGCTGATATTGGGGGCACAGTGGGCTGATATTGGGGGCACAGTGGGCTGATCTGAGGTCTGATGGGGGTGGAGGGGGCTGATATTGGGGGCACAGTGGGCTGATATTGGGGGCACAGTGGGCTGATATTGGGGGCACAGTGGGCTGATCTGAGGTCTGATGGGGGTCTGACATGGAGGGCTGATATGGAGGTCTGATGAAAAATATTTTTTTCTTACTTTCCTACTCTAAAATCTGAGGTGCGTATTATCATTGGTTGCGTCTTATAAAGCGAAATATACGGTAAGTCTTATAAGAAGTGGAAGTCTTCATGATTCCTCTCTGCTTCAGTTTCTACTTGGTGGAATACGTATAGTTCCTGGAGGACGCTGAGGTGTTACTGTTTTTATTTTCTAATCTATGCTGAGGTGAGTCAGTCTTCTGAAAAGCCTATGTGCTGCAGTTTTCACCACCACTAATCCGTAAATCATTCAGATGAAGAATTCAAAATGAAGTGTTTCCCTCTTTTAAGGAGGAGGATGAGATGTAGGGGAAATTTTTTCCTGAAAAATAAAATGTTCTCTGGTCCTAGGCTCCAGAGGTGGACCCGGGGAAAGCTCAAGTCTATCAAGTCTAGGACCTTGAAAATGGATGACGCTTGAAAAAAAAACAATGATGGTAAAATGGACCCTTCCTTAAAGAGGTTGTCCGGGTTCAGAGCTGAACCCGGACATACCCTTAATTTCACCCAGGCAGCCCGTCTGATGTGCTCCCTTACCCTGCCCAGGATCGCAGGGCAAGGGCACTTTTGCTTGTAAACACACATTGCCAGGTGGAGGCTTCCCCTCGGCAGTGTGTTCGGTGACGTCACCGGCTCTAATGGGCCGTTTTACTGGCTAGGGCAGAGCTAAAGCCCGCCTGTCAGTGCTGGTGATGTCACAGGGCTCACTGCTGGGCGGAAGCTTCCACCTGGCAGAGCCCGGTTCCTCACCGAAACCGGGCTAAGTGCCCAAAATAGGTGAAATGATGGAGCCTTATATGTTGGCACTTCACTAGTCACCAGGACAGACCAGATCTTCCTACTTCATATTCGGAGACCTGAATTTGACTTGAATGAGAACCTTATAACAAGTGATTCTGTATATTATGTTTGCAGATAGTTTGTAATTGATATCAATATGACACTCACCGTGAGATGACTCCGTATGGCTGACACCTTTAAGGCTCTTCACGTTCTTCTCTTGGTGATAAAGGATAATGTAAAGTTTGGACACAAAGAGGCCTCCGAGTATGACAAAAGCACAGAGACTGATGGAGACACAGAGAGTCACGACCTGAACCTGCAGGAGAAGAAGACAAGGTCACCAATGTGCCGACCAAAGATTCAAGGAGCATTTGAAAGTTTGAATTGTGGATACCAAAAGTATTTGAAGATAAGTCTGTTTTGCAATCACAAAGGGGGTAAGAAGATCTTGCATCACTTTCCTCCTGCTGTGGACTAAGTAGATGATGAGTTGATTCTTGCAGGGAGGTTGAGCAGCGTTCTTGAGCAGACAGGGGCTGTCCCCACTGCTACCTGGAGTCCCCACTGCTACCTGCACAGTCATCGCTCCAGAACGAGCACAGCCTCTGTGATTGCACTGATACTCAGAGCAAAGGTGCAGACGTGAGACTGGCAAGATGTCCAGCCTGTCAGTAAAGGACGGTGGGCCCCTAGCTGCTCAAGAACTCTATGAACTAATGAGTTTGCTCAGGGGCGGACACAGACAGCAGAGGGCCCCTGTGCAAGGAATGTACCTGGGTCCCCCCCTTCTCCCCCTCGGACATAACCCCTTCTCCCCCTACTTAGCCCATCTGACATTTCATGCTCCGATGCTTTCCCTTGCCCTGTGCTGTGAAGTGAAGGACAATGCCTGTTTTGTTTACATTTTTACACTGCTAAGCGGAGACGTCACTGGCACTGATGGGCGGCTTTACAGGCTAGGGCGGAGCTAAAGCCGTCCATTAGTGCCGGTGACGTCACTGGGCTCACTGCTAGGCAGAAGCCCCCCCTCCCCATAGTACCGCCAGTGGTAATAAGGCTCCCTACAGTGCCATCAGTACTAATACGGCCCCTTATAGGTAGCCCCTAATAGAAATAAGGCCAATCTATAAGGAGCTTCTATAGAGCTCTCAGTAGTAATGCCTGCCACCACTGTCCACAGTATTTATAATGTTCCCTGCAGTGCCCCCTGTAATTATAATGCCTCCTGCTGCACCCCCTAGAGTTATAATATTTTCTTTAGTTCCCCCATAAATTATAACGCTTGTCCACTCCCACCAGTTTTCTATATGATACAGTCCCATGTAAATAACCTCTCTTCCTTACAATCTTCATTACCCTTCTTCAGCTCCCTCCAACACACAGTCCCATGTAAATAACATCACTCCTTACACTTCAGTCTTCTCTAATATCCAGTCCCATGTAAATAACACCAGTGCTGTCATCGCTGACTGATTCACGCAAGGTGCATATTAAAATATATAAATATAACATAATATGCCCCTATACAGAGCCACCATTATAAAATACCCCTTCTTTGTGGCCTCACTTGATGCCTCAACAGTGCCCCCAATAATGTGTGAGGATGTAGGAATAAAAAAGTGCAGACCTTAAGGTGAAATCCAATGCAGCTTTACTTGAATAGACTTGCATATAAACAACAACCTTGTGGCTTTGTATTGGTCCCAGCAGGTTTTAGCATATAAACTGGCAGGCAAACACTTCTGCTCTAATTCTCTTGCTCACTGCTGTGCTGACCGGTTTTCTGCACACCAACAGGGTGTGCCTCTGGGCGGAGCCACTATCTAGGGTTCTGACAGGGTCAGATTGCCCGCTATGTAGCCCTTATTTGCCCCTGATGCCAAGTTTATCATTGGTTATCAGTATAGCAGTGCTACGTTGGGATATACATTGATAGCCCTTAGTGGGCTCTTTTTATATTATATATATTTGTTATTTTTTTGTTGCTTTCTGTGATAATACTTTGATGCTTTTTTTTATACTTTTTTACATGACCAACATATGTGATTATTCAAACTTGAGTTTTTGGTATTAAGTTAGACGGAGGCTTCCGCCTATGAGTGAGCCTGGTGACGGTCACCAACACTAATAGGTGGTCTTTAGCGCTGCCCTAGCCTGTTTTTAGACTGCCCATCAGAGCCGGTGACATCACTGGGATCACTGCTAGGGGTAAGCCTCCACCTAGCAGTGTCCAAATGTAAACAGCCCTCGCTCTGTGCGATGCAGCGCAGGGCAAGAGGGAGAGTGAAAGAGTGCAGATCGGGTTGTGTCCAAGTTCAGCTCTAAACCCGGACAACCCCTTTAAGTAATTATTGTTGTTGGGAAGTCTCTCTGTAATATTCCTTTCTTTCCTGTCCCATTATATCTCTATATACTTGTCAGTAATAACTGTAACATCAGTTTTCCACAATATATTATATACACACACTACAACCCGATGCTGCACGCAGTCAGGTGACTGGAGAAGACAAGCGAGTGTGACTGGAGGAGCCGGACGAGGAGGAGAAGAAGATCTTTATTTTATATCTGATCTGAGGTGGTGAGGGGGGTCTGGCATGATAGGAGTCCAACATGGAGGTCAGATCTGAGGTCTGATGGCGGTCTGATGTGAGTTCCTTATTTGGGGGTCTGATCTGAGGATCTGATATTGGGGTCTTCCTTCTCTAAAACCTGGGGTGTGTCCTATCATCAGCTGCGTCTTATATAGCGAAAAATACAGTATATTTATATTTAATAATTTCTTACAGCTAGGAATCATATATCTGTCAATAATAATCCCATGGATTGGTGATAAATGTTTGTGGAACAATTCCTTTAAGTTAACAGTTGACGAAGTCAGTGCAGAATCCCAGCTGTAGGACCTCACTAATGTTATCTGAAGATCTGTCTTCATTACATTTCAGAAGACAGGTAATAGTGGAGGAACCCTTCAAGAACACTGCACCCCGTCCCCAGTGATGGCTCCCAGTATGCTATACTTACAGGTTGTGTTTTTTGATTTTACCTTGGGATAAGTGGAGGTCACATAGAAGACGGGCAGGAAGGCCAACCAGATGATGCAGGTGGTGTACATGGTGAACCCAATGCATTTGGCTTCGTTGAAGTTTTCCGGATACTTGCGGGTTTTGAAGGCGTAGACCGTGCAGAGGAGAATGAGCAGAACGTTGTAGACCAGGGAGAGCAATAACCTGAGGTCTCCTGATCTACACTTCACAGTCATATGATGTTTATCTGGAGATATGGACTCCATGACCTCAGCCGGGTCTACAATCAGCCAAATGAGCAGCCCCCAGGAGCTGGCAGGTGATGAGGGCCAGGCAGATGGACAGCTGAGAGGTCAGGCTGATGTAGCGCGGTTGTACAATCCCCTTCTTCGCGCTGTTGAAGATGCGGGTGATACGATTAGTCTTGGTCAATAAGGCAGAATAACAAATAGGGAATGATGTGGCAAGTCCGAAACGACGAAGGCTGCAGACGACACGTGAAGGCCGAGCAATGAAGATAAAAGTCATGACATAGAGAAGAAGGACCCCGATCAACAGGATGTAACAGAATTCACGTCCAGAGGCCTTCACAATTGGGGTGTTGTTATTCCACACCAGGACTGCACCAACAAAGATGGTGGACAATATTCCCAGGCAGGAAAAGCAGATGGGTCCTATAGCCAGCCCATCCCCCCACTGGATATAATATAGAGGGAGCTTGGAGCAGCCATTGCCACTGGGCTGGTATCCGGGGTCACACTCTTTGCATGTGGACTCATTTATTAAAGCCTCATGTGGTTGACACTTGATACAAACCCAACAGCAAGGATTCCCCAGCTCGATGTTCTTCCTTTCATGATTACCACAAGGTTTACCGCAGCAGGATTCAGGCACCGTGTTATTATCCCACAAGATGTGACTAGGATTGAGTGTCAGCTTCTCTGCCCAGGAGCCGATCTGCTGGTACTGGTAGCTTCCATTCATCTCCTGGATAGTGAAGATGTTGTATCGAGCAGGTCCATTACCATCCGCATCAAATTCCACCGTGTATTGAACATCTGGAGGAAGGAACGGAGCTACGGGGAGAAAACAAGGAACATGTGATGAAGCGTCTATTACATCATCCTACATATCAACTGTAAAGTCTCTTCTTCTCTGTCCTCAAGACAACGCTTCATGTCTAGTTCAGCCTCGTCATAGGGGACAAGTATGGTTCAAGCTGGATGAGGCCGGAGCTAAAGGTAAGAAGTGTTATCATGAGGACACAGTAAGGAAGGATCGTCAGGAATCAGCCCAGATGACACTGACTCCCATGTTAACCCCAGCCTTCATTAAAGGGAACCTGTCATGTCTGAACAACAGGCAGCGCGTTATAGAGCAGGAGGAGCTGAGCAGACTGATTATATAATTTTGTGGGAAAAGGTTCAGTAAAATTTGTATTTTATTCCCTCTATTAGCCTGTATACAGAGAGCTGTAGCACCATCTCCTTGACTTCAAAACCCAGAAAGAGCAGGAATTTTGTTGGAATAATGCTTATTGTTCTGTGTACTACAACAACTACTTTAGGTGATTGCCTGTCTCCAGAAACCATGTTATGTTGTTAATAAAGTTTTGCCAAAAAGAAAAGGCTGGAAGGGGCGGAGCCTTGCTGCACATGTACAGAGAGCTGAGAGAGAAGAAAGTAAGAAGCAGATGTGCGGATGTCCTGATGTCACTGGAAGTTATATTCATATTGTGCTGTTATTTTTGTATAAAACCCTGTTATTCTTCACGCTGTGCCTGATGGAGACAGTTTTAATCCACTTCCATCAAATTTAAATAAATAAAATACAAGTTTTACTAAAATCTTTTCCAACAAAACTATATATATAATCTGCTCAGCTCCTCCTGCTCTATAACACACTGCCTGCAGATTACATGGTGACAGGTTCTCTTTATATATAATCTGCTCAGCTCCTCCTGCTCTATAACACACTGTCTGCAGATTACATGGTGACAGGTTCTCTTTATATATAATCTGCTCAGCTCCTCCTGCTCTATAACACACTGCCTGCAGATTACATGGTGACAGGTTCTCTTTATGTATAATCTGCTCAGCTCCTCCTGCTCTATAACACTCTGCCTGCAGATTACAGGGTGACAGGTTCTCTTTATATATAATCTGCTCAGCTCCTCCTGCTCTATAACACTCTGCCTGCAGATTTACACGGTGACAGGTTCTCTTTATATATAATCTGCTCAGCTCCTCCTGCTCTATAACACTCTGCCTGCAGATTACATGGTGACAGGTTCTCTTTATGTATAATCTGCTCAGCTCCTCCTGCTCTATAACACACTGCCTGCAGATTACACGGTGACAGGTTCTCTTTATATATAATATGCTCCGCTCCTCCTGCTCTATAACACACTGCCTGCAGATTACATGGTGACAGGTTCTCTTTATATATAATCTGCTCAGCTCCTCCTGCTCTATAACACACTGCCTGCAGATTACACAGTGACAGGTTCTCTTTATATATAATCTGCTCAGCTCCTCCTGCTCTATAACACACTGCCTGCAGATTACATGGTGACAGGTTCTCTTTATATATAATCTGCTCAGCTCCTCCTGCTCTATAACACACTGCCTGCAGATTACACGGTGACAGGTTCTCTTTATATATAATCTGCTCAGCTCCTCCTGCTCTATAACACACTGCCTGCAGATTACATGGTGACAGGTTCTCTTTATATATAATCTGCTCAGCTCCTCCTGCTCTATAACACACTGCCTGCAGATTACATGGTGACAGGTTCTCTTTATAGATAATCTGCTCAGCTCCTCCTGCTCTATAACACGCTGCCTGCAGATTACACGGTGACAGGTTCTCTTTATATATAATCTGCTCAGCTCCTCCTGCTCTATAACACACTGCCTGCAGATTACATGGTGACAGGTTCTCTTTATATATAATCTGCTAAGCTCCTCCTGCTCTATAACACACTGCCTGCAGATTACATGGTGACAGGTTCTCTTTATATATAATCTGCTCAGCTCCTCCTGCTCTATAACACACTGCCTGCAGATTACACGGTGACAGGTTCTCTTTATATATAATCTGCTCAGCTCCTCCTGCTCTATAACACACTGCCTGCAGATTACACGGTGACAGGTTCTCTTTATATATAATCTGCTCAGCTCCTCCTGCTCTATAACACACTTCCTGCAGATTACATGGTGACAGGTTCTCTTTATATATAATCTGCTCAGCTCCTCCTGCTCTATAACACACTGCCTTCAGATTACATGGTGACAGGTTCTCTTTATATATAATCTGCTAAGCTCCTCCTGCTCTATAACACACTGCCTGCAGATTACACGGTGACATGTTCTCTTTATATATAATCTGCTCAGCTCCTCCTGCTCTATAACACACTGCCTGCAGATTACACGGTGACAGGTTCTCTTTATATATAATCTGCTCAGCTCCTCCTGCTCTATAACACTCTGCCTGCAGATTACATGGTGACAGGTTCTCTTTATGTATAATCTGCTCAGCTCCTCCTGCTCTATAACACACTGCCTGCAGATTACATGGTGACAGGTTCTCTTTATATATAATCTGCTCAGCTCCTCCTGCTCTATAACACACTGCCTGCAGATTACATGGTGACAGGTTCTCTTTATATATAATCTGCTCAGCTCCTCCTGCTCTATAACACACTGCCTGCAGATTACATGATGACAGGTTCTCTTTATATATAATCTGCTCAGCTCCTCCTGCTCTATAACACACTGCCTGCAGATTACATGGTGACAGGTTCTCTTTATATATAATCTGCTCAGCTCCTCCTGCTCTATAACACACTGCCTGCAGATTACATGGTGACAGGTTCTCTTTATATATAATCTGCTCAGCTCCTCCTGCTCTATAACACACTGCCTGCAGATTACATGGTGACAGGTTCTCTTTATATATAATCTGCTCAGCTCCTCCTGCTCTATAACACACTGCCTGCAGATTACACGGTGACAGGTTCTCTTTATATATAATCTGCTCAGCTCCTCCTGCTCTATAACACTCTGCCTGCAGATTTCACGGTGACAGGTTCTCTTTATATATAATCTGCTCAGCTCCTCCTGCTCTATAACACACTGCCTGCAGATTACATGGTGACAGGTTCTCTTTATGTATAATCTGCTCAGCTCCTCCTGCTCTATAACACACTGCCTGCAGATTACACGGTGACAGGTTCTCTTTATATATAATATGCTCCGCTCCTCCTGCTCTATAACACACTGCCTGCAGATTACATGGTGACAGGTTCTCTTTATATATAATCTGCTCAGCTCCTCCTGCTCTATAACACTCTGCCTGCAGATTACATGGTGACAGGTTCTCTTTATATATAATCTGCTCAGCTCCTCCTGCTCTATAACACACTGCCTGCAGATTACACGGTGACAGGTTCTCTTTATATATAATCTGCTCAGCTCCTCCTGCTCTATAACACACTTCCTGCAGATTACATGGTGACAGGTTCTCTTTATATATAATCTGCTCAGCTCCTCCTGCTCTATAACACACTGCCTGCAGATTACATGGTGACAGGTTCTCTTTATATATAATCTGCTCAGCTCCTCCTGCTCTATAACACACTGCCTGCAGATTACATGGTGACAGGTTCTCTTTATATATAATCTGCTCAGCTCCTTCTGCTCTATAACACACTGTCTGCAGATTACATGGTGACAGGTTCTCTTTATATATAATCTGCTCAGCTCCTCCTGCTCTATAACACACTTCCTGCAGATTACATGGTGACAGGTTCTCTTTATATATAATCTGCTCAGCTCCTCCTGCTCTATAACACACTGCCTGCAGATTACATGGTGACAGTTTCTCTTTATATATAATCTGCTCAGCTCCTCCTGCTCTATAATACACTGCCTGCAGATTACACGGTGACAGGTTCTCTTTATATATAATCTGCTCAGCTCCTCCTGCTCTATAACACACTGCCTGTAGATTACATGGTGACAGGTTCTCTTTATATATAATCTGCTCAGCTCCTCCTGCTCTATAACACACTGCCTGCAGATTACATGGTGACAGGTTCTCTTTATATATAATCTGCTCAGCTCCTCCTGCTCTATAACACACTGCCTGCAGATTACATGGTGACAGGTTCTCTTTATATATAATCTGCTCAGCTCCTCCTGCTCTATAACACACTGCCTGCAGATTACAGAGGGGAAAAAAAGTATTTAGTCAGCCCCCAATTGTACAAGTTCTCCCACTTATAAAGATGAGGTCGGCCTGTAATTGACATCATAGGTAGACCTCAACTATAAAAGACAAAATGAGAAAACAAATCCAGAAAATCACATTGTCTGATTTTTAAAGAATTTATTTGCAAATTATGGTGGAAAATAAGTATTTGGTCACCTACAAACAAGAAGATTTCTGTCTCTCACAGATCTGTAACTTCTTCTGTAAGAGGCTCCTCTGTCCTCCACTCATCACCTGTAGTAATGGCTCCTGTTTGTTATCAGTATAAAAGACACCTGTCCACAACCTCAAACAGTCACACTCCAAACTCCACTATGGTGAAGACCAAAGAGCTGTCGAGGACACCAGAAACAAAGACCTGCACCAGGCTGGGAAGACTGAATCTGCAATAGGCAAGCAGCTTGGTGTGAAGAAATCAACTGTGGGAGCAATAATACAAGACCACTGATAATCTCCCTCCATCAGGGGCTCCATGCAAGATCTCACCCCGTGGGGTCAAAATGATCACAAGAACCACACGGGGGGACCTAGTGAATGACCTGCAGAAAGCTGGGACCAACGTAACAAAGGCTACCGTCAGTAACATACTACACCGCCAGGGACTCAGATCCTGCAGTGCCAGACGTGTCCTCCTGCTTTAGCCAGTACATATCCGGGTCGGTCTGAAGTTTGCTAGAGAGCATTTGGATGTTCCAGAAGAGTATTGGGAGAATGTCATATGGTCAGATGAAACCAAAGTAGAACTGTTTGGTAGAAACACAACTCGTGGTGTTTGGAGGAGAGTGAATGCTGAGTTGCATCCAAAGAACACCATACCTACAGTGAAGCATGGGGGTGGTAACATCATGCTTTGGGGCTGTTTTTCTGCAAAGGGACCAGGACGACTGATCTGTGTACATGAAAGAATGAATGGGGCCATGTATCGGGAGATTTTGAGTGCAAACCTCCTTCCATCAGCAAGGGCATTGAAGATGAAACGTGGCTGGGTCTTTCAGCATGACAATGATCCCAAGCACACCGCCAGGGCAACAAAGGAGTGGCTTCATAAGAAGCATTTCAAGGTCCTGGAGTGGCCTAGCCAGTCTCCAGATCTCAACCCCATAGAAAACCTTTGGAGGGGGTTGAAAGTCCGTGTTGCCCAGCGACAGCCCCAAAACATCACTGCTCTAGAGATCTGCATGGAGGAATGGGCCGACATACCAGCAGCAGTGTGTGCCAACCTTGTGAAGACAGAAAACGTCTGACCTCTGTCATTGCCAACAAAGGAGATAGAACAAAGTATCGAGAGGAACTTCACCAAATACTTATTTTCCACCATAATTTGCAAATAAATTCTTTAAAAATCAGACAATGTGATTTTCTGGATTTCTCATGTTGTCTCTCATAGTTGAGGTCTACCTATGATGTCAATTACAGGCCGACCTCATCTTTATAAGTGGGAGAACTTGTACAATTGGTGGCTGACTAAATACTTTTTTCCCCTCTGTATATCTAGGCAGCACAGGAGTACATCTCCCATCTTGGACTCGGGGCTGATAACTGTTATCTGCAGGTATATTATGGAAATGACCATTCATTTTACTGCATGTCCCCAATGTAACGTCCTTCTGACCTCCCGTTCTCACCGGTAAATCTTGTGTTTCTAAGAAATGTCATCAAGGTGTTGTTAATCATCACCGAACAGTTGGAGCTCACATTGGGGCAGACGACGCTGTACATATCCTGCAGGGCATGAGCGATGGTGTACACTGCGTTCACTACATGCATGACCTTAGGAGAAGACTCAAATTCTTCTTTGGGCTCTGGGTTTTCAAGGTTGTCATGTAAATTAAAAGAAAATGAAGCAGAAAACAGGGATTTGAACCCTGGGTCTGTGATCTTGTAGGCGTTGGCGTCCATCTTTGCCTGGAAATGGTCATTAAACCTCTGTAGTGGATATGACTGACTTTTAATAGCGAAGATACGCCCAAGAGCTTTGTCATATATATTCTTAGCGTACTGTGATAATTCCCAGTCAGAGCTGACCACCCAGGTGAAGGATGCATTGAGTTTAAGAGCTTCAGTCAGGAGACGTTCTAGAAAATACAGGTCTGCAAAGAGAACCACCACCGTGGCCTTGGAGTGACTCTGCAGGTCCCTGATGATCTCTGTATAGTTGTCACCCTCATGCAAATCTATACTGGCAGCAAAACAGATGTCGTGGTGTTTGGCTTCTCTCTTGAATTGTTTCATGGATGAATAAAAATGTAAACAAGAAGTCAAAATGGAGACATAGGTCCAGTTAAAATGGGTGAGGATGTCCAGAATCGCTTCTGCCTGATACCGTTCAGGGAACACCATGTGCTGGTAGGAAAGATTGGCTGCAGTTCTAGAAACTTTGGCACAACAGAAGATCACTGGTAATACTTTACTTTGGAGAAGTTGACGAATCTAAAGATAAAAACAAACATCAAAGTTATGGTTAAAAGACCGTAAAGATGAAGGGGAACTCCGGATGTGTCAAATATCTGGAAACCATGGCAGAACAGGAGATCAAGTAATGATGAGAAGATCAGAAACTAAAGTGACAACAAGCAAACTAAATCCCAAGATCTGGGCCTCAGCGGACAGGACATGAATACCACAGTGAGATCCTGCATTGATTCACCATCCTCTTCCATTAACCCCTTCACCCCCAGAGAAGTTTTCATTTTTGTTTATTAATCCCTGCCTTCCCTGGGCCATAACTCTTTTATTTTTCCATTCACATACAGTGGGGAAAAAAGTATTTAGTCAGCCACCAATTGTGCAAGTTCTCCCACTTATAAAGATGAGGTCGGCCTGTAACTGACATCATAGGTAGACCTCAACTATGAGAGACAAAATGAGAAATCCAGAAAATTACATTGTCTGATTTTTAAAGAATTTAGTTGCAAATTATGGTGGAAAATAAGTATTTGGTCACCTACAAACAAGAAGATTTCTGTCTCTCACAGACTTGTAACTTCTTCTGTAAGAGGCTCCTCTGTCCTCCACTCATCACCTGTAGTAATGGCTCCTGTTTGTTATCAGTATAAAAGACACCTGTCCACAACCTCAAACAGTCACACTCCAAACTCCACTATGGTGAAGACCAAAGAGCTGTGGAAGGACTGTGGGAAGACTGAATCTGCAATAGGCAAGCAGCTTGGTGTGAAGAAATCACCTGTGGGAGCAATAATACAAGAGCACTGATAATCTCCCTCCATCAGGGGCTCCACGCAAGATCTCACCCCGTGGGGTCAAAATGATCACAAGAACTGTGAGCAAAAATCCCAGAACCACACGGGGGGGACCTAGTGAATGACCTGCAGAAAGCTGGTGTAAGAAATATGATTATTGACAATATTAATATTAAGGCATAATAATACTGAACAATAATAAATCCTCACGTAAATTCTAGGGGACGGTCGGCGAAGAAAGCACACAACAACAGTGCATAGAAACAAAAGAAATTATATTATTTATAGACACAAATGAGCGGTGTGAAAATAGAAAAATATCAAACAATGGAAAATATAGAACCAACACATATTCTACACATAGTCCAGAGCACAAAAACAACAACATGAAGCAGCCCAAAACCAACAGTCCCTATACCGTCAATTAGAATGCCACCACACTGATACAGACAGACCTAGAATTAGCCAGAAAAACACAATATAGACGATTCCTCCAAAATAACCCTACAGCACAATAATCAAACAATAATTCAACAATAAAGAATCACCATATAGTTACCCAAGGCTGAACTAAGTTCCATCTGGCCTGGTCTGATGTCCAGAATCCTCCTGGGACCCAACCTGTATGATTTATAGGCTCCTTCCCCCTTGGATCCTCCCCCCCCAGCCTCCCCCCAGTGACCATGGCCAAGGTTTTTTATACTCAATTGAAGCATCCCCCTGTGAGGTTCCCAGGCCACTGGTGCCGACCAATCTCATTCAAGATCAAAATAATGTTTTGATCCTCCAGATTTCTCCCCCTCTATCTGTGCACAGGAATCAGGCCGATGTTCCCACATTAACATTTTACAATTACCTGTCTCTTCCTTGTTTTCACCAAACACAAACTACTCAAGTTGGAGACATGTAACCTGGCCTCACAATAGTGGGTATTTGCAATGGAATGGGAAAAACACCCAGGAGTCTTTGAAATGTAATTCACCAAAACATTTCTTCTGGCACCTTGATCACCAATGCAAAGAGGCTTCCTGATATTTCAATTAACCCTGACAAACTGGTTTGAAACTGTGTTCAGACCTTGTCATCTATAGAGTGACTCTCTATTGTTTTACAATTCAGTCTACACCCAAGATTTTATACACTTATAATACATATAGATAGACACTTATATAATACATATAGATAGACACTTATATAATACATATGGATAGATGTACATTTTATTCTAACCCATATCTGTATATCTCTACAGTCACCACTAGAGGGAGCTCACTACATACAGATTATACAGTCACCACTAGAGGGAGCTCACTACATACAGATTATACAGTCCCCCACTTGAGAGTGATCAATCTTCAGGGAGAGAGCTCTCACAATTAGATTTTATGATACACAATTGTTTCTAACATTCTTAGAGTAGTCCTTGTCCTATAAAATAGGAATGCCCCAAAGAGCACAATAACAGTCTGTAGTACAAGAAGTCCCTTAAAAGTCATACGTAGAATTGGGTGTTGAGTTACATTATACACTGAATCCCACCATGATGTCTTTACCAATTCTGAAAGCGCATTAGTTACTTTTTTCGTGTTTTGTCTCATTTGAATTATATGTTCTGTGGTTTTCTCCATCAAAATGTGAACATCAACAGTCAGTGGTGGTATTAGAACATTGAACTCAGGGATTGATTTCCATCCAATTGTTCATACTTTGAAGTTATTGATATTTGAGAAATGTTATGGTAACCTGGGACCGGAAGCACTGTGTGACCATTGATGATGACTGTCTTTTCTGGCATGAAACAAATATTTGGGCTAGGCACAAGACATTCCATTTTCTCATGTATCATCTTCTTTGCATTTGTCACCAGACAGAATTTACCTTCCCCCACATATGCAATCCGCACCATATCATCCTGCCACCTTGTCAATTGAACATGTTTGGTCAATGTCTGTGTCATTTCCCTTGTCCAGTCCTCCAGGCATCAGTCCACAAGTAGAACCCAAAGTGTCAAAAATATTGCATCTGCAGATGTAATTTCCTTTTTCCTGTACACAGCAAGCAGGTTGGGTGCTTTCCATTCACCAGAGTCTTGTTGAACCATCAGTTTTGGTGGGTATTGAAGTTCATTCAACACTTTATTCTCCAAGTTTCCAAGAGAATGCACTTGTACTAAATTGTCATAAATTTCACTGGTGGGCAGGACTGGTAGAAAGATGGTGAGAGGAAGGTATAAGTTCGAAGGATCCTGGCATATATCCATGTGTCTTGTGATTTTGCCTAAGTCACGCACAGTGCACATATTCCACTGGGTCCCAGTTTCACCATACCATTCCATGATTTTTTCATCTGAAATTAAATCAAAAACACGTTCTAGTTCAACATCCCTTAGTATATCCGACAACTTGCTGAGCATATAATCCCCATATGCTACACATGTCATGGCTTTTCCCAACTTTTTCTCTTTGACCTCCTCATTATTTAAAGAGATTAATTCGTTAACCTTCTGTTGCATCTGATAGAAGACAGAAGCAATTGTGTGCATATTATAAACCGTAACCAGTTCTTATAAACCTTCTAGTTCCCACTGGTTCTCTAACATAGGTGACAACACCTTTTGATTTAAGATATCCCCAAGATGTTGATCATTCGTATATAATTGTTCGATATCTGCTCGATTCCACACCGACATACCTGATCCAAACAACCCAGTGGCCATACCAACCAAACCTTCCACAGATCTTTTCTCTCGGTTATACCTATTAGGTTTTCCATTCCTTCTCCAAAAAGATGAAATTTTATCTTTCATAAAAGTATTATACATGGTTATAATTTCCGGAGCACACAAATCACCTGGCAATGACCATTTTGAGAAGTCTAATAACACGGGGGCATGTATATACTTAATATTGTTGTCTAATATACCTGGGATAGACTGCGCCACTAAACCACTAAGGGACATGGGTGTAATGTGAGGACACTTTCCATTGTCCATGACTTCTATCCTCCGTGTCTTCAAGGGCACATGTTATAACACCCTCTTGTGCCACAGTAAAATTTCTTTCCAAGTGTATTCTAACCTTTCCTGTCCTATTCTCCCATTCCATCTCGGTAGTTTGATGCCAGGAAATACCCCCTGGGAAGATCCATTTTATAGTATTTTTACTATTTCCATAAGGAACAGTGACATTGCAAATTGCAACAAACCATTCACCGTCAGGTCCCTTAACGATACTCCCTGTTGTCTGTATATCTTTGGATCTTAAACCAACTCCCAACTGTATCTCTACCCCGGTGTATAAACTTGCACTGTGCACTTCCCTTTCACCGTTGATCCCGTCAGTCCAAGCCATACTCTCATCAGGAATCTCCTAAGGAATGCTTCTCCCTGTTTTCCTGTGTTGAGGGCACCACACCCATCTCTTGACTCAAGGCCATCTGTATTAAGACCAGCAAAACTATTGTGAATTTTCCTTCTAAATTTCCCCAGGCCGAGATGCTGCATCTTTTCGCAGAATGGTGGAGTTTCATTTCTGTAAAAGATGACGCATTATCATGATAACATGATCTTCATACACTTTTAAGCTGATTAATGTGATACCATTTCAGGATTCGTTTACCCTTAGAACCAGTCATTTTGATTAGGTATACTGATGGACTAGCTTTGTCTACAATGTTAAAGGGTCCTCTCCATGAAGGAGTGAAGGAATGTCCCTTCTTACCAAAATCACGCACCATCACCAAATCTCCAACATTATACTCAAATGGTCTAACCTTTTTATCAAAATATTTCTTGATCTGCTTTTTAGATCTGCCAGAATTTTGAGCAACAAAAACATTTACTTGTTGTATGTAGTCAGCCATCGTAGCCACCCAAGTCTCAGTAGCTGCACCTTGTAAAACTGGAGGGCTGAGTGTTAACATCAAATGACCTGGAGTACGCATCAATCTACCTGTCATTACTTGATGAGGGCTTAATCCAGTGGTAGAATGGGGAGTAGACCTCATTGCCATTAAACACATTGGTAACATATCTTTCCAGGCTGTAGGCTTTCCCATGCAAAATTTGGTCAACATTGTTTTTGTGCGATTCCCTCTTTCAACAGCCCCAGAAGACTGCGGATGGTAAGCGATATGAAGCTCCTGCTTAACATCCAACAGTTTCTGTAACTGCTGAAATACTTTGCCGGTAAATGCTGGACCTCTATCGCTGGCTACAACGTGAGGCAAGCCCCATCTTGAAAACAATTCAAAAAGTAAAATTTTTGCAGCAGTGAGGGCATTCTGGTTCCTGGTTGGAAAGGCTTCAATCCATTTACTGAATAAGTCAATTATAACCAGACAATAGGTATAACCTCCTTGAGTTTTTGGAAGCGGACCAATAAAATCAATCTGAATTTGTGACCATGGACCATCAGATGGGGGTGCTGCTTGTCTGTAGAGCTTGGGGGAGTTACTTGTAGACAAGGTATGCACTTTGAGCATTTCTCAGTTATATCCTCTTTTACTGTGGGCCACCATACAGAGTTCAATAACTTTTGTAATTTCTTACCTGCTGCATAATGACCACCCACGGGGGGGGAACATGGAAAATTTGAAAATACTCATCGGCACAATTAGGAGGTACACAAACTACAGGAAAACCTACATCCCATTGATACATTAAAATTGGTTCACCTGAGGAACAATTAATCAGTGCGGTAGATTCTGCCCATGCTGTTGGCATTGGTAACGGCTTCCCAGCAATGGCCATTCTCTCACTACATCATATGGGACATATGACCTTTGCAGAGACACTAAATCGGGCGATGCAGCTTTGGTAACAACACAAATCTCCGGACGTTCTGGAGGCTCCCACACTTTTGCCTCTTTAGCTGTCTTTTTAGCACACTGATCTGCAACACTATTCATTTCTGCATGAACTGATCCTTTAGAATGACCCTTGACCTTCATTATCGCACACGGGGCAGTCCTTTCTTGCAGCAGGTTCCAAATATAATTTAACAACCCAGCATGCACTAAAGGTTTGCCGTCTGTGGATCTGAACCCATTGGCAACGTAGAGAGGTAACATGGTCAATGTGTTTACCACATAAGCACTGTCACTGTGAATATTAATACTCTCCTCACGACACTCTTCCAAAATACAAGCCATCACCGCTAATTCTGCATACTGAGCTGAATGTACCTCACACGAGTGCATTACTGTCCGCTCAGGAAACACAGCTACAAAACCAGTGTAAGCCTTACCCTGATCATGGTAAGAAGAACCATCTATACCTGGCACGGAGGTATCAGAGAGAGGGTTGGGAGGGAAAGAAAGGTTAGAGGGTAAAGGGCATTCATGTGGCTCTCCTTGGTACAGCAGCAATGTCGTCTGTTTTGGGGTGATCTCCAAGTCTCTCTGTATCAACATCAAAGTCCATCGGGATAATCGGGCTGACAAGATCATGGTTTCTCCTGGTCTCAGCAACAAATTCAGGGGCGTACGCGGACTGTGAAGGGTGACACCATGCAGACCTGTTATGTACATAAAATGCTACAGTGCCCAAAAAGTCGCCAACAAATGTCTTTCACATGCGGTGTATTTTATCTCCACTGGGGAGAGAACGCGGGAACCATAGGCAATAGGCCATAATCGTCCATATTTTTCTTGACACAACACAGCAGATAAGGTTTGTTTAGTTGCAGCAACTTCTAGATGGAAAGTCTTTGACGGATCCGGGGTTATTAATGCTGTGGCCTCTATGACAGCTCTTTTCAGAGAATTAACAGCAGCAGTGTGAATCTCCGTCCATTCCTTCCTAATGTCATCTTCCTTTACCTCCTTCTTTAAAAGATCGTAAAGAGGTCTGGCAATGTCCGCAAAATGTGGAATGAAGTCTCTCTGGTATTGGACTAATCCCAGAAAAGACCTCAGCGCTGTCTTGGACACAGGAAGTTTCAGTCTTTGAATTATTTCAACCTTGTGCTGGTCAGGCGTCTTCCCATCAGGTGTGATATTAACCCCCAGAAAAGTAAGAGACGTTAGCATCAGTTGGCACTTCTTGGGATTTACTTTAAGTCCAGCTTTCCCCAGCAATTCCAACAGTTCCTTTAGCAACTTCAGGTGTTCTTCTTCGCTTTCAGTAGCGAGGAGGAGATCGTCCACATATTGCAATACAGCCTCGGGCTTGGAGAATTTTGTCAAGATGGCCGCCATCCTCTTATGAAATATTGTAGGCGAATTATTTAAGCCTTGGGGCAATCTTGTCCATGTATATTGACGATCTTTCCAAATGAAGGCCAGCTTATATTGTGACCGTTCCGCAACAGGAATACTCCAGAAACCATTGCAAATGTCTAAGGTGCTGAAGACTTTGGCTTTGGGAGGAAGTTGGGAAAGAAGGGTAGGGGTCTCTCTGACAACTGGTGCACAAGCAGGTGTGACGGAATTCAACTTACCATAATCCAGGCATAACCGCCATGATCCATCTGGTTTCCTAATCGGATACAAAGGGGAACAGGTTACTGATTCACATTTCCTCAATATCCCTTGTCCTAACAATGACTCAATCGTTTGCTGCATATAAGGCTCACTATCCTTTGGAAGAGGGTACTGCTTTTGGGGTGCATGGGTTCCCCCTGAGATAACCTCCTCACCTTCCATTTTTACCACAATCGTGCTTATGTTTAGCAAACACATATTCATATTCCTGTATTATCTCTGACACCCTGACATCCTCATGTTTAGGAAGTGTGAAGACCTCCTGTTTCTTCACCGCATACACAGCAGGGGAGTCAGAGACAACACAATACTCTCCATTACCATGAAACCAGATCCGCTCATTTACATAATCTACCACTGCTCCATGTTGTCTTAGGAAATTCGAACCTAAAATAGACACAGAATCAGGTAAATTCATCAAATATGCCTTTAAGTCAAAATCATTGTCATTTATCGTCAACGCTTCAATTGCCACAGCATGGGATCCCTGAAATGCCTGTAAATGAAGTCTCCGCCCGGTGGACAAAGGATGGGTTTGGGGTTGAGGTGTATGTATGATTGAAATAGAGGCTCCAGTATCAATCAACATTTCCTGCTATGGGCCTCTGTCCACAGCAGCAGATATCACAGGTCTATTGCATCCATCTCTCTTGAACTCCACAACAGGAGGAATGGAGGCAACGATTTCCTATGCCGAATTTGTTGGATGAGCATTGCTAGTGAGACCTTGAGAGCAATTGGGTTTAACAATCTGTCCTGCAATTTGTATTGCTTTCAATTTCTTAATCTCTTTCAATGCATCAGCCAATTGGTGCTGTAATTCTTTAACTGGGTTATCAGCAGATGGTACAGGTGCTTTTGCTTGTCTGTAATTACAATTTTGTGAAATATGACCCACCTGACCACACACATAACATCTGAAGGCTTGTCCCTTCTCATAGGGTCCTTTAGAAGATTGTGAGGGCTTCCTAAAACCATTATTCCAAGTTGGCCCTTCCACAGCAGCCACTCTACCTCTATGATTTTTCTCTTGCTCCTTTAGAATTGCTTCAGCCCTCTTAAAGCAATTCATTATTTTTGTAAAGGAATTCTGTACAGCAACTGATAATCCAACTAGCCGGCGTATGTCCGGTGAGGTCCTACTGATTGCTGCACGTTTATAGATGTCATCGTTCTGTGAGCCCTGGGTACCAGCTGGTAATGTAAACTTATACAGTAAAAACAATCGGTCTACAAAACCCTGTACAGACTCCCCCCTTCTCTGTGTACAATTCCCAAAATTACTCTGATGATCAGTTTCTTCAATGCCCAAGGCCTTCAAATCATCATCAACCAAATTTTGTTTAATTCTGGGCTCTGTAAACACAGAAGGAAGTAAACTAGCTTTTAAAGCATTATCCAAACTTGTAACAATGACGTCAAAAACATCACTGTTCGGGCTCAAATTGCGATGCACCTTTTCAAATTGATCAATATGCATCATTACTTCAACAGGATCATCACGTAGACTAATATGCCCCAACTCCTTACTCAAAGCTTGGACCTCGGTGCTAGACAAAGGTTTAGATACATGCGTTTCACAAATAGTATGACCCATTGTATCCACTTGCCGCTGAGTACTGATTGGGGCCATTTTAACATTATACCCAACAAACTCATCAACATCATCTTCCTTGGCATTGTCCCAGTCACCCTGATCCTTACATGTCGGGACATTAAATGCAGCAACTACAGCACTCTGCCTACCCATCTGTTGCTTCAACTCTTCTATCTGATACAAACATTGAGTATGATCAGCCCCAGACTGATTACAAGAAGTGGCCACAATTCTAATAGCCGCCTCTGCATCTTTCAATCTCTCTGTTAAATGTTCGTTTTCCATACGCAACTCATTATTCTCCTCCAAAGTTTTCTGGTGACCAATACCCAACATAGCAGCATTTTGGGCTGATATATGTAACGTATCAATACGATTATTTAACTCCTTAACCTGATTCTCCAACTCATCTCTTTTCCCATACACTGTCTTAGACTGCTTAGCAATCCAATATGCAGCAAACACAAGAGCAGATTTCCCTTTACTCAACAACTTTTTATCGCTCATCATCAGATTAACATACTCCTGTGCCTGACACCAAGGATCATTAGACTCTTTCATAACTTTAATAATAGCATCAGTATTCTGAATAGCCATTTTCTTTTTCAAACCTTCCATTACTGACAATCTCTTTTTATAATCAACAAGGCAAAAACAATTACAATGGCTGCTCTAACAGAGCTCCACTACCACATAGAAATGAATTTAACACCATTCAATTTTTTCTCACAGCACAGATGATACTACAAATAAAAATATGCAGTTATTAATATACTCTCCAGCCACACCTTTTCCCCTCCTACCTGGCTCGCCAAATTATGTAAGAAATATGATTATTGACAATATTAAAATTAAGGCATAATAATACTGAACAATAATAATATCCTCACGTAAATTCTAGGGGACGGTCGGCGAAGAAAGCACACAACAACAGTGCATAGAAACAAAAGAAATTATATTATTTATAGACACAAATGAACTGTGTGAAAATAGAAAAATATCAAACAATGGAAAATATAGAACCAACACATATTCTACACATAGTCCAGAGCACAAAAACAACAACATGAAGCAGCCCAAAACCAACAGTCCCTATACCGTCAATTATAATGCCACCACACTGATACAGACAGACCTAGAATTAGCCAGAAAAACACAACAATACAGACGATTCCTCCAAAATAACCCTCCAGCACAATAATCAAACAATAATTCAACAATAAAGAATCACCATATAGTTACCCAAGGCTGAACTAAGTTCCGTCTGGCCTGGTCTGATGTCCAGAATCCTCCTGGGACCCAACCTGTATGATTTACAGGCTCCTTCCCCCTTGGATCTCCCCACTAGTGACCATGGCCAAGGTTTTTTATACTCAATTGAAGCATCCCCCCCTGTGAGGTTCCCAGGCCACTGGTGCCAACCAATCTCATTCAAGATCAAAATAATGTTTTGATCCTCAGATTTCTCCCCCTCTATCTGTGCACAGGAATCAGGCCGATGTTCCCACATTAACATTTTACAATTATCTGTCTCTTCCTTGTTTTCACCCAAACGCAAACTACTCAAGTTGGAGACATGTAACCTGGCCACACAATAGTGGGTATTTGCAATGGAATGGGAAAAACACCCAGGAGTCTTTGTAATGTAATTCACCAAAACATTTCTTCTGGCACCTTGATCACCAATGCAAAGAGGCTTCCTGATATTTCAATTAACCCTGACAAACTGGTTTGAAACTGTGTTCAGACCTTTTCATCTATACAGAGTGATTCTCTATTGTTTTACAATTCAGTCTACACCCAAGATTTTATACACTTATAATACATATAGATAGACACTTATATAATACATATGGATAGATGTACATTTTATTCTAACCCATATCTGTATATCTCTACACTGGGACCAACCTAACAAAGGCTACCGTCAGTAACACACTACACCGCCAGGGACTCAGATCCTGCAGTGCCAGACGCGTCCCTCTGCATAAGCCAGTACATATCCGGGCCCGTCTGAAGTTTGCTAGAGAGCATTTGGATGTTCCAGAAAAGCATTGGGAGAATGTCATATGGTCAGATGAAACCAAAGTAGAACTGCAGTGTACCAGGCAGCAGGGGCATGTATGTGAGTGCTGTAGTGTTGTCACAGTGAATATATTACTCACTGTTGGGAAAATTTTACATTTATTTTGTGTTTTATAGAATATTGTTTATTGCAATTACTTGAAGTACTGTGAAGTAGTGTGCAGTGTGGGGGCCTGATCTATGCAATTAAGAGGTCAAAGGCCCTGGAGACATACTGTAGATCATTGCCACCTGGAAACCAGAGACAAGCATAATAGTGGACATCTGGAACCTATCCTGTTCTCAGACCCTTCTATTGATAAATTACTTCCAATGTTTGTAACTTGTTCCTGTGTATCACAGTTTTGTGAATATCTATTGTTGAAACTGGTCCAAACCAGTTTCAGTATGCCTTAAAGGGGTTTTCCAAGTTATAAATATTGATGACCTATCCTCAGGATAGGTCATCAGTATCAGATCGGCGGGGGTCCCACACCCGGCACCCCCGCCTATCAGCTGTTTGAAGAGGAGGCGCGCGCCGTATCAGCGCTGCCTCCTCTTCACTGTTTACATGCTGGCCATAACAGGGGTAGTGGTGAGTAGGTGTAATTACACCTCATCGCCCCATTCATTTCTATGGGAAGAATTGCTCCCATACAAGTCTATGGAAGCGATTCTATCCATAGAAATGAATGGGGCAGTTAGGTGTAATTACACATACTCACCACTACCCCCGTGTCGGCCAGCATGTAAACAGTGAAGAGGAGGCAGCGCTGATATGGCACGCGCCTCCTCTTCAAACAGCTGATCGGCGGGGGTGCCGGACCCCTGCCGATCTGATATTGATGACCTATCCTGAGGATAGGTCATCAATATTTATAACTCGGAGAACCCCTTTAAGATTGTCTATATAAACCCAACCTTGTTAAATATGCATCAGACAATATGCTGCACCTCCAGCCAGCGTGTGTCTCTTCTTATATATAAGAACAAAGCAAATGCCTCCTTTAACCTTAACTTCAGAGGACATCATGATCCTTCCTTGGTAGAGAAATATTTTTGACATCTTGGTCCTTCGAGCCGGAATCCAATATCTCCTAAAACCTCTGTCCTTTCGTGGCTGAAAACCATTGATGGCTGAATTGCTGTTAAACAGAGGCCAGCATGCGAAAGGACGAGGCGGAGTGACAGATTCAAAGAACATAGTCTGGAGAATCGAGGATCTGGTGTCATCTGAACTTAGGTAAGACAGTAACTATTTCTGTTGGTGTATAGATATAGTTATCACTGTGGTTACCAATACAAGACGGGGTCTTGGGGTTTTAGGAAGATTAGATTTAGTGAAGATGGACACTCAAGAGTCGAGTCTTGAGCACTTGAGAGAGTTTAGCCTGTGTGAGAAGGCTACAGGAACAAATAACTCCTTGCGCATGTAAAAGATGAGTGGTACCTGGTAGGTAGGGACTTTAGGGATATGCAACAAGTAACTATGTAACTAACCAATGTCTAACTATCTTTATGTATATTGTTTACTTTGTACTGTATGTAAACTGTCTATTTTTATGTCTAAGTATTGCAAAAGTAAGAGTTAAGGCAGTCTCTTACAAATATCAGTCATGATCACCTCGGGTGAGCGACATTACTGTCTGAGGACTGTATTTAGACTAGCAGCTCTGGGCGTCTAGAGTGCGATAAACATTATAGTCCCGGGAGGGTAACATTTTGGAAAGCGGCTTTGATTCTTGCTCGAATCATAGTGCAGCGAGCACTGTTACTCTTTGAGTCATCTCAACTGGCCAAAATATATGTTTTGTGTATACATATGAAACTCCTTGAGTGATTTGTGTGAATGTATGAGGGTTAAATAAATAAAACCCTGAATGGATAAAGGAGTTCAATTAGGTGTGGTCTAAGGTCATTGTTTGTACTGAAGACAAAATGATAGGTAGAAAACTGTAAAACACATCCAGGCACATTTCCCAAATCATAACACCCATCCCATGTCAACATGTCTACCATCGTATTATGAATGCTGCGAAAAGCATATGTGTCTTGTAACCTTGATCGGGAAACCTTCGGGTCGGGTGCGTATATATATATATACTGTACAGTCATGGCCAAAAGTTTTGAGAATGACACAAATCTTCTATTTTCACATGATCTGCTGCACTCTGGTTTTTATGTGTGTTTGTCAGATGTTTTTATCACATACAGAAATATAATTACAATCATATTATGAGTAACAAAAGCTTATATTGACAGATAGAATGAGTTAATGCAGCAAGTCAATATTTGCAGTGTTGACCCTTCTTCTTCAGGACCTCTGCAATTCTCCCTGGCATGCTCTCGATCAACTTCTGGACCAAATCCTGACTGATAGCCGTCCATTCTTGCACAATCAATGCTTGCATTTTGTCAGAATTTGTAGGTCTTTGTTTGTCCACCCGTCTCTTGATGATTGACAACAAGTTCTCAATGGGATTAAGATCTGGGGAGTTTCCAGGCCATGGACCCAAAATCTCTATGTTTTGTTCCCTGAGCCATTTAGTTATCACCTTTGCTTTATGGCAAGGTGCTCCATCATGCTGGAAAAGGCATTGTTGATCGCCAAACTGCTCTTGGACGGTTGGGAGAAGTTGCTCTCGGAGGACATTCTGGTCCCATTCTTTATTCATGGCAAGACTGTGAGAGAGCCGATTCCCTTGGCTGAGAAGCAACCCCACACATGAATGGTTTCAGGACGCTTTACAGTTGGCATGAGACAAGATTGGTGGTAGCGCTCACCTCGTCTTCTCCGAATAAGCTGTTTTCCAGATGTCCCAAACAATGGAAAAGGGGATTCATCAGAGAAAATGACTTTCCCCCAGTCCTCAGCAGTCCACTCCCTGTACCTTTTGCAGAATATCAGTCTGTCCCTGATGTTTTTTCTGGAGAGAAGTGGCTTCTTTGCTGCCCTCCTTGAGACCAGGCCTTGCTCCAAGAGTCTCCGCCTCACAGTGCGTGCAGATGCACTCACACCTACCTGCTGCCATTCCTGAGCAAGCTCTGCACTGCTGGTAGCCCGATCCCGCAGCTGAAACACTTTTAAGAGACGGTCCTGGCGCTTGCTGGTCTTTCTTGGGCGCCCTGGAGCCTTTTTGGCAACAATGGAACCTCTCTCCTTGAAGTTCTTGATGATGCGATAAATTGTTGACTGAGGTGCAATCTTTCTAGCTGCGATACTCTTCCCTGTTAGGCCATTTTTGTGCAGTGCAATGATGACTTCACGTGTTTCTTTAGAGATAACCATGGTTAACAGAAGAGAAACAATGATGCCAAGCACCAGCCTCCTTTTAAAGTGTCCAGTGGTGTCATTCTTACTTAATCATGACAGATTGATCTCCAGCCCTGTCCTCATCAACACCCACACCTGTGTTAATGGAGCAATCACTGAAACGATGTTAGCTGGTCCTTTTAAGGCAGGGCTGCAATGATGTTGAAATGTGTTTTGGGGGATAAAGTTCATTCTAGGCAAATATTGACTTTGCAAGTAATTGCTGTTAAGCTGATCACTCTTTATAACATTCTGGAGTATATGCAAGTTGCCATTAAAAAAACTGAAGCAGTAGACTTTGTAAAAATTAATATTTGTATCATTCTCAAAACTTTTGGCCATGACTGTATACTGTGTGTGTGTGTATCGGATCTGTGAGTGACTAAAATTCTCCATAAAACCTTAGTTTATTGAAGAAATCAGGTTATAATTAACTTGTGTTGTTGTTATTATAAGGGAATAGGTGGGTGTAAATAATAGGACACAGAGGAAGATATTTGGGTCATTGTATTATTTCTGATGACAAATTGGAGCCTGATTATTAAAGAATATAACTGAGCCCTGTCTTTCTCTCTCAGTGGGTCAATGCCCACTGTACTGAAGGAGCGGTTCTTGCAGTTGTAGGACTACTGGTACTCACTATATATTAGATCCTTCTTGTCATCAGAAATATAAAGGAAAAATCCATTGTCATTGCCAACAAAGGATATAAAACAAAGTATTGAGATGGACTTTTCTTATTGACCAAATACTTATTTTCCACAATAATTTGCAACTAAATTCTTTAACAATCAGACAATGTGATTTTCTGGATTTCTCATTGTGTCTCTCATAGTTGAGGTCTACCTATGATGTCAGTTACAGGCCGACCTCATCTTTATAAGGGGGAGAACTTGTACAATTGGTGGCGACTAAATACTTTTTTCCCCACACTAGTTGTGTTAGGGCTTTCTTTTGCGGGACAAGTTGTGATCTGTGATGGCACCATTTAATATTGCATATGATGTAGTGAGAATCTGAAAAAAAAAAATTGGAAGTGGGTGGAATTGGAAAAAAACAACATAATTTTGCCACAGTTTTATAGGTAACTGTTACCTCCATTTTCCGGGTCAGTATGTTCTCATACGTGGCGATGCCCCTCCTGTTTATTGTTTTATTGCTTATCTATTTTGATTTTGGGGAGGTGACTTGAAGGGGGGGAGTGCTTGTAATTTTTTATATTTTTTTATATTTTTGATAATTTTTAAATTATTATATAACATTTTTTTTACCCTTTCTCAAAGTTCCCATAAGGAACATGAACAAGCAGTCATCAGGTTGCTTCTCATGAGCATTATACTATGCCACAGGCAGGATCTTCGTAGGAGCATAGCTGTAGCATCCTCAGATCCTTAAAGGGTCTCTTTGGAAATTAAAAAAATGAAAATACTTAAATATTACTTCATTATAAATATATTCCCAAATACCTTTAGTTAGTTATAATGCCTCGTTTTGTCTGGAGAGCAATCATTAGGAAAAACAAAATGGCCCTATTAGTTCACACAGAACCCGTCCTAATCACACAGGAGGACGAGTTACTTCACAACACTGAGGTAAAGAGCTGCCTCATCCTCCTCTCTGCTTGTCAGGGATTATGATCCTGAATACATATAATAAGATCTTCAGCTGAATCTCTGTAGGAATGGAGTTCATGAGGAGACATGAGAGGAAGTGGGGATGTGGCTGATGAGCAGCAGCTCTTGTATGCAGTCTCCATTACCACAGTCTGTCCTGTCCGTCCTCTCTGTACTTCATGTCTCCTCATGGACTCCATTCCCACAGCTGCAGGCCTTTTTTAACTCCCAGATGCCGTCACGGCATCAGAGGGGTTAAATTTGTGCAATCAACGTTAGCCCCAGGTTTAAAACAGCAGGCACTAGACCAGGGGTGCACAACCTTTTCTGGCTGAGGGCCACATTGTCAGCCTGAACCAATTCCAGGGGCCGAAATTAAAAGCTAAATGGGTATTACCAAATAAAATACTGTATTTATGGCGTATTGTACATACAGTATATACTATAAATGTCTGGTTACATCTCCAGGATTCCCATCTAATGGGAGGATACATGAAAGATACATGTGAGCAGCCACAAGACATAGACATACATGTCTATTAGCAGATGGTTGGGGGCCGCATAGAATGGTATCAAGGGCCGCATGTGGCCCCCGGGCCGCAGGTTGTGCACCCCTGCACTAGACTGTTATGGTGCCCGCTGTGCTTACAAATGGGCGACATCTTTAAAAATCTAAACATGTCTGCTGCTGTAGATGTAGTTGGAATCTCTAGAAAAATAAAACAGAATATCACAGGAGACTAGAAGGACGCGAGCTCTCCTCCTGCCTCCATCTTCTGTGTTCTCTGTCATAAGTTCAGCCCATCATACCTGATCTTCTTCAAGATTAGTAACTACCGCCATAGTGTTTAATGTTATCATAGGTTTGATTTCTTCAGCTTCATAGATATCGCAGAAGAACCTGATATTGGGGACGAGTTTTATCTCTGGAAGGATGGTGAGATTCCTATTAATTTCTTCCGTAGCGAACCTCATGGCCTCCATCAGCTGCACGCTCTCATAGAAGTATGGACTTCTCTTCAGCCAGTCATTGGGGACAGAACATCCATGATTAACTGAAAAAAACCCGGCAATCTCCAGCTCCTGTATTGGGGGCTTCTCCTCAGACGATTGCCCCCCATTACTGCATAGAACTCCCAGGGAAAGTAAAGCCCAGAAGATGGCAGCCATCAGAGGTGACGACGCAGAGACGACCCTCCTGAGGTGACGTGAAGAGAACGTCTTGTGTCCAGTTTGGGACCTGAAAACAGAAGATATAACATGAGCATGGAACGGCATTATCAGCGGGCACTGCTCATAGACACACGATATTGTAGGTGTTTCTCAGTCTGGAGAAATATAGACTCCACAGCAGATGGAAGATCAGAAATACAGCAAGAAATACAGCACTTATTTCAAAATGTAAAAATAAAATAAAAGTAGTCAGGCACACTATTCTGGAGTATACTGGAAATAAAAGTATTTATTATATCCTCATAAAATGATTGTAAAATGACAGCTGTGTCACACTCACTCTATTCAATGTGTATACTTATAATCATATATATACATAATGCAATAATAAAATAAAATATACTAATTCTCCTATTGTGCTTTATACTATAACTCTATATTTAAATATATATCCACTTGTACTTGATTGCATCCACTTATTGTCCTTGTTTAGGTTTCCTTATGTTAGTTGTTAGATAAGTGGCAACAGGGTCCTTTTAAATAGCAGAGTCCTTTAAAGGGTTTCTGTCACCAGATCTGGGCACATTAAACAGGATGACATTTGCAATGTGCAAATGTCACCTGATGCCCAATCTGGTATTCATTTTTATATTGGTGCCCCTGTTTTTGATAAAAAAGCACTTTTATTTTATGCTAATTAGGCTTACTAGGTGCAAGGGGCCGTTACCCTGCACCTAGTAAGCGCCGTTTGCCCACCTCTTGTTACGCCTCCCTTGCCTTGATTGACAGGGCCAGGCAGCTTGCTTGATCTTCTGCCTGCCCTGTCCTCGCTTCAAATCCCGCGCCTGCGCCGTGCAGAATAAAATCGGGGGCAGTGAGTGGCGCAGGGGCAGTGAGTGGCGCTGGTAGCAGTGTACTGATATGTGAGGTATGAGGTATAATAGATGTAGTGTGTATAGATATATAGTATATAAAAAGTTGAATATAGTGGCTCACCAAATAGTATATACAGCAGTGTAGTGATATGAGGTATGACATACAATAGATGCAGTGTGTACAAATATATAGTATATACAGCAGTGTACTGATATGTGAGGTATGAGGTATAATAGATGTAGTGTGTACAAATATATAGTATATACAGCAGTGTACTGATATGTGAGGTATGAGGTATAATAGATCTAGTGTGTACAGATATAGAGTATATACAGCAGTGTACTGATATGTGAGGTATGAGGTATAATAGATGTAGTGTGTACAAATATATAGTATATACAGCAGTGTACTGATATGTGAGGTATGAGGTATAATAGATCTAGTGTGTATAGATATATAGTATATACAGCAGTGTACTGATATGTGAGGTATGAGGTATATAGATCTAGTGTGTACAGATATAGAGTATATACAGCAGTGTACTGATATGTGAGGTATGAGGTATAATAGATCTAGTGTGTACAGATATAGAGTATATACAGCAGTGTACTGATATGAGAGGTACGAGGTATAATAGATCTAGTGTGCACAGATATATAGTATATACAGCAGTGTACTGATATGTGAGGTATGAGGTATAATAGATCTAGTGTGTACAGATATAGAGTATATACAGCAGTGTACTGATATGAGAGGTACGAGGTATAATAGATCTAGTGTGTATAGATATATAGTATATACAGCAGTGTACTGATATGTGAGGTATGAGGTATAATAGATCTAGTGTGTATAGATATATAGTATATACAGCAGTGTACTGATATGTGAGGTATGAGGTATATAGATGTAGTGTGTACAGATATATAGTATATACAGCAGTGTACTGATATGAGAGGTATGAGATATATAGATGTAGTGTGTACAGATATATAGTATATACGGCAGTGTACTGATATGTGAGGTATAATAGATGTAGTGTGTACAGATATATAGTATATACAGCAGTGTACTGATATGTGAGGTATGAGGTATAATAGATGCCGTGTGTATAGATATATAGTATATACAGCAGTGTACTGATATGTGAGGTATGAGGTATATAGATGTAGTGTGTACAGATATATAGTATATACAGCAGTGTACTGATATGTGAGGTATGAGGTATAATAGATGCCGTGTGTATAGATATATAGTATATACAGCAGTGTACTGATATGTGAGGTATGAGGTATATAGATGTAGTGTGTACAGATATATAGTATATACAGCAGTGTACTGATATGTGAGGTATGAGGTATAATAGATGCCGTGTGTATAGATATATAGTATATACAGCAGTGTACTGATACGTGAGGTACGAGGTATAATAGATGCAGTGTGTGCAGATATATAGTATATACAGCAGTGTACTGATATTTGAGGTATGAGGTATAATAGATGTAGTGTGTACAGATATATAGTATATACAGCAGTGTACTGATATGTGAGGTATGAGGTATATAGATGTAGTGTGTACAGATATATAGTATATACAGCAGTGTACTGATATGTGAGGTATGAGGTATAATAGATGCCGTGTGTATAGATATATAGTATATACAGCAGTGTACTGATACGTGAGGTACGAGGTATAATAGATGCAGTGTGTGCAGATATATAGTATATACAGCAGTGTACTGATATTTGAGGTATGAGGTATAATAGATGTAGTGTGTACAGATATATAGTATATACAGCAGTGTACTGATATGTGAGGTATGAGGTATATAGATGTAGTGTGTACAGATATATAGTATATACAGCAGTGTACTGATATGTGAGGTATGAGGTATATAGATGTAGTGTGTACAGATATATTATATACAGCAGTGTACTGTATGCCATCTGGACCCTGCGATTTGTCTATTTTAATCTTTTTAAGACGCTGCTGTACTTCTTCCTGGGTCAGACAGGGCGCTTTTAATGGGGAATTTACTTTTATATTCTGCATTTCATCTGACAGTTTATTTTCCTCAGTGAATACAGTGGAGAAAAAGATATTTAGTAGCTTTGCTTTCTCCTAATCGCTCTCTGCACCTCCCCCCTCATTACTCTGTGCTCCTCCCTCATCCTCTTTTACACCTCCCCCCTCATTACTCTGTGCTCCTCCCTCATCCTCTTTTACACCTCCCCCCTCATTACTCTGTAAGGGGCCGACACCTTCAGGTTTATACTTTTTACTATTTATATAATTGAAGAACATTTTAGGGTTAGTTTTACTTTCTTTGGCGATTAATCTCTCGGTCTCTAGTTTGGCTGCTTTTATTTGTCTTTTACATATTCTATTTTTTCCTTATAGTTTTTCGATGCTTCCTCGCTCCCCTCCTGTTTTAGTGATTTAAATGCTTTCTTTTTGTCATTTATTGCTTTCTTTACAGTTCTATTTATCCACATTGTTTTTTTCTTGTTCCTTAACCCTTTATTCCCATAAGGTCTGTACCTCTCACAATTAGATATTAGGATGTTTTTATAAATCTCCCATTTTGTGGCTGTATTTTTATTTTTGAGGACTTTGTCCCAGTTAGTTAGGTCTATGGCCTCTCTTAGGCTTTTTTAAAGTTTGGTATTTTTGTTCCTCCTCTTTTGAATGACAGTTGGAAGGTTATTATATTATGGTCACTATTTCCCAGGTGTCCCCCGACCTGCACATCTGTTGTTCTGTCAGGTCTATTGGTTAATACTAAGTCCAGTATGGCCGTCCCTCTAGTCGGGTCCTGAACCAGTTGGGAAAGGTAATTGTCTTTGGTTATTGCCCAGAACCTGTTCCCTTTATGAGATATACAGGTTTCAGTTTCCCAGTCTATATCTGCGGAGTTCCCCCATAATAACGACCTCATTATGATTTGCCGCCTCGTCTATTTCATTTAGAAGTAGATTTTCTGTGGACTCTGGTATATTAGGTGGTTTATAATAAAGTCCTATTAGTATTTTATTATTGTTTTTGGCTCCATTTATTTCTACCCACAGAGACTCCACATCTTCATGTCCCTCACTTATATCTTCCCGCAGTGTGGGCTTTAGACAGGACTTTACATAAAGGCAGACCCCTCCCCCTCTCCGGGCAGACCCCTCCCCCTCTCCAGACTGTAACCCTTTACGTTAACTGCCCAGTAATAGTTATCATCCAGCCATGTCTCAGTTATTCTCATTGTCATAGTTATCATCCAGCTGTGTCTCAATTATTCCCACTGTCATAGCCATCATCCAGCCATGTCTTTGTTACTCCCACTGTCATAGCTATAATCCAACAGTGTCTCAGTAATTCCCACTGTCATTCCCACTGTCATATCTTATAATCCAGCCGTGTCTCAGTTATTCCCACTGTCGTAGTCCTCACACATCACCAGTTTTATTAGTCAGGCTTCTGGCATTAGTGTACATACAGTTTAGAGGTTGATGTATATTTTTTCCTCTACACCTTTCCTTCTGATCTGTTCTAGTCCCTCCATTCCTCCTCCAGTTCATTACCTCGCCCCGGGTCTCCATCTTCCCCTCCTATAATACAATTACCCCCCAGTCCTATTGCTGGGACCCCCACCGATCATGAGAACGGGGCCTCGTACCCCCTGCAGGACCCCTGCTGACTGGAGGGACAGATCTGATAGTTATGTCCTGTCCTTGGGATTAGGAATATCTTGTACCTTCCAGAACACCCCTTTAAGGGCACCGCCCTCTCCTGGTTTTCTTCCTGTCTCTTCCAGGGTATGATTCACTCTCTCCCCTCCTCTCCCTCTTGATGTTTGGGTTCCTCAGGGTTCAGTCCTTGGTCTCCTCTTCTCTCATGGCTTCCAGCCCCCTCTCTACATCTCATCCCAGAACACCAGTGACTCTCTTCCGTCATTAATATCATGTCGTCTCTCAGTATGTGGCACTGCCATATCTCCTGGGCAGCACGCCCGCTGTCTCAGTCTTATGTTTGACACTGATTTTCCTTCACCCCTATATTTAGTCTCTTGCTCATGCCTCCTGCACCTCAAAAACATCTCCAGAATCTGACCCTTTTCTCCCTGTGGAAGCAGCAAAACTCTAATTGTCGCCCGATCCATTCCCATCTCGATAACTTAACTTTTTGCTAATTGGCCTCCTCCTCACCAGATTTTTCCCTTCTCATCTGTCTGTCTAATCACTACTCCACCCTGTGCCAGTCACTATTCTGATGCCTCCACCTTGTACCAGTCACTATTCTGATGCCTCCACCCTGTACCAGTCACTACTCTGATGCCTCCACCCTGTGCCAGTCACTATTCTGATGCCTCCACCCTGTACCAGTCACTAATCTGATGTCTCCACCCTGTACCAGTCACTATTCTGATGTCTCCACCCTGTACCAGTCACTATTCTGATGTCTCCACCCTGTACCAGTCACTATTCTGATGCCTCCACCCTGTACCAGTCACTATTCTGATGTCTCCACCTGTACCAGTCCACTATTCTGATGCCTCCACCCCTGTGCCAGTCACTATTCTGATGCCTCCACCCTGTACCAGTCACTAATCTGATGTCTCCACCCTGTACCAGTCACTATTCTGATGTCTCCACCCTGTACCAGTCACTATTCTGATGTCTCCACCCTGTACCAGTCACATATTTCTGATGCCTCCACCCTGTACCAGTCACTATTCTGATGTCTCCACCCTGTACCAGTCACTACTCTGATGCCTCCACCCTGTGCCAGTCACTATTTCTGATGCCTCCACCCTGTACCAGTCACTTAATCTGATGTCTCCACCCTGTACCAGTCACTATTCTGATGTCTCCACCCTGTACCAGTCACTATTCTGATGCCTCCACCCTGTACCAGTCACTATTCTGATGTCTCCACCCTGTGCCAGTCACTATTCTGATGTCTCCACCCTGTGCCAGTCACTATTATGATGTCTCCACCTGGCAGTCCTTGTGTTCCACCCTGTACAGTCACTATTCTGATGCCTCCACCCTGTGCCCAGTCACTATTCTGATGTCTCCACCCTGTGCCAGTCACTATTCTGATGTCTCCACCCTGTACCAGTCACTATTCTGATGCCTCCACCCTGTACCAGTCACTATTCTGATGTCTCCACCCTGTACCAGTCCACTATTCTGATGTCTCCACCCTGTACCAGTCACTACTCTGATGCCTCCACCCTGTACCAGTCACTATTCTGATGTCTCCACCCTGTACCAGTCACTATTCTTGATGGCCTCCACCCTGTACCAGTCACTATTCTGATGCCTCCACCCTGTACCAGTCACTATTCTGATGCCTCCACCCGTGTAACAGTCACTATTCTGATGCCTCCACCCTGTACCAGTCCACTATTTCTGATTGGCCTCCACCCTGTACCAGTCACTATTTCTGATGCCTCCACCCTGTACCAGGTCACTATTCTGATGCCTCCACCCTGTGCCAGTCACTACTCTTGATGTCTCCACCCTGTGCCAGTCACTACTCTGATGTCTCCACCCTGTACCAGTCACTATTCTGATGTCTCCACCCTGTACCAGTCACTATTCTGATGCCTCCACCCGTACCAGTCACTACTCTGATGCCTCCACCCTGTACCAGTCACTACTCTGATGTCTCCACCCTGTACCAGTCACTACTCTGATGCCTCCACCCTGTACCAGTCACTATTCTTGATGTCTCCACCTTGTACCAGTCACTATTTCTGATGCATCCACCCTGTACCAGTCACTACTCTGATGCCTCCACCCTGTCCAAGTAACTATTCTGATGTCTCCACCCTGTACCAGTCACTATTCTGATGCATCCACCCTGTACCAGTCACTACTCTGATGTCTCCACCCTGTACCAGTCACTACTCTGATGCCTCCACCCTGTACCAGTCACTATTCTGATGTCTCCACCTTGTACCAGTCACTATTCTGATGCATCCACCCTGTACCAGTCACTACTCTGATGCCTCCACCCTGTGCAAGTAACTATTCTGATGTCTCCACCCTGTACCAGTCACTACTCTGATGCCTCCACCCTGTGCAAGTAACTATTCTGATGCCTCCACCCTGTGCAAGTAACTACTCTGCTGCCTCCACCCTGTACCAGTCACTATTCTGATGCCTCCACCCTGTACGAGTCACTATTCTGATGCATCCACCCTGTACGAGTCACAATTCTGATGTCTCCACCCTGTACCAGTCACTATTCTGATGCCTCCACCCTGTACCAGTCACTATTCTGATGTCTCCACCCTGTACCAGTCACTACTCTGATGTCTCTACCCTGTACCAGTCACTACTCTGATGCCTCCACCCTGTACCAGTCACTATTCTGATGTCTCCACCCTGTACCAGTCACTACTCTGATGTCTCTACCCTGTACCAGTCACTATTCTGATGTCTCCACCCTGTACCAGTCACTATTCCGATGCCTCCACCTTGTACCAGTCACTATTCTGATGTCTCCACCTTGTACAAGTCACTACTCTGATGTCTCCACCCTGTACCAGTCACTATTCTGATGTCTCCACCCTGTACCAGTCACTACTCTGATGTCTCCACCCTGTGCCAGTCACTATTCCAATGCCTCCACCCTGTACCAGTCACTATTCTGATTTCTCCACCCTGTACCAGTCACTATTCTGATGCCTCCACCCTGTACCAGTCACTATTCTGATGTCTCCACCCTGTACCAGTCACTATTCTGATGTCTCCACCCTGTACCAGTCACTATTCTGATGCCTCCACCCTGTACCAGTCACTATTCTGATGTCTCCACCCTGTACCAGTCACTATTCTGATTTCTCCACCCTGTACCAGTCACTATTCTGATGCCTCCACCCTGTACCAGTCACTATTCTGATGCCTCCACCCTGTACCAGTCACTATTCTGATGTCTCCACCCTGTACCAGTCACTATTCTGATGTCTCCACCCTGTACCAGTCACTATTCTGATGCCTCCACCCTGTACCAGTCACTATTCTGATGTCTCCACCCTGTACCAGTCACTACTCTGATGCCTCCACCTTGTACCAGTCACTATTATGATGCCTCCACCTTGTACCAGTCACTATTCTGATGTCTTCACCCTGTACAGTCACTATTCTGATGCCTCCACCCTGTACCAGTCACTATTCTGATGTCTCCACCCTGTACCAGTCACTATTCTGATGCCTCCACCCTGTACCAGTCACTACTCTGATGCCTCCACCCTGTACCAGTCACTACTCTGATGCCTCCACCCTGTGCCATTCACTATTCTGATTCCTCCACCCTGTGCCAGTCACTACTCTGATGCCTCCACCCTGTACCAGTCACTACTCTGATGCCTCCACCCTGTGCCATTCACTATTCTGATGCCTCCACCCTGTGCCAGTCACTATTCTGATGCCTCCACCCTGTGTCAGTCACTATTCTGATGCCTCCACCCTGTGCCAGTCACTACTCTGATGCCTCCACCCTGTACGAGTCACTATTCTTATGTCTCCACCCTGTACCAGTCACTACTCTGATGTCTCCACCCTGTACCAGTCACTATTTTGATGCCTCCACCCTGTACCAGTCACTACTCTGATGCCTCCACCCTGTACCAGTCACTATTCTGATGTCTCCACCCTGTACCAGTCACTATTCTGATGCCTCCACCCTGTGCCAGTCACTATTCTGATGCCTCCACCCTGTGCCAGTCACTACTCTGATGCCTCCACCCTGTACCAGTCACTATTCTGATGCCTCCACCCTGTACCAGTCACTACTCTGATGCCTCCACCCTGTACCAGTCACTATTCTGATGCCTCCACCCTGTGCCAGTCACTACTCTGATGCCTCCACCCTGTACCAGTCACTATTCTGATGCCTCCACCCTGTACCAGTCACTACTCTGATGCCTCCACCCTGTGCCAGTCACTATTCTGATGCCTCCACCCTGTACCAGTCACTATTCTGATGCCTCCACCCTGTACCAGTCACTATTCTGATGCCTCCACCCTGTACCAGTCACTATTCTGATGCCTCCACCCTGTACCAGTCACTATTCTGATGCCTCCACCCTGTGCCAGTCACTACTCTGATGCCTCCACCCTGTACCAGTCACTATTCTGATGCCTCCACCCTGTACCAGTCACTACTCTGATGCCTCCACCCTGTACCAGTCACTATTATGATGCCTCCACCCTGTACCAGTCACTATTCTGATGCCTCCACCCTGTACCAGTCACTATTCTGATGTCTCCACCCTGTGCCAGTCACTATTCTGATGCCTCCACCCTGTACCAGTCACTATTCTGATGTCTCCACCCTGTGCCAGTCACTATTCTGATGCCTCCACCTGTACCAGTCACTATTCTGATGCCTCCACCCTGTACCAGTCACTATTCTGATGCCTCCACCCTGTACCAGTCACTACTCTGATGCCTCCACCCTGTACCAGTCACTATTCTGATGCCTCCACCCTGTACCAGT
Source organism: Rhinella marina (assembly GCA_900303285.1). Taxonomy (NCBI): domain Eukaryota; kingdom Metazoa; phylum Chordata; class Amphibia; order Anura; family Bufonidae; genus Rhinella; species Rhinella marina. The sequence goes on from ONZH01029089.1 coordinate 99,878, forward strand.
CACTATTCTGATGCCTCCACCCTGTACCAGTCACTACTCTGATGCCTCCACCCTGTACCAGTCACTATTCTGATGTCTCCACCCTGTACCAGTCACTACTCTGATGTCTCCACCCTGTACCAGTCACTATTCTGATGCCTCCACCCTGTACCAGTCACTACTCTGATGCCTCCACCCTGTACCAGTCACTACTCCAAGGCTTCCATTCTGCGCCCATCATCACTCTGATGCCTCCACCCTGTACCAGTCACTTCTTCGATGCCTCCACCATGTCAGACTTGCAGGGACACACCCCAACTGGTCACTCCCATCTGGACCTTTATTGCATATTGATGGTGTTTCATTCATAACTTCTAGCAGGAATAATAAAGGAATCACAGAATCATAAGAATAGATGCCCCAAAATTATTACACGGAGAATACAAGTAGTTATGAAAGCAGACGTGTCAGGAGGAGTGGCGGGTCCGCCTTAACATGACACTTATAGACCTGCTTACAATATAGACGCTTCCAGGATTGGGCTGGGTCGTTATCCCGAGGAGGGGGATGTCTTCCTTCTGTCTCCTTGTATTCTATGGAGTTTGTCTATTAAGGACTTTGTGTTCATCTTTCTGTGTGACTCCTGATATAACCCGGTCTGGAACTTCTACAGCAATATGTGGCAGTGGGTATATTATAAGGTAGATTGGTGGTGGGGGTCATTCTCTTTAATGGTTGTGTTCCTCACTTGTCACCTCTGAGGTTCTCCTGGTGTCTCCAGATCTCCTCACCCATAGTCTAGAAAGCTCTGCCTCAACGATCAAGACCAACTGTAAGCCTGTCACATTATTGTCACATTATTGTCACATTATTGTCACATTATTGTCACATTATTGTCACATGATCATAAGGCAGTGAAAACACAACCCGTCAATCATTAATGTAAGAAACTATAAAAAAGGAACTGGAACCGATGGAGAATAATAGTAACCAGGGGCGGACTGGCCATAGACCACAGAGGGAATTTTCCTGGGTGGCCACCCGAGCCCTCTTTACGGCCACCGGCTGAGGACACACCACTGAGGACACCATAGAAGTCGTTATTAGAGAAAGTCCAGGCAGCAGGTAAAGGTAGGGCCGGCCTGGTGCTGTGGGCCTCATCTCACCTCCTGCTCCATATCTTAATTAGGGACAATTGGTCAAGGAGGAGGACAGAATATAGCTGCTATTGATGGCCGGCACAGGGAGACAAGCTTTCGGGGAGGTATTTTGTGCTGCACCATGGTATTGCTGACCCTGCCATCTTGTATTGGCGCCATCCACTTGTGTTGTCCTGCCTTCTGTCACTTTGGACAGACCTACAACATTAGGGCCACTCTTAGGTTTTTTTCCAGGGCCACTTTAAGTTCCCAGTCTGCCCCTGATAATAATAACCAATGTATAGTAATAAGATAATAGTTATAGTACAAAATGATACAATCAGTAAGACATAAATCCGCACCTTTCAGATGAGGGATCGGGGGCTGAGGTCCGGAGATTTCCTTTCCTTCCTCTCGTTCCTCCAGAGTCTCCACTTGGAGAGAATTCAGCGTCTTGTGAGGAGCAGGTGAAGCGTCTTCTTCTTATGTAGAGAAGGTTACGGTCATTAGCACAGCCCCCCCCATCACTGACACATTATAATCACCATTAACTGGACGCTCCCAGCTCCGGATGTGGAGAGAGATTTCCTAATAATCACTAAAAGTCATAATTACTGATCAGATTCATCATTTATATAATAAAACCCCAGATAAAAGAATACAAGATCAGACGTCTCCGACTCCATCAGAGGAAACCATAGACACATGTAATAAGAGGCAAAAGTCTCTAATAAGTGCCCCTCACAAAACAAAAATACCAGATGATATAACTTTCTTTAATGAATGTCTTATTACACACATTACATAACTCATCCTGTACTGATCCTGAGTTACATCCTGTATTATACTCCAGAGCTGCACTCACTATTCTGCCGGTGCAGTCACTGTGTACATACATAACTTATCCTGTACTGATCCTGAGTTACATCCTGTATTATACTCCAGAGCTGCACTCACTATTCTGCCGGTGCAAACACTGTGTACATACATAACTTATCCTGTATTGATCCTGAGTTACATCCTGTATTATACTCCAGAGCTGCACTCACTATTCTGCTGGTGCAGTCACTGTGTACATGCATTACTTATCCTGTACTGATCCTCAGTTACATCCTGTATTACACTCCAGAGCTGCACTCACTATTCGGCTGGTGCAGTCACTGTGTACATACATTACTTATCCTGTACTGATCCTCAGTTACATCCTGTATTACACTCCAGAGCTGCACTCACTATTCTGCTGGTGCAGTCACTGTGTACATACATTACTTATCCTGTACTGATCCTCAGTTACATCCTGTATTATACTCCAGAGCTGTACTCACTATTCTGCTGGTGCAGTCACTGTGTACATACATTACTTATCCTGTACTGATCCTGAGTTACATCCTGTATTATACTCCAGAGCTGCACTCAGTATTCTGCTGGTGCAGTCACTGTACATACATTACTTATCCTGTACTGATCCTGAGTTACATCCTGTATTATACTCCAGAGCTGCACTCACTATTCTGCTGGTGCAGTCACTGTGTACATACATTACTTATCCTGTACTGATCCTGAGTTACATCCTGTATTATACTCCAGAGCTGCACTCACTATTCTGCTGGTGCAGTCACTGTGTACATACATTACTTATCCTGTACTGATCCTCAGTTACATCCTGTATTATACTCCAGAGCTGCACTCACTATTCTGCTGGTGCAGTCACTGTGTACTAGATCCTGAGTGTACTATCCAAGGCTGTTTCTTTGCATATAGTTACATTTTAATTTATTTGATGTTATATTATTTGAATACGTTTTGAAGAGATTTACTGTTAAAAGACATTTTTATTCAGGAAAATAATCAAATGATGATATGACTTATAAATTACGGAGCTGAAGGTAATTCTGCAGGTTTTTGTGAGCAAATTGCTTTTGGAGAAGTGACACAAAATAAATCACTTGGTTCTCGCGATGAGGTTGTGTTGGGTAATTTGCAGGACCTAAAAAGCCAGACTAAATGTAGTCAAGATGAAATACATTGTGTAAAAAATTTTATTATAAAAAAAATCCCTATTTTTATCCAATTCTGCTGCACACAGATGTATTTGATATTTTTCAGGCCATTATGGAACGTGATTTAGCACAGATTCATCGCAAATAAACTAAAAAAAAACATAATCTCACTTGTCTGAATATAAAGTCTTACTGTAAGAGCAGTGAGACTATGGATTCTTTACTGTAAGAGCAGTGAGACTATGGACTCTTTACTGTAAGAGCAGTGAGACTATGGACTCTTTACTGTAAGAGCAGTGAGACTATGGACTCTTTACTGTAAGAGCAGTGAGACTATGGACTCTTTACTGTAAGAGCAGTGAGACTATGGACTCTTTACTGTAAGAGCAGTGAGACTATGGACTCTTTACTGTAAGAGCAGTGAGACTATGGACTCTTTACTGTAAGAGCAGTGAGACTATGGACTCTTTACTGTAAGAGCAGTGAGACTATGGACTCTTTACTGTAAGAGCAGTGAGACTATGGACTCTTTACTGTAAGAGCAGTGAGACTATGGACTCTTTACTGTAAGAGCAGTGTGAGACTATGGACTCTTTACTGTAAGAGCAGTGAGACTATGGACTCTTTACTGTAAGAGCAGTGAGACTATGGACTCTTTACTGTAAGAGCAGTGAGACTATGGACTCTTTACTGTAAGAGCAGTGAGACTATGGACTCTTTACTGTAAGAGCAGTGAGACTATGGACTCTTTACTGTAAGAGCAGTGAGACTATGGACTCTTTTACTGTAAGAGCAGTGAGACTATGGACTTCTTTACTGTAAGAGCAGTGAGACTATGGACTCTTTACTGTAAGAGCAGTGAGACTATGGACTCTTTACTGTAGAGAGCAGTGAGACTATGGACTCTTTACTGTAAGAGCAGTGAGACTATGGACTCTTTACTGTAAGAGCAGTGAGACTATGGACTCTTTACTGTAAGAGCAGTGAGACTATGGACTCTTTACTGTAAGAGCAGTGAGACTATGGACTCTTTACTGTAAGAGCAGTGAGACTATGGACTCTTTACTGTAAGAGCAGTGAGACTATGGACTCTTTACTGTAAGAGCAGTGAGACTATGGACTCTTTACTGTAAGAGCAGTGAGACTATGGACTCTTTACTGTAAGAGCAGTGAGACTATGGACTCTCTTACTGTAAGAGCAGTGAGACTATGGACTCTTTACTGTAAGAGCAGTGAGACTATGGGACTCTTTACTGTAAGAGCAGTGAGACTATGGACTCTTACTGTAAGAGCAGTGAGGACTATGGACTCTTTACTGTAAGAGCAGTGAGACTATGGACTCTTTACTGTAAGAGCAGTGAGACTATGGACTCTTTACTGTAAGAGCAGTGAGACTATGGACTCTTTACTGTAAGAGCAGTGAGACTATGGACTCTTTACTGTAAGAGCAGTGAGACTATGGACTCTTTACTGTAAGAGCAGTGAGACTATGGACTCTTTACTGTAAGAGCAGTGAGACTATGGACTCTTTACTGTAAGAGCAGTGTGAGACTATGGACTCTTTACTGTAAGAGCAGTGAGACTATGGACTCTTTACTGTAAGAGCAGTGAGACTATGGACTCTTTACTGTAAGAGCAGTGAGACTATGGACTCTTTACTGTAAGAGCAGTGAGACTATGGACTCTTTACTGTAAGAGCAGTGAGACTATGGACTCTTTACTGTAAGAGCAGTGAGAGACTATGGACTCTTTACTGTAAGAGCAGTGAGACTATGGACTCTTTACTGTAAGAGCAGTGAGACTATGGACTCTTTACTGTAAAGAGCAGTGAGACTATGGACTCTTTACTGTAAGAGCAGTGAGACTATGGACTCTTTACTGTAAGAGCAGTGAGACTATGGACTCTTTACTGTAAGAGCAGTGAGACTATGGACTCTTTACTGTAAGAGCAGTGAGACTATGGACTCTTTACTGTAAGAGCAGTGAGACTATGGACTCTTTACTGTAAGAGCAGTGAGACTATGGACTCTTTACTGTAAGAGCAGTGAGACTATGGACTCTTTACTGTAAGAGCAGTGAGACTATGGACTCTTTACTGTAAGAGCAGTGAGACTATGGACTCTTTACTGTAAGAGCAGTGAGACTATGGACTTCTTACTGTAAGAGCAGTGAGACTATGGACTCTTTACTGTAAGAGCAGTGAGACTATGGACTCTTTACTGTAAGAGCAGTGAGACTATGGACTCTTTACTGTAAGAGCAGTGAGACTATGGACTCTTTACTGTAAGAGCAGTGAGACTATGGACTCTTTACTGTAAGAGCAGTGAGACTATGGACTCTTTACTGTAAGAGCAGTGAGACTATGGACTCTTTACTGTAAGAGCAGTGAGACTATGGACTCTTTTACTGTAAGAGCAGTAGACTATGGACTGAGACAGTGAGACTATGGACTCTTACTGTAAAGAGCAGTGAGACTATGGACTCTTTACTGTAAGAGCAGTGAGACTATGGACTCTTTACTGTAAGAGCAGTGAGACTATGGACTCTTTACTGTAAGAGCAGTGAGACTATGGACTCTTTACTGTAAGAGCAGTGAGACTATGGACTCTTTACTGTAAGAGCAGTGAGACTATGGACTCTTTACTGTAAGAGCAGTGAGACTATGGACTCTTTACTGTAAGAGCAGTGAGACTATGGACTCTTTACTGTAAGAGCAGTGAGACTATGGACTCTTTACTGTAAGAGCAGTGAGACTATGGACTCTTTACTGTAAGAGCAGTGAGAGACTATGGACTCTTTACTGTAAGAGCAGTGAGACTATGGACTTCTTTACTGTAAGAGCAGTGAGACTATGGACTCTTTACTGTAAGAGCAGTGAGACTATGGACTCTTTACTGTAAGAGCAGTGAGACTATGGACTCTTTACTGTAAGAGCAGTGAGACTATGGACTCTTTACTGTAAGAGCAGTGAAGACTATGGACTCTTTACTGTAAGAGCAGTGAGACTATGGACTCTTTACTGTAAGAGCAGTGAGACTATGGACTCTTTACTGTAAGAGCAGTGAGACTATGGACTCTTTACTGTAAGAGCAGTGAGACTATGGACTCTTTACTGTAAGAAGCAGTGAGACTATGGACTCTTTACTGTAAGAGCAGTGAGACTATGGACTCTTTACTGTAAGAGCAGTGAGACTATGGACTCTTTACTGTAAGAGCAGTGAGACTATGGACTCTTTACTGTAAGAGCAGTGAGACTATGGACTCTTTACTGTAAGAGCAGTGAGACTATGGACTCTTTACTGTAAGAGCAGTGAGACTATGGACTCTTTACTGTAAGAGCAGTGAGACTATGGACTCTTTACTGTAAGAGCAGTGAGACTATGGACTCTTTACTGTAAGAGCAGTGAGACTATGGACTCTTTACTGTAAGAGCAGTGAGACTATGGACTCTTTACTGTAAGAGCAGTGAGAGACTATGGACTCTTTACTGTAAGAGCAGTGAGACTATGGACTCTTTACTGTAAGAGCAGTGAGACTATGGACTCTTTACTGTAAGAGCAGTGAGACTATGGACTCTTTACTGTAAGAGCAGTGAGACTATGGACTCTTTACTGTAAGAGCAGTGAGACTATGGGCCCAATTGTGAAGTGGAAGGAATTTATTGGCAGTATTCGCCCCCCTGGAACTTTTCAACTTTTGCCACATTTCAGGTTTCAAACAAAAAGATAGAATTTTACATTTTTGGTGAAGAATCAACAACAAGTGGTCACAATTGTGAAGTGGAAGGAAATTTATTGGATCATTTAAACTTTTTTTGTAATAATAAAACTGAAAAGTGGTTCGTGCAAAATTATTCGTCCCATTTCCTTTCAGTCCAGAAGTTGATCTCTGATCTCTGATCCAATGTCGTCCTAAATGACTGATGAAGATACATAGAATCCACCTGTGTGTAATCAAGTCTCGGTATAAATGCACCTGCTCTGTGATAGTCTCAGGGTTCTGCATCATGAAGACCAAGGAACACACCAGGCAGGTCCCTGATACTGTTGTGGAGAAGTTTAAAGCCGGATTTGGAGACCAAAAGATTTCCCAAGTTTTAAACATCCCAAGGAGCCCTGTGCAAGCGTCATATTGAACTGGAAGGAGTATCAGACCACTGCAAATCTACCAAGACCCGGCCGTCCCTCTAAACAAGGAGAAGACTGATCAGAGATGGAGCCAAGAGGCCCATGATCACTCTGGATGAACTGCAGAGATCTACAGCTGAGGTGGGAGAGTCTGTCCACAGGACAACAATCAGTCCAACACTTCACAAATCTGCCCTTTATGGAAGAGCGGCAAGAAGAAGCCATTTCTCACAGATATCCATAAAAAGTCACCTGGGAGACACCAAACATGTGGAAGAAGGGGCTCTGCTCAGAGGAAAACAAAATCCAACTATTTGGAAACAATGAAAACGATATGTTTTGTGTAAAAGCGACACAGCTCATCCCCTGAACACACCATCCCCACTGTCAGACATGGTGGGGGCAGCATCATGGTTTGGGCTTTTCATCAGCAGGGACAGGGAAGATGATGGATGGAGCCAAATACAGGACCATTCTGGATGAAAAGACCTGAGACTAGGACAGAGATTTATCTTCCAACAAGACAATGATCCCAAACATAAAGCAAAATCTACAATGGAATGGTTCAAAAATAAAGGTCTCCAGGTCTTAGAACGGCCGAGTCACAGTCCAGACCTGAATCCAATGGAGAAGATGTGGAAAGAGCTGAAAACTGCTGTTCACAAACGTCTCCATCCAACCTCAAAGAGGAAGAATGGGCAAGAATGTCATCTCTAGATGTGAGAACTGATAGAGACATCCCCCAAGAGACCGCAGCTGGAATCACAGCAAAGTATTAATGCAAGGGGGACCAATAATTTTGCACTTTTCAGTTTTATTATTACAAAAAAAGTTTAAATGATCCAATAAATTTCCTTCCACTTCACAATTGTGACCCACTTGTTGATTCTTCACCAAAAATGTAAAATGTTCTATCTTTTTGTTTGAAGCCTGAAATGTGGCAAAAGGTTGAAAAGTTCCAGGGAGACGAACACTTTCGCAAGGCACTGTATATACTGATGACGTGATGACATGTAGTATGTACAAGTAACGTGTAGTATGTACGGGTGACTTACATTATTCCTTCCCATATGCATAACCTTACATTTGTCAGTGTTAAACCTCATCTGCCGCTTCTCTTCCCAAGCCTCCAATCTATCCAGATCCATGTATAGCAGTATACTGTACCTGTGGAGGTCTCTGTTAAGGGGGTAGGGAACAATGGAGGTCAAGGTTAAGGGGACGGTCCGCTATGGAGGTCAGTGTTAAGGGGAAGATTGCTGTAGAGCCACTGTTAAGGTCAGGGTGT
>ONZH01029090.1:0-27392 GCA_900303285.1 Rhinella marina
TACGAATATACGAATATTTTGAAAAATTTGTTCCAAGTACTGAGCACACGAATATTTTAGTATTCGCTCATCTCTAATTATAGCATAACAATTCATATTGAAAGGTGTTGTACAGTTTCTTGATATTGATGACCAATCATCAGGACAGATCAATATCAGATAGGTGAGAGGCTATGATATTTGTTCATTTACTTCCTATATGAAAAATAGAAGAGGTTTTCCTACCATAACTGCTTTTTCATCATTCACATTTCTGCAAAACAAAAAAAAGTCAATCCTAAAACAAAATGGACTACTCAGAACAGAGAACAAAAATGAATATAACACACAAACATAAACAGAAAAGATATCCCCTACAGGATAGGGGATAACTATTAGATTCGGGGGGTTCTACCGCAAAGACCCTAACGATCGTGAAAATGGGGGCCCTGTAGCACCTGCAGCCCCCGGAAATTAATAGAGCGGCAGCTGGCCGGGCATGCTTATGGTAGCTCCATTAATTTCTAGGGGAGTTCCAGAGATAGCCGAGAACTATACTAGGCTATCTCCGGTATTCCCATAGAAATGAATGGAGCAGCCACACGCATGCCTTACCAGCCGTTCCGTAAATTTCAAGGGGCTACAGGGGGTACAGAGCCCCGTTCTCATGATCAGTAGGGATGCCAGCAGTAGGAACCCACTGATCTTTTGCCCTATCGTGTGGATAGGGGATAACTTAATGTAACCAGAATACCCCTTTAAGGGCGGGTTCGCATAGGTTCCGTTATAACAGAATTTTAGGACTGAATGCGAAACGGAAGCCTTTAAGAGGCATTCCATTTTACTCCGTCCTAATAAATGTCTATGGGGACAAATAATGGTTCCGTTTGTTTCAACAGGACTATTTTTTCCAGGAAGGAATCACAAAACCAAACTGAACCGTTATTTGTCCCTATAGACAAGTATTAGGACAGAGCAAAACAGAATGCCTCTTAAAGGCTTCCATTTTGCATTCCATCCTAAAATACTGTTATATTCCGTAAGTCTGTTATAATGGAACCTATAACAGAATTCCGTAACGCCAATGCGAACCCACCCTAGGTTAGACAGGCTAAAGCTGCGTCAAATTTATCACAGTGGTTTACACTTTTGTCTAACTTTGCCCCAGTAATTGGCTGACTTACTATTCATGCCAAATTTTTGACATGGCTATTTTCAGCACTCCCATAGAAATGAATGAGGTGGTTCTGCCTGCGTTGTCTGCTTTCCTTCACTTTGCAGGTTCCATTTTAGAGATAGCTGTGGGTCCAAAAGGTGAAACCCGCAGCTGTCAGAAATTGGTGGCATATCCTAGTGAAATGTCACCAATTTTTAAGATAACACAATCACTTTAACAGGGGCAGATGCCTGCTCCTGTTTATACACACACAAATATTAATTTCCGAAGAAACAGTGGTCAGTTCTGCACAAGCGTTCTGCAAATGCCTACCCTTTTTTATACATTCAAATAGAAGTGGTTTCTCCCCTTTTTTGGGAGCAGCAGCAGTACAATGTGGATGTAGAAAGGGTAAGATCTAAGGTGTGTAGGGCTAATAGTGGCACGTGGCAGTAATAATAGTGGCAGCAGTAGCACAACAGCAAATAGATGGTAATGGCAGTAGGGAGAGAAGCAGCTGCAGCAGTGGTGGCAGCAGCAGCCATACATTACAGAACATGATGGTAGATAGGCAGGAAGCGTCAGTGGCATGATGGAGCTGGTCAGGCTCGGACTGGCCCACAGGGGAACAGGTGAATCCCCCGGTGGGCCCCTGAGCTAGGTAGGCCTCTAGTCCCCCACCTCCTGCACAAGTGACACATGGCACAGTAGACTGACCTATAAATAGGCTGCCTAAGATGCTATGCAGTACATTGCCTATGTCCATATAAAAGACTGGATAGTGTAGGCAGGTAGCATATGCATGTTGGCCCCCAGAGTGAGCTTTACAGTGGGCCCCCAGAGGGAATTTTACTGGTGGGCCCTAGACACTCCAGTCCGACCCTGGAGCTGGTGATCAATAGCCACCATCTGCAATGGCAGTTCTACATCAGCCTCGGCTGGAGGTGTGTGCAAATCCTCACAGATCCATATTTAATTCATTTTGAGAAATATTTTGTATACTGATGAATGACAACTTTTTTGGGTGTGACAACATTACTCTCAGAAATGACACTGGAGGCTGGACATCACAGTTGGAGATGAGCGAATCGAACCGGACGAAGTGGAATTCGATCCGAATTTCAGGAATTATTCGATTCACACCGATTTAGAATTTCCTGATGATTCGTGGTGACGAATCTTTTTTTTTTTTTCACTAAAATGGCGGCTGCAAGTGTTTGGACATAGAGAAAGGAACATGAGGGAGGGAGGGCGGGATCACCCACAATGCCATGAATGCAGCCAATCAGCAGCCAGCCAACCCTGTGATATCACAGCCCTATAAATACCGTCAGCAATTTTGGATTCTGTTATTCTACAGTAAACTTAGTGCAGGGAGAGACGTTTGCAGGCGCTAGGGCAAGTGTTCCAAAACCTCCTAAAAAGTACAAATTGCTGAACAGAAGTGTAGGGAAAGCATAGGAATTGAAGTATTGAAGCAGAACATGCTTCTATTGGGGTGTTTTGGGACAGTGTGAGATCTGTAAAGAAGTGCAACCACGGGTTAATAAGAAAAACGTATTATTCGCTCCGTGTTGAAGTGAGACAATTACAGCCTGTTGTAGCATGTATTATTCTCAAGAAAAAGAGTTTTATTAGGCGTACAGCGACAAAGTTCTGTATTTTAAAAGCTACTGGCATTTATTGCTGTTGACAAAAAAAAGTATTATTCGCTCCGTGTTGAAGTGAGACAATTACAGACCGTTGTAGCGTGTATTATTTTCAAGAAAAAGATTATTACTAGGCGTATAGCGCCAAAGTTCTATATTTTAAAAGCTAATGGCATTTATTGCTGTTGACAAAAAAACGTATTATTCGCTCGGTGTTGAACTGAGACAATTGCAGCCCGTTGTAGCGTGTATTATTCTCAAGAAAAAGAGTTTTACTAGGCGTACAGCGCCAAAGTTCTATCTAGTAAAGTGTTCTACCAGCTATTAGTGTTTTAAAAAAACGTATTATTCGCTCGGTGTTGAACTGAGACAATTACAGCCTGTTGTAGCGTGTATTATTCTCAAGAAAAAGAGTTTTACAAGGCGTACAGCGCCAAAGTTCTGTATTTTAAAAGCTACTGGCATTTATTGCTGTTGCCAAAAAAACGTATTATTCCCTCCGTGTTGAAGTGAGACAATTACAGACCGTTGTAGCGTGTATTATTCTCAAGAAAAAGAGTTTTACTAGGTGTACATCGCCAAAGTTCTGTATATTAAAAGCTACTTTTATTATTTTTTATCATTATATACTGAGCCTAGCATGCTCTTTTTGGACCTGACGACGCCCATTCACCTAGGACTTCCTGATAGGATACCTATTTAGCTGGTTCCACACGCCCAGAACCATGGAGACTTGGATGTAGTCTGAACAGAGGCATAGATGAGTGTAGGAACCCACTCCACAGGAAGTTACCGTGACGATTGGTGAGTGGGCATGATCACGCATTTGCAAATCTGTGTAACTAAGGACTTCCTTTTTTATCTTTAGTTGGCATAGTGCCACATATATCTGAATTCATTTCTACCTTTATTGTTCATTATATGTTGTGCAACCATACCTTTATATATCTACAGTTCTGCTTTATGGATATGCACTTAAAGAAAAAAATGTATATATATATATATCGTTGGTCCAAACTTTTATTATTTTTTATCATTATATACTGAGCCTAGCATGCTCTTTTTGGACCTGACGACGCCCATTTCACCTAGGACTTCCTGATAGGATACCTATTTAGCTGGTTCCACACGCCCAGAACCATGGAGACTTGGATGTAGTCTGAACAGAGGCATAGATGAGTGTAGGAACCCACTCCACAGGAAGTTACCGTGACGATTGGTGAGTGGGCATGATCACGCATTTGCAAATCTGTGTAACTAAGGACTTCCTTTTTTATCTTTAGTTGGCATAGTGCCACATATATCTGAATTCATTTCTACCTTTATTGTTCATTATATGTTGTGCAACCATACCTTTATATATCTACAGTTCTGCTTTATGGATATGCACTTAAAGAAAAAATGTATATATATATATATCGTTGGTCCAAACTGTTATTATTTTTATCATTATATACTGAGCCTAGCATGCTCTTTTTGGACCTGACGACGCCCATTCACCTAGGACTTCCTGATAGGATACCTATTTAGCTGGTTCCACACGCCCAGAACCATGGAGACTTGGATGTAGTCTGAACAGAGGCATAGATGAGTGTAGGAACCCACTCCACAGGAAGTTACCGTGACGATTGGTGAGTGGGCATGATCACGCATTTGCAAATCTGTGTAACTAAGGACTTCCTTTTTTATCTTTAGTTGGCATAGTGCCACATATATCTGAATTCATTTCTACCTTTATTGTTCATTATATGTTGTGCAACCATACCTTTATATATCTACAGTTCTGCTTTTATGGATATGCACTTAAAGAAAAAAATGTATATATATATATATCGTTGGTCCAAACTTTTATTATTTTTTATCATTATATACTGAGCCTAGCATGCTCTTTTTGGACCTGACGACGCCCATTCACCTAGGACTTCCTGATAGGATACCTATTTAGCTGGTTCCACACGCCCAGAACCATGGAGACTTGGATGTAGTCTGAACAGAGGCATAGATGAGTGTAGGAACCCACTCCACAGGAAGTTACCGTGACGATTGGTGAGTGGGCATGATCACGCATTTGCAAATCTGTGTAACTAAGGACTTCCTTTTTTATCTTTAGTTGGCATAGTGCCACATATATCTGAATTCATTTCTACCTTTATTGTTCATTATATGTTGTGCAACCATACCTTTATATATCTACAGTTCTGCTTTATGGATATGCACTTAAAGAAAAAAATGTATATATATATATATCGTTGGTCCAAACTTTTATTATTTTTTATCATTATTAAAAGCTACTGGCATTTATTGCTGTTGACAAAAAACATATTATTCGCTCCGTGTTGAAGTGAGACAATTACAGACCGTTGTAGCGTGTATTATTCTCAAGAAAAAGATTATTACTAGGCGTATAGCGCCAAAGTTCTATATTTTAAAAGCTACTGGCATTTATTGCTGTTAACAAAAAAACGTATTATTCGCTCTGTGTTGAACTAAGACAATTACTGCCTGTTGTAGCGTGTATTATTTTCAAGAAAAAGAGTTTTACTAGGCGTACAGCGCCAAAGTTCTATCTAGTAAAGCTATTAGAGTTGCAAAAAAAGTATTATTTGCTCGGTGTTAAAGTGGGAGAATTACAGCCCTTTGCAGCTTGTTTTAATTTCCTTTTTATTTATTTATTTGATCTAACAGCATGTCAGACAGAGAAGTGACAGACCCTGCACAGGGGAGTAGCAGAGGCCTAAATGTTTCTGGCGCAGGACGCAGCAGCATAAGGGGGCGTGGCAGCAGGGGTCACTTTGAGAGGCCTGAGTTCCCGGTGTTATCTAGAGGTCGTGTCTTGAATAGAAACCCAGCGGTTCTTGGGTGGTAGACCCGGTCTTCGACTTTGTCGCAAAGGACATCAGACACCCCCAGCCACATTAACATGGTGACAGCAGCAGCAGCATGACATCAGCATCCTGCCACCCGTCATTGAAGGTCCGCCGGACTAATGGGCAGCCAAACTAGATTTGGGCAGCAATTGGCGGAGTTTGCTCTTTAAAAGCTGTCCTGCCGGGCCAGTAGTCTGGTTACTGAGGTTTTGTTAACCCTTGTGTGCTGTAGTTACATTTAGTACAGCATTTTTTGCTGTTTTACTGTTGGAGCTTATTAGCTGTGGTGAAGTGGGAAAATGGCACTCCTTTGTAGCCTGTTTTATTGTTAAAAATTTTTTTTAGTACGCATACAGCGCCAAAGTTCTATCTAGTAAAGTGATGTAGCAGCTATTAGTGTTGCAGAAAAACGTATTATTCGCTCCATGTTGAAGTGGGACAATTACAGCCCGTTGTAGCGTATATTATTCTCAACAAAAAGAGTTTTACTACACGTACAGCGTCAAAGTTTTATATAGTAAAGTGTTCTACAAGCTATTAGTGTTGCAAAAAAAACGTATTATTCGCTCCGTGTTGAAGTGAGACAATTACAGTCTGTTGTAGTTTGTATTATTCTCAAGAAAAAGATTATTACTAGGAGTATAGCGCCAAAGTTCTATATTTTAAAAGCTACTGGCATTTATTGCTGTTGCCCAAAAAAACGTATTATTCGCTCTGTGTTGAAGTGGGAGAATTACAGCCCATTGTAGTGTGTTTTAATTTCCTTTTTATTTATTTATTTGATCAAACAGCATGTCAGGCAGAGAAGTGACAGGCCCTTCACAGGGGAGTGGCAGAGGCATAAATGTTTCTGGCGCAGGCACAGGTCGCAGCAGAGTAAGGGGGCATGGCAGCAGGGGTAACATTGAGAGGCCATAACTCCCGGTGTCATCTAGCGATCGGGTCTTGACCAGCAACCCAGCGGTTCTTGAATGGTTGACTCGGTCTTCGACTTTGTCCCCCCAGTCAAGAATCGGTGGGTTCGTCAGACACAAACCTTAGTTGGCATGGCCCGGGAGCAGGCCCTGTGCGCTCACCTGTCCTCAACCTGCCTCTGTCCTTTTTTGTTCCCTCAGCCAGAGAAGTAATGTATGCTATGGGCTCAGCTCCACTTTACAGGACGAGCTACTGGAGGAGGGTCAGCAGCTACTGGGCAGCCAAGATGTGGAGGAGACATCCGCAGCTTCCTCAGTTAGGCATGCAAGTAGTGATGAGGAGAGTGGCGTGGGAGCTATGGTTGCGGACCTATGGATCAGGCTCCTGACCCACAGACAGTCGAGGAGGACATCAGCGATGTGCAGACACTACTCGATGATGATGAAGCCGATCCACTTGGGAGCCGGGTGAATTAGGGCCTTCATCATCATCAGGAGAAGAGGGTGGCAACTTGCCCATGAGGCAGCGATGGAGCCAGCAGGTCGCTAGCGTTGCGGGGAGTCAGCAGGGGGAGGTCAGGAGCCAAACGTTCCCGAGGTAGACCACCCGCTTCGCAGGAGTCTACCAGCCCGGAAAGTAGTGGTGCAGCGGTTCAAGGAGGCAGTGGCGGTAGCAGCCAGTCAGTGAGGAGTGTTGGGGGTAAATTCACGTACTCGGCGGTGTGGCAGTTTTTTGTTAAGCCGCCGGGTGAGGTGAACCTAGCTATTTGTAGAATCTGTGGGCAGAAGGTGAAGTGTGGCTAGGGTGCCAATGTTGGCACCGCCCTGCGTCAACATATGCAGCGTCACCATAAAGTGGCCTGGGAGAACCGTGGCTCCAGGGCGGTGGTCCAGCCTGCAGCAGCAACAGCATCCGCAGCACCAACCAGTAGCGCCCAACAGATTTCAGGCAGTCAAGGCTCCACCACCTCAGTCGAAGGGAGCTGTCTGTCCTTCCCATCATTTGATGCTCCTGCTCCTCCTCCTACTCCTTGTCAGTCATTCCGTCAGCAATCGATCAGCGAAGCCATTGCCAAGAGACAGCAGTATGCGTGTACACATCCAACGGCGCAGAAGCTGAACGTGCTCCTGGCCAAGTTGCTGGTGCTGCAGTCCCTCCCTTTCCAAGTGGTGGACTCTGAACCTTTCAGAGAACTGATGGCTTGTGCCGAGCCAAGGTGGAGAGTTCCAAGCTGTCATTTCTTTGCCAAACAGGCAGTACCAGCCCTGCACAAATATGTAGAATAGAAGGTGGGCCAGTCTTTGAGCCTGTCAGTGTCTGCCAAAGTTCACGGCAGCGCCGACGTGTGGAGCTCTAATTACGGTCAGGGACAGTATATGTCCTTTACGGCCCACTGGGTAAATGTGGTTCCTGCACAGCCACACCAGCAACTTGGCCAGGCCATGCCGCTTCCACCTCCATGTTCTCATGCCGTCGCTCCTGCGACAATGTCTGCCTCCTCACCCTCCACCGTGTCCTCAGCCTCCATTGCAGGGACAATTCACAGTGCCCCACCAGCATACCACATGTGCAGGGCATGGCGGTGTCACGCGGTTCTACACCTCGTTTGCCTGGGCGAACGGAGTCACACAATGGAGGAACTGCTCCGCGTCATTCATCAAGAAATCCAATCCTGGTTTTCCCAGCGACAACTTAAAATGGGAACACTGGTGACCGACAACGGGAAGAACATGGTGTCTGCGCTGCGTCAAGGAGGGCTGTGCCATGCACCCTGCATGGCGCACATGTTCAATCTGGTTGTCAAGCGGTTCCTAAAGTCTTCTACCCATCTGCAAGACATCCTAAAAATGGCCCGGAAACTTTGCCTGCACTTCAGACACTCCTACACCGCCAAGCACACCCTCCTTGAGCTGCAGCGGCAGAACAGCATCCCCCAACATAGGCTGATATGTGACATTTCCACCGTTGGAATTCCACCCTCTATATGTTGGACCAACTGTACGAACAGAGAAAGGCCATAAACGATTTCTTAATAATCCAAGCCAACAGAGGTACACCCCTGTGTAACTTCGATGTCAGCCAGTGGCAGCTCATGCGTGACACCTGCCGTTTGCTTGTACCCTTTGAGGTGGCCACTTTATTTGTCAGTCGCAAGGACTACGCGATGAACAACATCATTCAACTCATTCATATCCTGGAAAAGATGCTGTTAAATCTGGCTGGTCAGGGGACAGGAGATGTGGCGACTACATCTCGTGGCCACATGAGCCCTGTGGGGGCTGAACAGGAGGAGGAGGAAGAGGAGGAGGACATTGGAGCACAGAGAATGCCTAGAGAAATGGGTAGTTTCTCTGCCCAGTTGACAGGAAAGGAGGAGCAGGAGGAGCAGGAGCAGCCAGCGGAGCTACGGAGCGATGAGGAAGAGGAGGCAGAGGACCCAGACACACAGTGGCAGTATGCAGTGGAGATGGAGGCAGGGAGTCCCTCTGAGTCACTTGCGCAAATGGCCCGATGCATGCTCACTTGCTTACGTAGTGACAGCTGGATTGTCACCATTCGGCAGAAGGATGACTACTGGCTCTCCACCGTATTAGACCCTTGCTACCAGTCCAAAATGGGGGCCTTTTTTACACCCGGCGAGAGGGAGGACAAACTGAACTACTATAAAGACATCCTATGTAGTCAGTTGGCTGCTGCCTATCTGCGCCATCGTCCTTCCTCTCGCAGGTCTGACCGGGTGGGCCCTCTGCGCTCACGTTCCACTGCTATGGCTGCTGTGGGGGGTCGGGTGGCAATAGCAGTACCAGCTCCATAAGCAGCAGCCTGTCTAGAGTCGCTGAGGAGCAGCTTACTTCACCCGCATAGTGTAGAAACTACTCACCATCAGATAGACCTTGTGAAGGACCTGAAACAGCTGGTGGTGGCATACTTGGACAGCACCCTGCCACCTGTCATAGAAGATCCGCTGGACTACTGGGCAGCCAAACTAGACTTGTGGCCGCAATTGGACGAGTTTGCTCTGGAAAAGCTGTCCTGCCCGGCCAGTAGTGTGGCATCAGAGCGGGTGTTTACTGCAGTGGGGGCCATAGTTACACCAAGGAGAACTCGCCTGTCCACCCAAAATGTGGAGAGACTCACCATTGTCTAGATGAATCAGGCGTGGATCAGCCAGGATTTCCAATCACCAACGCCTGATGCGTCAGATTACATCATTCATGCTGTTTTTTGACTGTTTCTTCTGGCTACCTGCCTCACCAAATACTCTGATGCTGCCACCCGCCTGATGCCACACATCTGATGCTCCTTCTTACACCCACCATCGTCAGCGGGTAGTGTTATTGCCACCTCCTCACACTGTCGTCGTGCCACTCTATAGTCTGCTGATGCTGCTACTGCCTCCATAATGTCATCATACCATTCTGTAGTCTGCCCATGCTGCTGTTGCTGCTACTACTACTACTGCCTCCATAATGTCGTCGTACTAATCTGTTGCCTCGAAATTGTACTTACTGATGTGATATTTGCTCGGTGGGCCTGTGACTCGGAAATTGTACTTACAGACATTTGAGATTTTCGTGACACGGAAATTCTACTTACTGACATGTGATATTTGCTCACTGGGACTGTGACTCGGAAGTTAAACTTACAGACGTGATATTTGCTCACTGGGACTGTGTCTCGGAAATTGCACTTACAGACATTTGATATTTGCTCACTGGGCCTGTGACTCAGAAATTGCACTTACAGACATGTGATATTTGCTCAGTGGGCCTGTGACTCGGAAATTAAACTTACAGACATTTGAGATTTTGGTGACACGGAAATTGTGCTTACTGACATGTAATATTTGCTCACTGGGACTGTGACTCGGAAATTGTACTTACTGACACTTTCAATCTTGTTGGGCCACTCTGTGACCTCCTAATTCTGCTACTATAGTTGCTTCCACTTCCACACTCTGTCATTGTGCCACTGTGTGGCCCCATAATGCTACAGCTACTTCCACTGCCTCCTCTACACTTTCGTCATGCCACTCTGTCAGACCTTCTACAGTCTCAGGCAGGTCAAGTTTACAATGTTGACACTTGTTCTACGTCAATTCCTCTGGCACAGACATTAGTGGTCAAGAGAACTTTTACCTTCTCATTTCTGTTGTTGTACCCCCTGGCCTCAAAATTTTACTGCTGCTGCCACTTCCACACTCTGTCATTGTGCCACTCTGTGGCCTCAAAATTTTTATTACTGCTGCTGTCACTTCCACACTGTCATTGTGACACTCTATGGTCTCAAAATTTTACTACTGCTGCTGCCACTTCCACACTGTCATTGTGCCACTCTGTGGCCTCAAAATTCTACTGCTGCTGCCACCTCCACACTCTGTCATTGTGCCACTCTGTGGCCTCAAAATTCTACTGCTGCTGCCACTTCCACACTCTGTCATTGTGCCACTGTGTAGCCTCATAATGCTATAGCTACTGCCACTGCCCCCTCTACACTGTCGTCGTGCCACTCTGTCAGACTTTTTACAGTCACAGGCAGGTCAAATTTGACAATGGTTGACACTTCTTCTACGTCAATTCATCGGGCACAGACATTAGTGGTCATGAGAAATTTTCACTTCCCATCTCTGTCGTTGTGCCACTCTGGCCTCATAATTCTACTACTGCTGCTGCCACTTCCACACTCTGTGGTTCTGCCACTCTGTGGCCTCAAAATTCTACTGCTGCTGCCACTTCCACACTCTGTCGTTGTGCCACTCTGTGGCCTCAAAATTCTACTGCTGCTGCCACTTCCAAACTCTGTCGTTCTGCCACTCTGTGGTCTCAAAATTTTACTGCTGCTGCCACTTCCACATTCTGTCATTGTGCCACTCTTTGGCCTCAAAATTTTTATTACTGCTGCTGCCACTTCCACACTGTCATTTTGACACTCTGTGGTCTCAAAATTTTACTACTGCTGCTGCCACTTCCACACTGTCATTGTGCCACTCTGTGGCCTCAAAATTCTACTGCTGCTGCCACTTCCACACTCTGTCATTGTGTGACCTCATAATTCTGCTACTATGGCTGCTGCCACTTCCACACTCTGTCGTTGTTCCACTGTGTGGCCTCATAATGCTACAGCTACTGCCACTGCCTCCTATATACTGTCATCGTGCCACTATGTGGTCTCCTGATTCTAAAGCTGCTGTGACTGCCACCTCTACACTATCGTCGTGCCACTCTGTGTTCTCCTGATGCTACAGCTGCTGCCACTGCGTCTTGTACACTGTCGTCGTATCACTCTGTGTTCTCCTGATGCTACAGCTGCTGTCACTGCTTCCTCTACCCTGTCGTCGTAGCACTTTGTGTTCTCCTGGTGCTACAGCTGCTGTCACTGCCTCCTCTACACTGTCGTCGTAGCACTCTGTGTTCTCCTGATGCTAAAGCTGCTGTCACTGCCACCGCTATACTATCGTCGTGCAACTTTGCGGTCTCCTGATGCTACAGCTGCTGTCACTGCCTCTTGTACACTGTCGTCGTAGCACTCTGTGGTCTCCTGATGCTGCTGTCACTGCCATCTCCACACTGTCTGGGAGGGGGCTCTGCTTGTTTAAGCGTGTAATAGAACAGGTTCTGTAAGAAATCTATGTGTAATCAGTGAATTGGTGTAAAAGGAGTGCGCTCTTTGGCGCTCTAGTAGGATTTTGGGCCTCTGCACGGTTCTTTATAGCTGGCCCGAACATTGACCTGTAAGGCTGAGTTCAGACTTTAGTTATTTGGTCAGTTTGGGCCCCATAACTGCCAAAACACGTAAAGTGTGCAGCGATTCTAAGAGCCACGCCTGCTATCTGCGTGTCATACTGGCTCACGGTATTGTTTCACTACCACAGCAGACTCCCTATGTGTGTTACTGCAAGGTACAGTGTTCTACACCACTATACAGGCACTATACAGGCTCTCGGCAGACCGGAAGTAGGCGCTTTTTATTGCTATTCGCCATGAATTTATTCGGATCGAATCGTTTTGGAAAATTCGGTGAACCAACCGAATCGAATTTATGAAAAATTAGCTCATCTCTATATATAATATTTGAGACCAGTATATAAAAAGAATACGTTTGTTATGGGGGTTTGTAGTGCAGAACTAGCTACCAGCACACAAATGGGTGACAGTCACTCCCTCCTTCAAGGTTTGGCTGATTAAATTCCCTTAAATCTACCTAATTCTATCTCTGTAGTCTCTCACTATAGTGTCAATTAGTGTCTTGTGTATGCAATAGCTTTTTTTTATCAGCCACTGTCACTTCAGGTCAGAAGCTGAACACAGAATTCCATTCTATGACATGCTCAGCAAAGGACCTTTCTCAATGCTGCACCTGATTGGATGGTCTAAGCTGTCCTCTGAGCCAATCGGGGGAAAGCCCCCCCTCTCCCCCACATCATCCCAGCATTATGTGAACCCCTCCCTCATAGTTTTTTAACATGCACAGTAAATGGTGCTTCTGTCCCAAACGAGGCAAAAATATGAATATGGATGAATATTGTTATTTAGATTGAATTTGTTCATTTCTACTCTAAATAATCACATTAGTAAATGTGGACTTCTCAGACATGAGTCATTACATATAATTGTTGTACTGTATTCTCCTGTATGTTTTGCAGGACTAAATTTATAAAGTTTGACTTTGGGAATTAGTACATATGCCTAGGGACCCCTGACTAGATATAAGTTCCATTAAGATGTTGTGGAGGAAAGACTTCTTGGAAGAAACCCCTCAAAATATGGCTGAATGGGAGACACTTGATACAGATTGTGAGGGTCATGTATTAAACGGAAATACGCCTAAATTAGGCATATTTCTGGCACAGATTGCAATGCAAAGGTTCTTCAATCTGAGTTCTCCCAGCTCACGCCAGATCTAAAAAAGTGGGCATGGTGTGGGAGGGAAAGGGCCAAAAGGCCTGTCTCATTTACCATTTTCTCTGCCTGTTTTAGGCGTATAAAATGGTCTAAATGTAAGACAGCTAGGAAGCTGTTTTAACTTTAGAAGCGGCGGTGGATCCGCCACAGAGGACTGCTCTAAAACACCATTCTTAATAAATGTGTGTCTGTTGTGTCCCTGTGTCTGTTGAAAGCAGTCACCTATAATTTTTTTTCTGCCAGTTAAAACCAGATACTGACACATACAGTATTCCTTTTTTTTCTCATGTGTTTTTATTTTATGATTGTATAGGGTACTATGGGGCTGCCATCTTGTCATAGTCTTTGTTAAAAGCATTCAGACGCATGCTTTACAGCAGCCCTGTTGAGCCATAGACTCAATTGACAGGAGCAGACCATATCGACTTTTATGTGATATCTGTCATTCTAATCCTGCCTGGCTGTGATAGTGAGATGAGTAGTAAACAATTATTATGCCACAATTATTATACATGATTTAGATTGTTGCGCATTAAGGAAGGTAATTTACATTTTCAACAATGCAGACATGAAAGACTAAAACACGAATTCCAACACCCTGCTTTTATGTAAAATAAGACATGTTATAAAATGTAAATATAGTATTATCCAATAATCTAGGTTTGTGAAAATACTGGTGGTAGTCTCTCTTAAATGTTTTATGTAATGTAGCAGGTGTTTACCCTCTGTGCTTATTGAACGGATTTGGTTTGTGATTAATCCTAAGGGTACTGTCAAGATACGTTTTTTTGTTTTCACCCCTCTACAGGGATCTGAAATATGCAGAGAAGGGGGAAAGTGTAATTTGTAGTAAACAGGATTGATCTGTTTCAGGACTTCAAAATGATCTAAGAATTGAGGAGTAAATTTGTACGATAGTACCCTCAACCAGATGTTTTGGGAGGACAGTCAAACTTTTTTTCCCAGATAAGACGTGTGGTGGTGACTGGCATCCCTAGTCAGCAGATCTCTTCATGCAAGCAATTGACTGCATTAGAGAAGATTTGGGTCTGATTCACATGACCATGTCCAGTCTGGGAATGGTTTGTGTGTTGGTCACATCTTACACTTACCCAGCTCCATCATAGTGGATATATTGTACTGTACTCACATAATGATGTGAGTACAGTACAATAGACCCACAATCCAAAAGTAACTAACTGAATCATGAAGAACTATGATGTAGTCAGCTCATGTCAGGGGAGCTGTGGTCATTCCTGAAGGTGCATCTGACACAGAGATGTTTCCTGGACTGAACATGGTCCTGTGAATCAGCCCTTAGTCTCCTTTCTGATCTGGAGGAAGTCCTTGAGGGTACGGTAAAATCAGCAGCTAGTATTTCACATGAAACTGTAACGAGAAGTGGAACCTGTTGGTGTTGTCCATATGCAATATAAAATGGAGATTTGATCTGTGATCCATGACAACGCACATACCAATTTTTTGCCACAGAGAATTTGTCATAGGCAAGGGGATGAGCAGGCCTGAAGGTCACTCATTTCAAGGAAATAGAAGAACATTTTTCCAGCACATCTAAAATCTTTTATTTTCATATCCATATTTATAAACTGCCAATAATAATTATCAAAGCCCAAAAACTGCTGGATGGCTCACAAGTCATGAGGATGAAGACAGTTAAGAGCCATATAAGAACTATAGACAGCTATTCAAGGTACACACCCTGAGATACACACCCTAGAAAAGGAAGAGATGATTTCCTAAAAAAGGCACTTTACAGACTTGACATGGAGCCTATTTTCCATCAGGCCATGTACGACAGCATACTTCTGTGGCAACGCCAAGTTGTGACTAATTCCTCTGTGTTGGATTTGTGTATCCTGATGTCAAGCAAGTAACATACAGTAATATGGTAGAGTAACAGTTCAGCCTGTTATCCTGCAAGTTGATCCAGAAGAAGTAAAAAAATACCATGTGAGGTAAAAGCCAATTTTCCTCATTTTAAGGGAAAAAAAATCCCTTCCCGACTCCAATCAGGCAATCAGAATTACTCCTTGGATCAACAACCTTTCTCCAGAAATCTGGTAACTATAACCTGTAATATTATTAGACTCCAGAAATATATCCAGGCCCCTTTTGAACTCTTTTAGTGAATTCACCATCACCACCTCCTCAGGCAGAGAGTTCCATAGTCTTACTGCTCTTACCGTAAAGAATCCTCTTCTATGTTTGTATAGAAAACTTCTTTCCTCTAGACACAGAAAGCTGTCCCCTTATCACAGTCACAGTCCAGGGTATAAATAGATGATGGGAGAGATATCAGTACTCTGTACCCCTCATATATATATAAATAGTTATTAGATCTACCCTCAGTCGTCTTTTTTCAAAACTGAATAACCCTAATTTTTATCATCTTTCTGGGTACTGTATTTCACCCATTCCAGTTATTACTTTAGTTGCCCTACTCTGAACCCTCTCTAGCTCTGCTATGTCTGTCTTGTTCACAGGAGCCCAGAACTGTACACAGTACTCCATCTGTGGTCTGGCTAGTGATTTGTAAAGTAGGAGGACTATGTTCGCATTGCAGACACTGGTTTTTACAGCTTAGTTTGCTTTCCACTAAAATTCTTAAGTCCTTTTCCATGGCAGTGTTACCCAGTGTTTTATCATTTAGTATGTACTGGTGACTTGCATTATTCCTTCCCATGTGCATAACCTTACATTTGTCAGTGTTAAACCTCATCTGCTACTTCTCTGCTCAAGCCTCCAATCTACCCAGATTAGGGATGAGCGAACTTTTGAAAAGTTCGGTTCGCTTCGGCGAACTTTCTTGAATTTCGGATTCGTACGAACCGAACCTAAAACGAACCTTGCTATAACGGCTGAATAATTGCTTCTACAATAATGGGAGTCAGATAGGGTATAGTTTCGTTTACTTGCAGTTGCTATTACAATGAAAAAAATCCAAGTGACTTCAACAATGGCGACGCAAAATATACGCATATTAGAGAATTTACACTAATGCGTACGCTAATGCGAACATTCCCGCACAAATAACGAACATACAGTGTAACGTTGTCAAAGGTGCGCTACTTAACTGAATATGTACGCATTAGCGTACGCATACACTGCGTCTGCGAACATTCCTACTCAAGTAACGAACATACAGTGTAGCGTTGTCAATTGTACGCTACTTAACTGAATATGTACGCATTAGCGTACGCATACACTGCGTCTGCGAACATTCCTACTCAAGTAACGAACATACAGTGTAGCGTTGTCAAAGGTACGCTACTTAACCGAATGCGTACGCATTAGCGTACGCATACACTGCGTCTGCGAACATTCCTACTCAAGTAACGAACATACAGTGTAGCGTTGTCAAAGGTACGCTACTTAACTGAATATGTACGCATTAGCGTCACGAACAGGATGAGTCTGAAGTGCCTGTACCGTTAAGGCCACAGCTCAACCATCCCTAAAACAGACTTTAAACTAATAGCCTTTTATCTACAAGGCCAAAGAATTAGTCAGAAAACCTGACAGATGTCTACTGAAAAATGACTTTGACACAGTTGCTGCGGTGCAGACGGCGCAAAACGCTGCGCGCCGGCACCAGAAGAGTTAACAACGCCATTTTCTCACTAGTGGCGCAGCTTCTTCATGCTGAAGCAAAGAAACCGTCCCCTCAAGAGCGTGAAAACCATGGCACGGCCCCCTGTAGCGCGGGAAAATCTAATCCAGCCCGCCAGGAACTTGCTGGGGGGAGCATTGAGAGCGAACACTCCACCCCCTTAGCTCCTCCTTCATCTCCGGTGTATGCGAAGAAAGAGAGAGACAACAACATGGCGTCCCGTCAGCGCGGCCCTAGTTGGGGGGATATGGTCTGGGGCACCGACCCATATGAGCCTACACCTAGACCAGCGGAGGTTCGCCTGGACCAACTTATCCGCAAGGCACAGCTGGTGCCGAACCCCGAAGTGCCTCATCTACCGGTGATAGCAGCTGGAGATCCTGCAAGCGAGGCCGCACACGTGGTCCCGAAGATGGACGCAACCAGCGGTGCACTCAGGAAGCCACCATACGTCCGGGCCAAAGTCCGAGTCGAGACGGCCGGGCCTGCGGAGGAAGTCCACAACCGAGTGGCCGGAGTCCCCACCTCGCCTAAGCCCCGACATAACGACCTCCGACAGAACCCCATCGTTCCTGCTGCGGTAACTAAAAATGTTACTACCCTGTGGGACTATAAAAGGGTTGTAGAAGAGTGGGTGGTCGAGGTGCTGGAACATCCCCGACGTGGTGACCCGACTCTCGAAAGGCGCACCGGGACTGTGCTTTGGTTCAGCGTGGACCGCGGCGTGGGGTTCATCACAGACGAGGAGTCCGCTGAGGAGCTGTACGTTAATCGTCGCTCCGTGAAGAGGCCGTACCTCCCTCCAGCACGACACAACCTCCATGCGGGCGACTTCGTAGAATTCACGCCTATGAAGAGCCTACAAGGCCCCTTTGCCACCGGGGTGAAGGTCATCACCAGACCACCGAGGCCGGAGGCACCTCAAGAGGAATGGGAAGATCACTCCGCGACCGCCACCCTTACTCACTGTCCACGAGAGGATGAAGCGGGAGACAGTCAGCCAGGAGCAAGACCTCTTCTCGGCGAGCCGGAGCTACTCATTCCCGAGCTTCCTCCACCGCCAGCGTTCCAGGTGGGTCAGATTACAGGCAGCAAATTTATTTTCAACCCCCTGGCCACCTACCACCTGATGCAGGAGGCACCAGCAGCCCAATCTGTTGCCCGGGGTAGGCCTCTGGCCGAGCCTCTACAACCCGAGGTTCGGTCGCCAGTGGGCCCGGCAGGAGCATCCGGGCCTTACAGGGTCCGTTCCAAAATGGCTACCACAGTCACCAGTGTGACCACTGGGACCCTGCCCCGACCAGTGCCACATCTATCTTTAAGAGGACGCTGGGGAATGGCCGCTGCCTACCGTGAGGCCTATCAGAGGCAGGAGCGCCCTCTTATGTCGTTCAGCTCCAGCAGCGACGAGGAGGATGTGCCGGCTTTCCACTAAGGGTAGCCCGCACTCAAGTACTGGCAAAGAACTACAGGACTAATGGGAGCCACCCCGTGGACTGAGCCCTGACTGGTGAGAACCTGTTGGCTATGTTTTAATTTGTTCTGTTGCCCGTGTTTTAAGTCTCCACCATGATGGACACGTGTGGCTGGACTCCCCCCATCTGCAATAATCCAAGTTGCGCCATGTTTGCGCACCACATCCTTTTTACCCCCTTTTCAGGTTGTTGGAAAATCACTTTTAAAAGGGTTTGTCAAGAAACCTTTTCAGCTATTTATAACCTATTTTATTACCCATGTGGATTACAAATTTCAATTGAATTTGGGACTTTGTTCCAGTCTCAAGCCAAAGAAGAAGAAAAGATGGACTTGAATGTAACCACAGATATCCTATATTATGCTTTAATATATTTGCACTTAAATGTTTGCACTAATATTTTAACTTTCAGCAACGATCAAGAATATTGCCCATTGTGTGTGTTTCTTTGCAGGTGCCACAATGTGTCCTCCAATGCACTTTAATGTATGGTCATGCACTTAGCCAGATAGTTAGCACCTTACTTGTCTCTACCTCAGATATATATGCTGCCTCTGAGGGCGTTTCACACTAACGGTTCATGGTAGCCAGGTGTCAGAGCCACAAGCAGTTTTCTCTTATTCCTTCAGGGTTATCCTCGCTGCTATAGATGTGTCTTATATGTGTCAGGAGAGAATAGTCTCTCACTGGAACTCTGGTAGGACAGGTAGATTCCTCCTCCTAGTTCACTATGTCCTGAGGCCTTGAGCACCGCCTCCAGGAAAAAAATAACTTGCAGCTACTGATAGACATCAAGGTGACAAAGCGTAAAGCATTATCAGGCTTTGGTGCTTGGAAGGGATTACAGAATGAAGCCACCCTTCCGTTTGCGGGCTTATCATTTCACAATGGTGGGATTACAGAGTGAAGACACCCCCATGCTTTCTTTGGTATTCGTGGCCAGAATATTCAGAGTCAGTCAGAAATGGTTGCTTAGTGCAGTTTACATAGGTTGTTCGTCTGCTGAGAGGGGATAACAGAGATCGGACACCCTACTCACAAGGCAGGAACGTACCAGCATAGTAGCGCAATAGTCTATATGTGTATGTAATGTCATTTATATGTATCTGGTGGACCAGCAGGTGTCAGTAAATACTATGGCAGATTCAGATGTAGTTTTACCAGAATGGTACGGTCCTTAGTCCATTCTGACCCCCTCTGCTGGAGAGAAGTTAAGTTCTTCCAACTTCCTGCAGTGAGGAGGAAATGACAGTTTAGTCAGGGAGTTGTCCCCTGTACCCTGATTGGGGAGGACATGTGCAGGACAGCAGAGCACCTTCAGCTCTGCTGTACCCTAAAGACAGAGTAATATAGTCAGCAATAAGGCACACCAATACTCTCAAGGGAAGCCAGACTTAAAGGGAACCTGTCATCTCCGAAACACCCCCTGAACTAGAGTAAGCGGTGTATAGTGTAAGTGATGCTGAATTAGAATATATAAGTTTATCTTCATACTCCCTTCCATTCCGACGCTGGTGCTCCTACAAACCGGCAGTAAAAATACATTGAGAGGACTCTTCTTTTGAGTCCTTTCCATATGTGAGTGAGTCCACGAGTGCAATTTACTGCCGGTTTGTGGGAAGCACAGAGTCAGAATATAAGAGAGTATGAAGATAAAACTTACATATTCGGATTCAGCATCACTTACACTATACATCTCTTACTCTAAGTTCCGAGGGAGTTCGGAGATTGACAGGTTCCCTTTAAGAGTAACCCAGCCTTAGAAACAGGAAGCCCTGAAACTGAATTTCCAAGCATCTGCCAAGTATAGCAATAAGCTGCACTTGCCTGGACACCACTTGAAGGTGAACTGAGTTATTTTGCATTCAAAGTTAAGTCAATAAACTACGTTGGACCATTCCCAAAAGTCTGCGCATCATTCCCATCTGACGACCCTCAATTATTACTACTAGTAATTTTCTGCAGCCGGAGCCACCGCCTGGGTCCTGTTCATCTCACGAGGTAGGAACACCCTTACCCCTTGGCACTCCTACCCCTGGAACATAAAGGAAAATCACCTTAGAGGGCCCTGGAGGGAGAAAGGGTCGCCCCCGTAGCAACCACGGCACCCCGGGCACTGCAACTGCCGAGACTGAACTCTATAAACCCCCCACCAAACCACCCTCGCAGCCGGCCAATAAAACACACAACACCTTAAGTCGGGTAAGGGTCGGTCACAGCTTTATTTTCTTATCTTATTCCAAAACTTCAACTTGTTGACCATAAACACCATAACCCGGAGTATTGAAGCGCTAATGCCCCACAGCGTTCTGTGGGCAACTCTGTCCTTCTTCTCCGTCTGAAAATCGTCAACCGACCTCTGATGTGCCTTGTAATGTAAAACACTGAACAAACCAGAAATGAATCAGAAAAAGTAAAGAAAACGATGAATAAATGGGGAAGGGAGGGTGGGAAGCTTTCAAGTCAAGATGCTGGAGAAAGAGGCCGTCCCCTATCAGGGCCATCCTTTACCCTTAAAGCCGCTAACCCCACCACTTCAGCCAACCAGGACGCCAGGGGTGTTTCTTTTAACCAACACCCCTGCGTCCTGGTTGGCTGAAGTGGTGGTAGCGGCTAAGGGGTTAAAAGGATGGCCCTGATAGGGGGACGGCCTCTTTCTCCAGCATCTTCACTGAAAGCTTCCCACCCTCCCTTCCCCATTATTTCATCGTTTTCTTTACTTTTTCTGATTCATTTCTGGTTTGTTTCAGTGTTTTACATTACAAGTCACATCAGAGGTCGGTTGACGATTTCAGACGGAGAAGAAGGCAGACTTGCCCACAGAACGCTGTGGGGCATAGCGCTTCAATACTCCGGGTTATGGTGTTTATGGTCAACAAGTTGAAGTTTTGGAATAAGATAAGAAAATAAAGCTGTGACCGACCCTTACCCAACTTAAGGTGTTGTGTGTTTTATTGGCCGGCTGCGAGGGTGGTTTGGTGGGGGTTTTATAGAGTTCAGTCTCAGCATTGCAGTGCCCGGGGTGCCGTGTTGCTACGGGGGCGACCCTTTTCCCCCTCCAGGGCCTCTAAGGTGATTTTCCTTTATGTCCAGGGGTAGGAGTGCCAAGGGTATTTAGGCCACTTAAGTCTTTGGTGGGATTGTCACGGTGTTCCTACCTCGTGAGATGAACAGGCCCCAGGCGGTGGCTCCGGCTGCAGAAAATTACTAGTAGTAATAATTGAGGTCGTCCAGATGGGAATGATGACGCAGACTTTTGGGAATGGTCCAACGTAGTTTTATTGACTTAACTTTGAATGCAAATAACTCAGTTCTCCTTCACTTGGTGTCCAGCAAGTGCAGCTTATTGCTTATACTTGGCAGATGCTTGGAAATTCAAGTTTCAGGCTCCTGTTCTAAGCTGAGTTACTGAGGTTTACCTTAAGTGCTTCCCTTGAGAGTATGGTGTGCCTTATTTGCTTGACTATATTACTCTGTCCTTTTAGGGTTAAGCAGAGCTGAGAGGGGCTCTGCTTGTCCTGCACTATGTCCTCCCCAATCAGGGTACAGGGACAACTCCCTGACTAAACTGTCATTTCCTCCTCACTGCAGGAAGTTGGAAGAACTTAACTTCTCTCCAGCAGAGGGGGTCAGAATGGACTAAAGGACCGTACCATTCTGGTAAAACTACATCTGAATCTGCATAGTATTTACTGACACCTGCTGGTCCACCAGATACATATAAATGACATTACATACACATATAGACTATTGCGCTACTATGCTGGTACGTTCCTGCCTTGTGAGTAGGGTGTCCGATCTCTGTTATCCCCTCTCAGCAGACGAACAACCTATGTAAACTGCACTAAGCAACCATTCTGACTGACTCTGAATATTCTGGCCACGAATACCAAAGAAAGCATGGGGGTGTCTTCACTCTGTAATCCCACCATTGTGAAATGATAAGCCCGCAAATGGAAGGGTGGCTTCATTCTGTAATCCCTTCCAAGCACCAAAGCCTGATAATGCTTTACGCTTTGTCACCTTGATGTCTATCAGTAGCTGCAAGTTATTTTTTCCTGGAGGCGGTGCTCAAGGCCTCAGGACATAGTGAACTAGGAGGAGGAATCTACCTGTCCTGCCAGAGTTCCAGTGAGAGACTATTCTCTCCTGACAACATATAAGACACATCTATAGCAGCGAGGATAACCCTGAAGGAATAAGAGAAAACTGCTTGTGGCTCTGACACCTGGCTACCATGAACCGTTAGTGTGAAACGCCTCAGAGGCAGCATATATATCTGAGGTAGAGACAAGTAAGGTGCTAACTATCTGGCTAAGTGCATGACCATACATTAAAGTGCATTGGAGGACACATTGTGGCACCTGCAAAGAAACACACACAATGGGCAATATTCTTGATCGTTGCTGAAAGTTAAAATATTAGTGCAAACATTTAAGTGCAAATATATTAAAGGCATAATATAGGATATCTGTGGTTACATTCAAGTCCATCTTTTCTTCTTCTTTGGCTTGAGACTGGAACAAAGTCCCAAATTCAATTGAAATTTGTAATCCACATGGGTAATAAAATAGGTTATAAATAGCTGAAAAGGTTTCTTGACAAACCCTTTTAAAAGTGATTTTCCAACAACCTGAAAAGGGGGTAAAAAGGATGTGGTGCGCAAACATGGCGCAACTTGGATTATTGCAGATGGTGGGAGTCCAGCCACACGTGTCCATCATGGTGGAGACTTAAAACACGGGCAACAGAACAAATTAAAACATAGCCAACAGGTTCTCACCAGTCAGGGCTCAGTCCACGGGGTGGCTCCCATTAGTCCTGTAGTTCTTTGCCAGTACTTGAGTGCGGGCTACCCTTAGTGGAAAGCCGGCACATCCTCCTCGTCGCTGCTGGAGCTGAACGACATAAGAGGGCGCTCCTGCCTCTGATAGGCCTCACGGTAGGCAGCGGCCATTCCCCAGCGTCCTCTTAAAGATAGATGTGGCACTGGTCGGGGCAGGGTCCCAGTGGTCACACTGGTGACTGTGGTAGCCATTTTGGAACGGACCCTGTAAGGCCCGGATGCTCCTGCCGGGCCCACTGGCGACCGAACCTCGGGTTGTAGAGGCTCGGCCAGAGGCCTACCCCGGGCAACAGATTGGGCTGCTGGTGCCTCCTGCATCAGGTGGTAGGTGGCCAGGGGGTTGAAAATAAATTTGCTGCCTGTAATCTGACCCACCTGGAACGCTGGCGGTGGAGGAAGCTCGGGAATGAGTTGCTCCGGCTCGCCGAGAAGAGGTCTTGCTCCTGGCTGACTGTCTCCCGCTTCATCCTCTCGTGGACAGTGAGTAAGGGTGGCGGTCGCGGAGTGATCTTCCCATTCCTCTTGAGGTGCCTCCGGCCTCGGTGGTCTGGTGATGACCTTCACCCCGGTGGCAAAGGGGCCTTGTAGGCTCTTCATAGGCGTGAATTCTACGAAGTCGCCCGCATGGAGGTTGTGTCGTGCTGGAGGGAGGTACGGCCTCTTCACGGAGCGACGATTAACGTAGAGCTCCTCAGCGGACTCCTCGTCTGTGATGAACCCCACGCCGCGGTCCACGCTGAACCAAAGCACAGTCCCGGTGCGCCTTTCGAGAGTCGGGTCACCACGTCGGGGATGTTCCAGCACCTCGACCACCCACTCTTCTACAACCCTTTTATAGTCCCACAGGGTAGTAACATTTTTAGTTACCGCAGCAGGAACGATGGGGTTCTGTCGGAGGTCGTTATGTCGGGGCTTAGGCGAGGTGGGGACTCCGGCCACTCGGTTGTGGACTTCCTCCGCAGGCCCGGCCGTCTCGACTCGGACTTTGGCCCGGACGTATGGTGGCTTCCTGAGTGCACCGCTGGTTGCGTCCATCTTCGGGACCACGTGTGCGGCCTCGCTTGCAGGATCTCCAGCTGCTATCACCGGTAGATGAGGCACTTCGGGTTCGGCACCAGCTGTGCCTTGCGGATAAGTTGGTCCAGGCGAACCTCCGCTGGTCTAGGTGTAGGCTCATATGGGTCGGTGCCCCAGACCATATCCCCCAACTAGGGCCGCGCTGACGGGACGCCATGTTGTTGTCTCTCTCTTTCTTCGCATACACCGGAGATGAAGGAGGAGCTAAGGGGGTGGAGTGTTCGCTCTCAATGCTCCCCCCAGCAAGTTCCTGGCGGGCTGGATTAGATTTTCCCGCGCTACAGGGGGCCGTGCCATGGTTTTCACGCTCTTGAGGGGACGGTTTCTTTGCTTCAGCATGAAGAAGCTGCGCCACTAGTGAGAAAATGGCGTTGTTAACTCTTCTGGTGCCGGCGCGCAGCGTTTTGCGCCGTCTGCACCGCAGCAACTGTGTCAAAGTCATTTTTCAGTAGACATCTGTCAGGTTTTCTGACTAATTCTTTGGCCTTGTAGATAAAAGGCTATTAGTTTAAAGTCTGTTTTAGGGATGGTTGAGCTGTGGCCTTAACGGTACAGGCACTTCAGACTCATCCTGTTCGTGACGCTAATGCGTACATATTCAGTTAAGTAGCGTACCTTTGACAACGCTACACTGTATGTTCGTTACTTGAGTAGGAATGTTCGCAGACGCAGTGTATGCGTACGCTAATGCGTACGTATTCGGTTAAGTAGCGTACCTTTGACAACGCTACACTGTATGTTCGTTACTTGAGTAGGAATGTTCGCAGACGCAGTGTATGCGTACGCTAATGCGTACATATTCAGTTAAGTAGCGTACAATTGACAACGCTACACTGTATGTTCGTTACTTGAGTAGGAATGTTCGCAGACGCAGTGTATGCGTACGCTAATGCGTACATATTCAGTTAAGTAGCGCACCTTTGACAACGTTACACTGTATGTTCGTTATTTGTGCGGGAATGTTCGCATTAGCGTACGCATTAGTGTAAATTCTCTAAATATGCGTATATTTTGCGTCGCCATTGTTGAAGTCACTTGGATTTTTCCATTTTTCATTGTAATAGCAACTGCAAGTAAACGAAACTATACCCTATCTGACTCCCATTATTGTAGAAGCAATTATTCAGCCGTTATAGCAAGGTTCGTTTTAGGTTCGGTTCGTACGAATCCGAAATTCAAGAAAGTTCGCCGAAGCGAACCGAACTTTTCAAAAGTTCGCTCATCCCTAATCTGGGTAGATTGGAGGCTTGAGCAGAGAAGTAGCAGATGAGGTTTAACACTGACAAATGTAAGGTTATGCACATGGGAAGGAATAATGCAAGTCACCAGTACATACTAAATGATAAAACACTGGGTAACACTGCCATGGAAAAGGACTTAAGAATTTTAGTGGAAAGCAAACTAAGCTGTAAAAACCAGTGTCTGCAATGCGAACATAGTCCTCCTACTTTACAAATCACTAGCCAGACCACAGATGGAGTACTGTGTACAGTTCTGGGCTCCTGTGAACAAGACAGACATAGCAGAGCTAGAGAGGGTTCAGAGTAGGGCAACTAAAGTAATAACTGGAATGGGTGAAATACAGTACCCAGAAAGATGATAAAAATTAGGGTTATTCAGTTTTGAAAAAAGACGAACTGAGGGTAGATCTAATAACTATTTATATATATATGAGGGGTACAGAGTACTGATATCTCTCCCATCATCTATTAATACCCTGGACTGTGACTGTGATAAGGGACAGCTTTCTGTGTCTAGAGGAAAGAAGTTTTCTATACAAACATAGAAGAGGATTCTTTACGGTAAGAGCAGTAAGACTATGGAACTCTCTGCCTGAGGAGGTGGTGATGGTGAATTCACTAAAAGAGTTCAAAGGGGCCTGGATATATTTCTGGAGTCTAATATATTACAGGTTATAGTTACCAGATTTCTGGAGAAAGGTTGTTGATCCAAGGAGTAATTCTGATTGCCTGATTGGAGTCGGAAGGATTTTTTTTCCCTTAAAATGAGGAAAATTGGCTTTTACCTCACATGGTATTTTTTTACTTCTCTGGATCAACTTGCAGGATAACAGGCTGAACTGTTACTTACCATATTACTGTATGTTACTTGCTTGACATCAGGATACACAAATCCAACACAGAGGAATTAGTCACAACTTGGCGTTGCCACAGAAGTATGCTGTCGTACATGGCCTGATGGAAAATAGGCTCCATGTCAGTCTGTAAAGTGCCTTTTTTAGGAAATCATCTCTTCCTTTTCTAGGGTGTGTATCTCAGGGTGTGTACCTTGAATAGCTGTCTATAGTTCTTATATGGCTCTTAACTGTCTTCATCCTCATGACTTGTGAGCCATCCAGCAGTTTTTGGGCTTTGATAAATTATTATTGGCAGTTTATAAATATGGATATGAAATAAAAGATTTTAGATGTGCTGGAAAATGTTCTTCTATTTCCTTGAAATGAGTGACCTTCAGGCCTGCTCTCCCCTTGCCTATGACAAATTCTCTGTGGCAAAAATTGGTATGTGCGTTGTCATGGATCACAGATCAAATCTCCATTTTATATTGCATATGGACACACCACAGGTTCCACTTCTCGTTACAGTTTCATGTGAAATACTAGCTGCTGATTTTACGTACCCTCAAAGGACTTCCTCCAGATCAGAAAGGAGACTAAGGGCTGATTCACAGGACCATGTTCAGTCCAGGAACATCTCTGTGTCAGATGCACCTTCAGGAATGACCACAGCTCCCTGACATGAGCTGACTACATCATAGTTCTTCATGATTCAGTTAGTTACTTTTGGATTGTGGGTCTATTGTCTGTACTCACTCATTAGTGAGTACAGTCATATATCCACTATGATGGAGCTGGGTAAGGTAAGATGTGACCAAC
>ONZH01029091.1:0-10676 GCA_900303285.1 Rhinella marina
TGACTACAGAGTGTGAACAATTTCATGTTAGGGCCCATGCACATAAACATATGCCTTCCGAGACATAGCGTCCTTGAGCAAGCCATATGTCCCAGAGCGGCATCAATCGTCTCCCATGATCATACAAGTCCGGGACAATAGTCCCTCAGGTGGCCTGACGAGAACTGCATTATAGTAAACTATGAAGCTCTGCGCTCTGGGACATATGCCCAGCTCACGGACTGTATGTCTCGGAAGGCATATGTTCATGTGCGTGGACCCTTATTAGAATAGCAGGTGAAAGGAGGTCATCCTTCTGGAGTCAGTAATATAAGCTGCAGAGGTGTTAGAAGGAGGTCCTCCTCTATTATCAGTAATATAAACTGCACAGTTATTAGAAGGAGGTCCTCATCCTGGAGTCAGTAATCTAGCCTATACACTACAGAATCAGCTAGAACCACCGTGGGCAAGTCCGCCTTCTCCTCCTCTGCCAGAATGTAATTGAAACGACCTCCAGCTGTGACTTAGAAAACCGTAACTGAAAAAGAAAACAACATTAACCAATTGCACTAGTTCTACGGAAAAAAGGGGTGGAAGGGCGGGCAAATCTTGGTAAAGGTGCCGGAGAAAGAGGCCTAACGCTGGTAAGCCCTCCTCTTTATTGCCTCTAGGGCGGAAAAGGGGGGAACCATAACACACCAAAAGGGGGGGGGAGCAGGGGGAGTGTCCAGGATCCAAAGATGAACATGCCGCAGGCTGGGAAAAACACCCCTGTGGGCTGAATAGACTAGCTAAGGTGAAGACTGGGGATTTTAACCCCTTAGCTACCGCCTATCTCCACAGTCAAAAGCGCCTGCGCTAGGCGCTGTGGCGCTTGTCAGACTGCTGAGAACTGACCCCCAACCATGCACATCAGTCTTCCCCTTTTACCTATAACACCACGAGGCACAAGTCTTGTTGGAGTGAAGGTCGGTCACAGCTTTATTATATATATGTATATCTTTTCTTATTTTATTTCATTTTACAATGTTCTCAAAAACTAATATATAAAACTCCAATAAACCACTGCTGGGAGTATGAGAAACGCTATGCCGACCACGTAACCACCATGGGCAAGTCCGCCTTCTCCTCCTCTGCCAGAATGTAATTGAAACGACCTCCACGGAGGAGCCCGTGTACCCCTACACGGCGCTCTGACCCCCACTCAACAAGAACAAGGCCTGTTCAACTGCATCTTGGATACCGGAGAGGAATATATCCAACCCTATTTCGTTAAGATGTACCCCGTCAGGCCTCATAAGGCGCTGATTATCACCCTCAAGTTGATGATGGCGGATGACCACTCCACCCCGTCACCGAACAAAACGTGAAGTGCGTGCGTTGACCGTACGTCTGGATCTCTCAATGGCAGCAGAATCTCTAGCTCCCTGCCAAGTGACTCGGGAAACAATTTCTGACCAGACTAGTATAACTTCAGGAAAGAAAGTGGGGATCCTCTCCAAATCAGCTTTGATGAGGGTAATGAGCTCAGCTACTTTGAGCATGCAAAGATCGTTACCCCCTGCGTGGATCACCAGAATAACCGGAGGTTGAACCACCTGACCCAGGGAAATCGCCTCCGGGAGAACCTGGGACCACCGAAGGCCGCGGATGCCGCGCCAGACCACCTCCACATTCCTGAAACCTAAACTTCGGCCACCTGGCCTGAACTCCGCTCTCTGCCCGGCCCAGAGGACATAGAAATGCCCCAAGAAACAAATTGTGGGGCGAGGGGGATCTGAAAGAAAAACAATAAAGAAATCACAACAACAGCTCAGGGCGTATTAATGACGCAAAGCACGCCAACTTCCATCTGCCAATACGTTGAACTTCCGAGTCCGGCAAACCAGACCTGGCAGCCTCGGTGGCGGCCCCTATCCTGAACGAATGGGAGCCAAACTCGGAGGGAGAAAGTCCAAAACTTGCCAAGCAACGTCGAAAAACTGAGCAAAATTGAAAACGGGTGAGGGGTAAACCGGAAGAGTGGCACAAAAAGGAAACGCCAGGTCCGCGAGCAGCCATAAAATCAATCACGGCACGATGAGGACAAACCGGACCTTCAATACGATACAAAGGAATCCAGGACCCACAACCAAAAATATCGGTCTTGGACTTGCGGACGCAAATGCGAACGGCTGAATCTGACACTGCAACATCGTCGGGAAGGAGTCCGCCGGGGCGGAACCTAGACTGAGAGAGGAGCTCCCCGATTCGAAAAGCGCCAAAAAATGCAAGGCAAAAAGCCGCACGAAAAAGCAATACCTCTGCCGGGGAAGAACAAACCCGTGCTAGCGACTGGATCAGCTGGGTAAGAAGAAAATAAGAAACCGGACGACGGCGCTCCCGGTTTACGAGCTCCTTGCGCCACCCTCTAAGGGCTTGACGGATAATAAAAGCTTTGGTGGCATATGGCAACCCGCGCAACTTAAAATGAAAACTAACACCTGCTAGCCTACGCTGCTCAACTGTCGCTGAAGTGCCCGAATCGCGCAATGCCGCCAAATAATTGATGGTAACCTGAAGGAGAGAAGCGACAGAAGTATGTACAGGCAAATCCGCTGCATAATTTAACCATTCTGCCCATGCCTTACCATAACCTGACCATGTTCCAGGAGCCACGGACGATTGGACTAAAGGCATCAGCCTGTCATCGGGAGCATCCAAAGATGAGTAGGGCACGGAATCCCCTCTGGCGCAGCGTCC
This sequence comes from Rhinella marina, assembly GCA_900303285.1. NCBI lineage: Eukaryota > Metazoa > Chordata > Amphibia > Anura > Bufonidae > Rhinella > Rhinella marina. Next base: position 2,722 of record ONZH01029091.1, read on the forward strand.
GGCACAAGCTCCCGAAATTCCTGCCAACGAAAACGAGAGAGAGCATCAGCCGCCACATTGACTGCACCTGGGACATGGGAAGCACGGAAATAGATATTACGAGCCAAACATCGGAGAACTAAATGACGCAATAACGACAAAACCAGAGGAGAGGAAGAGGACAATTTATTAGTGCAGTGAACCACAGCAATGTTGTCCGACCAAAAACATACATGCCGATTATGTAGTTGCGAACCCCATAATTCAACGGAAACCACAATGGGGAATAGTTCCAATAACGTGATGTTAGTACAAAAACCGGCTGTACGCCACTGATCTGGCCAAGGGGCGGCACACCATTCAGTGCCTAGAAGCGCTCCAAATCCCACGGACCCCGCTGCGTCGGTAAAAAGGTTCAAATCAGGACTGACTATCTCTGGAAGTTGCCAACAAGTATGCCCATTGTGCGAATGCAGGAATTCTTGCCAAACTTGCAAGTCGCGTTTTAACTTTAACGTAAGGCGAATATGGTGATGGGGTTGAGAAACGCCTCTGCTAGCCAGAGATAAACGCCTAGAAAAAACTCGTCCCATGGGCATAACTCGGCAGGCGAACACCAGAAGGCCTAACAAGGATTGAAGCTGCTTGAGGGTGACCGATTTTAACAAACAAAAACCACCGATCAAATCCCTGAGTTTGGTCAGCTTGTCCTGGGGAAGGCGAAACACCATAGCCGAAGAGTCAATTTCAATACCCAGGAATATTATAGAGGTGGATGGGCCAGTCGTTTTAACCCGAAGACAGGGGGACACCGAAACGGGACATGAGAAAACAAAATGAGTTTAGCAGGTATTGGCACTGAGGTGAATCGCCAGAAGAAACAAACAGAAAGTCATCAAGGTAATGTATGATCGAGCGGGAGCCCGTCTCATACCTAACCACCCATTCTAAGAAGGAACTAAATAACTCAAAAAAATGGCATGAAATTGAACATCCCATGGGGAGACAGGTGTCATAATAGTAATAACCATCCATCATGCAGCCCAGTAAATTATAGCAATCTGGATGCACCAGAAGCAATCGGAAAGCGGACTCGATGTCCGATTTCGCCATTAAGACACCTTTACCAGCCTACCTGACTAGCGAAACCGCTCTATCAAAAGAAACGTATGATACTGAGGCATCTTCTTTAGAGATGCTGTCGTTAACCGAGGTGCCTTTGGGGAAAGAAAGATGATGGATCAAACGAAACTTGCCAGGCTTTCGTTTGGGGACAAGGCCTAGTGGGGAAACTCTAATGTTAGAAAAAGGGGGGGAAGAGAACGGTCCGATTATCCTGCCCAACTCAACTTCTTTCCGAATTTTTCGCCTTAACTCTTCCGGGTAACGGTTAGCGGAAGGTAAATTATCCGAAAACGTTGGCAAACTAGAGAAATAAAAGGGGATGAAAAAAACGAATGTAAAACAGGAACGCAGTTGAGCGGAAGCGGCCTTATTGGGGTACCGGTCGAGCCAGGCAGACATCGCGGCTACGCTCACTGGTGTCTTTTCCGCCGGCAGGCGCTGCGGGTTTGGAAGCTGAAATGGGGCTACGGAAACAACGGATGGCCGCGTGATTGCCTCCACATATCGAGCATTCATGTTTATATTTGCAAAGTGCAAAGAATTTACAGTGGCCCTCGTTGTAGAGCCAACAAGCACCTGGTCTGCGAACGGGGACTGGCCCCTGACCGCTGACAGAGGTGGCAGGGGCCGCTGAAGGAAAGGGAGGTCTCTGGGATAACATTAAGCGAAGCCATAGATCAGTGGCTTTTACACCCCACCCGATGTCAGGATTGAGGGCCAGCCGCCTACGAAATTCTTCGTCGTATCTCCACCACGCTGAGCCACCATGGGATTTATAAGCGCTATAAATAGAATCCATATATACAAATAATTCAGCGCAGCGTTCTGGGTGTCGCTGTCCCATAACATAGCCTAAAACCGAAAACGATTGTAACCAATTACCCATAGTGTGCGCCACCTTAGGCCGGCAATCAAGAAACCATAATCTGAATTTGGCCTACGCTCTTTGTCGACTGTATGCTGATCGACAGTGATCAAGGACCAAATATCCACGTAATGATTACTCCAAATCTTGGTCTTTGTCTCCATGTCTAAATGGGCTCCCAAAGGGGAGAGACCGCAAAAGAGGGATTCTTTATGATCGCCGGCCCGAGGCGGCGGGGCAACCGAGGGCTTAGCCTGAGGTTGGGAAGGGGAAGGGTCTAATTGAGATAACAATGCCTTAAGGGCAGGAAATAATTTGGAACCCATAGAAACTGAACCCCAAGCCCCAGTAAAATTACACTCACCGACAGAAGAAGTAGTAGGAGGGTCGGCTGGAACCGTAGTGGTAGTCTGCTCCTGGACCGCGCTGACCCGGCTGGCCCCGCGGGACGACCTTCTGGCCAAATGGGAATGTCTCCGTCTGCGACGTGAAGGTAAACCGCCAGAACTGGCGCTGCAGGAGCTGACGTCCGAAGAAGAAGGGGAAGAAGGAAGCGAACGCCTGGGGACGTGAGTAGGCAGGGACGCTTGTGCCTGTATCAAGGGCCCAGGGGGGTCTAACTGTGGCTGCAATCCTGAGGCCAGTGGATCAGGGACTGTGGAAGGTACTGCTGGTAAGGTGGGAGTAAAAGGAGGGGGGGGTTGGGAGGTACATTGGTGGGCAAAAGAGGCACTGGAGGGTCCCCAGTACTATTTTGGGATAACGGGGCCTGTTCCTCCACGGAGGAACTGTTAGAATTATTATTGCCCATGCTCAGAGCTAATCCCACGTGGTCTGAGCCCGGGAAACAAACTGCAGAGCGCGCAGCAGCGGGAGCGCACACAGCAGAGGCGGGGGGCGGGGCCACAGGACGCGCCGCCGGAGGAAGGATAGAAGGTCCGGCAGATGCGCTGGTAACAGTGCCCCCCCCCGCTTGGCAGTACGTGGAACCGGAGGGAGTGAGGGAGGGGAGAAAGATGGGGATAATCTAACTGGTGGGCAGATGCGCCTCGCGGACCGCCGGCCACCCACAGAGGAAGATACAGGGGGAGCAGGAGGTGGCTCCTGCAACCCCAACAGCAAACGGGATAGAAAACCCGGGCCCATCTGTATGAAGTTCGGCGGCGATAGCTGCCAACAAATCCCTTTCGTCGGCCATACCTTCAGCAGCAAATCTTGGTAAAGGTGCCGGAGAAAGCCCTCCTCTTTATTGCCTCTAGGGTGGAAAAGGGGGGAAACCATAACACACCAAAAGGAGGGGGGAGCAGGGGGAGTGTCCAGGATCCAAACATGAGCATGCCACAGGCTGGGAAAAACACCCATGCGGGCTAAATAGACTAGCTAAGGTGAAGACTGGGGATTTTAACCCCTTAGCTACCGCCTATCTCCACAGTCAAAAGCGCCTGCGCTAGGCGCTGTGGCGCTTGTCAAACTGTAGAGTTGTTAGAAGGAGGTCCTCCTCCTGGAGTCAGTATTCTAGCCTGTTCAGTGTAAAGTAGGCTAGAATGGCGTTGTTAGGAGGAGGTCCTCCTTCTGGAGTCTGTAATATAGTAGAATGGAGTTGTTAGCAGGAGGTCCTCCTTCAGGAGTCAGTATTCTAGCCTGTTCAGTGTAAAGTAGGCTAGAATGGAGTTGTTAGCAGGAGGTCCTCTGTATGGAGTTGTTAGGAGGAGGTCCTCTGTTTGCAGTCAGTAATATAGTAGAGTGGAGTTGTTAGCAGGAGGTCCTCCTTTTGGAGTCAGTATTCTAGCCTGTTCAGTGTAAAGTAGGCTAGAATGGAGTTGTTAGCAGGAGGTCCTCCTTTTGGAGTCAGTATTCTAGCCTGTTCAGTGTAAAGTAGGCTAGAATGGAGTTGTTAGCAGGAGGTCCTCCTTTTGGAGTCAGTATTCTAGCCTGTTCAGTGTAAAGTAGGCTAGAATGGAGTTGTTAGGAGGAGGTCCTCTGTCTGCAGTAATGTAGTAGAATGGAAATGTTAGGATGCAAAACCGCAGGGCTGTTAATAAAATTGTTAAAATCTATACAGTTTTGCTGCAAAATAGCCACACATTGCTCATATATTTTATTTCTCTTATTATCCATGTGTGAAAACAACCGGGATTGAACTTTTTTGATAGCATAGATAAAAATATACAAAACATAATAATAAAGGAAATTCATAATAATAGTAAACCTATTTCCTTAATTCAGAATTCAAAAAGAATTTAATAAGTAACATAAAGAACAAGAAAACCTCCTCCTAACAACTCCATTCTAGCCTGCTTTATAGTGAATAGGCTAGAATACTGACTCCAGGGGGAGAACCTCCTTCTAACAACTCCATTCTAGCCTTCTCCACAGTGAACAGACTAGAATACTGACTTCAGAAGGAGGACCTCCTCCTAGCAACTCCATTCTAGCCTGCTCTACACTGAACAGGCTAGAATACTGACTCCAGGAGGAGGATCTCCTTCTAACAACTCCATTCTAGACTCAACCATCACATTATCCTGGCAGATCTGTTTACTTTCTTCCCTTCCTTTTTTGTTGAATAAATAACTTTATTGATACACAAGCCTGGCTGCACTGCCCAGAGATGAGTCACAGGCTGGCCACGCCCACCACACTGCTCTGTCTGCAGCAGCTACACCCCCTATAACTCCTGAGTCCATCTTTCTACACCTAGACATGAGTCTACTCCTCACAGTCCACAGGCTCTTCCCTCACCATCTCCAGAGTGTAATAAACAGCATGAATCAGCAAGCATATCCTATCACATCTGTATCTAATCCTATCCTATGTGAGACAGCCTGCTGAGTTGTGTATCTAATCCCATTTTCTATGACATAGCCTGCTGAGCTGTGTATCTAAACCCTCATGCACACGACCGTATCCATTTTGTGATCCACATTTTTTGCAGTCCCATTGAGTTCTATGCATTTGAGTACCAGAATAGGACATGTTCTGTCTTTACTGGAACTCACATATGGATGTGGGAAACACACTGATGACGTCCATATGCTTTCCACATCCTCCGTATGTCAGTTCTGCAAAGGATAGAAAATGTCCTATTCTGGTCCTTATAATGCAGATCTAAAACCCATAGAACTCAGTTGGACTGCAAAAAAATGTGAATCACACACGGACAGTATCCTTATTTAGTGAATCCGTGACTTGCAGGCCGCAAAACAGATACGGTTCTGTGCATGAGCCCTATCTCTCATACTGAGCGTCCATAACAGTGACCTCCACAGTGCCTCAATAGCAGTAACATCCACAGTGCCTCCATAACCGTGACATCCACAGTGCCCCCATAACAGTGACATCCACAGCGCCCTATAACAGTGACATCCACAGCACCCCCATAACAGTGACATCCACAGTGCCCCTATAACAATGAAATGCACAGCGCTTCCATAGTCGTGACATCCACAGCGCCCCCATAACCATGACATCCACAGTGCCCTCATAACCATGACATCCACAGCGCCTCCATAATCGTGATATCCACAGTGCCTCCATAACCGTGACATCCACAGTGCCCCAATAACAGTGACATCCACAGTGCCCCCATAACCGTGACATCCACAGTGCCCCCATAACAGTGACATCCACAGTGCCCCCATAACCGTGACATCCACAGTGCCCCCATAATAGTGACATCCACAGTGCCCCGTAACAGTGACATCCACAGTGCCCCCATAACAGTGACATCCACAGTGTCTCCATAACTGTGACATCCACAGTGCCCCCATAACAGTGACACAAAGGAAAAAAACAGTGCAGCAGCACTCTGCAAACACAAATAATGTACAATAATGCCATAGTCATATAAAACATTTTGGTACTAGTACTATGCTTATTTTGCAAAATTGAGAATCTTGGCAAATCATTTTGTACAAAATATTTGAGCCCATCTGCCATACGTCAAGGCGTTCTCTTTCAGACGGGAACCTAGCGCTAATTTCTACCTGTTATGTGCCATAATGGCCACCATAAAACTCAGGGAGTGCTGGTTCCTCATGCATGCTGGGTCCACTCTGCCTTTGCCATTTTAGGTGCCTTAAAGTCCTCCATTGAATCCAGGAATGCAGGTACCAACATGCATGCTGAGCCCACTCCATACCTCTCCTGGTGCTTCACAGCTTCCAATACATATACTGAGAGCAGGACACAGTTTTATACTTTGATTAAAATCAGCCTATAATGCAGACAGGCATAACAGTGACATCCACAGTGTCTCCATAACTGTGACATCCACCGAGCCTCCACAACAGTGACCTCCACAGTGCCCCCATAACAGTGATATCCACGGCACCCCCATAACCGTGACATCCACAGTGACCCCATAACAGTGACATCCACGGTGCCTCCACAACAGTGACATCCACGGCACTCCCATAACAGGGACATCCAGTACCCCTTGTACCATCCATTGCCCCATTTTGCCATCAAGTTCTCCCATTGTGCCATGCATTGCCCTTTGTGCCATCCAGTCCCCCCTTGTGCCATCCAGTGCCCCCTTGTGCCCCATGTTTGCCATCCAGTGCCCCCTTGTGCCATCCAGTGACCCCTTGTGCCGTCCAGTTCCCCTTTTTGCCATCCAGTCTCCCCTTGTGCCATCCAGTGCCCCCTTGTGCCCCATGTTTGCCATCCAGTGCCCTTTTTTGCCATCTAGTGACCCCTTGCGCCATCCAGTTTCCCTCTTTGCCATCCAGTCCCCCGTTGTACCATCCAGTGCCCCCTTGTGCCCCATGTTTGCCATCCAGTGCCCCTTTTAGCCATCTAGTGACCCCTTGTGCCGTCCAGTGACTCCTTGTTTGCCATCCAGTGCCCCCTTGTGTGCCATCCAGTGCCCCATTATTTGCCATCCAGTGCCCCTTGTTTGCCATCCAGTGCCCCATTGTTTGCCATCCAGTGCCCCCTTGTTTGCCATTCAGTGCGCCCTTGTTTGCCATCCAGTGCCCCTTTTGTGCAGAGCTTGAAGTCAAGGGGGCAGCGGCCTCCGCGCTTCAAGTCAGAATAACCACTCCCCCTTCACCTCTGATTGACAGCAAAGCTCGCTGAAGACTTCTGCACGTCGAGCACAAGATGTCGGGCACATGCGCGAGCCTCAGGACGGCTTTGCTGAACAGCCAAAACCTTTTGGCTGTCAATCAGAGGCAAAGGGCCAGGGAAAGGGGGCGCGGTTATCCTGACTTGAAGCGAGGAGGCCGCTGCCCCCTTGACTTCAAGCTCTGCCGCTACATAGCGTGTAAAGGGATTAAACTTTATTTTTCAACATTTTGGCGGAGCTGACAAGAGAAAGAAGATTATCTTTAGTAGAGATGAGCGAGCACTAAAATGCTCGGGTGCTCGTTATTCGAGTCAAATTTTTCCAGATGCTCGTGTGCTCGTTTCGAATAACGAACCCCATTGAAGTCAATGGGAGACTCGAGCATTTTTTGCAGAGGACCAAAGCTCTGCATAGGGAAGGTTGCGTGAAAACCTGGGAACCTCCGAAAATGATGGAAACACCACGGAAATGGACAGGAAACAGCAGGGGCAGCATGCATGGATGCCTCTGAGGCTGCCTAATCGTACCATTACGCCAAATTCTGGGCAACAGCCTGGTGGTGACCCTCAATACAATTGTGCTGACACAGACCAAGATGGGCAAGGCACATGCGCTGGCACATGTTAGGAAAGCACCCAACTAGGTGCAACGAAGGTCCATCGCCGCCTGCGGGTGACACCACTGATCATGCTGGCACTGCTGTCCTATCCCCCGCCCCACAACACAGGCATAAGCCTGACACAGCATGTTGACAGCGTGGTGACACCAACAAGTGACCAAGTTAGATTAAGGTAGCAGGTGAACCACCCAAAAATTTTCCCTGACACAGCATGGCGGTGACAGAGTGACCAAGTTAGACTGAGGTAGCAGGTGAAGCACAAAAAATGTTACCCTGACACAGCATGGCGGTGAACC
>ONZH01029092.1:0-45755 GCA_900303285.1 Rhinella marina
GGTACATATGATTTTTGATCGCTTTATATGACACTTTTTGTTAGGCAAAGTAACCAAAAATGGATGTTCTGGCACAGTTTTTATTTTTTATTTTGTACAGTGTTCATCTAACAGGTTAGATCATGTGATATTTTTGTACAGCAGGTTGTTACGGACGTGGCGATACCTAACATGTATAGTTTTTTTTTTATTTATTTAAGTTTTACACAATAATATAATTTTTGAAACAAAAAAAATCATGTTTTAGTCTCTCCATTGTCTGAGAGCTGTAGTTTTTTTTTATCTTTTGGGCGATTGTCTCAGGTAGGGGCTCATTTTTTGCGGGAAGAGGTGACGGTTAGATTGGTACTATTTTGGGGGGCATATGCCTTTTTGATCGCTTGGTATTACATTTTTTGTGATGTAAAGTGACAAAAAATGGCTTTTTTGACACAGTTTTTATTTTATTTTTTTTACTGTGTTTAACTTAGGGGTTAGGTCATGTGATATTTTTGTAGAGTAGGTTGTAACAGACGTGGTGATACCTAACATGTATAGGTTTTTAAATTTATTTAAGTTTTACACAATAATATAATTTTTGAAACAAAAAAAATCATGTTTTAGTCTCTCCATTGTCTGAGAGCTGTAGTTTTTTATTTTTTGGGCGATTGTCTCAGGTAGGGGCTCATTTTTTGCGGGAAGAGGTGACGGTTAGATTGGTACTATTTTGGAAGGCATATGCCTTTTTGATCGCTTGGTATTACATTTTTTGTGATGTAAAGTGACAAAAATGGCTTTTTTGACACAGTTTTTATTTTTATTTTTTTACGGTGTTCACCGGAGGGGTCGGGACATGTGATATTTTTGTAGAGTGGGTTGTTACGAACGTGGCGATATCTAACATGCTTGGGGTATTTTTTTTCTTTTTTTACCAATTTCAAATTTGAGTATTGGGGGAAAAATATGATTTTTTTAAAACTTTTTTTTCCCTTTTTTTTAAATTGTTTTACACTTTTTTTTAGACTCAGACCCACTTGGTTCTTGAAGATCCAGTGGGTCTGATTGTTCTATAATACACTACAGTACACTGTATAGTGTACTGCAGTGTATTTTCACACAGGCTAAGCCTTGTCAGGCTCCTGCCTTTAGCAGGAGCCTGATGAGGCTTAGCTTACACCATGGCAACCCAGACGCTTCTGAAAGCGTCAGGTTGCCATGGTAACACCGGGACGCTGCTACAGCAGAGCAGCGTCCCGATGGAAGGGAGAGGGAGCTTCCTCCCTCTCATCTGGCCACACCATCGGCGCTACCAGCGCTGTATGCTGATACTCTGCTTGAAAACGCTCGGCCATCCTGAAAAATTATTGCGGGCGGCACTCTGGCCGCAGCCGCCCGCACATCGCCCCTTCCGCCCGCACATGTTTTGGCCGGTGATTGGTCAGTGACCAGTCACTGACCAATCACAGCTGATCGCGGGGGGCAGGGGGGGGACACCCTGACCTCTGACACTCGGCGGAGATTCGACAGAATAGCACGATCCCCGCCGTGTACCCCGTGCCTGCTGTGAATGGCTGGTCTGAATAGACCATCCATTCACAGCGATCGCCATTATGGGGGAGGCACGGCTCCCCCCCAGGCCTTTACTATGGATGGCTGGCTGTGGCTAACAGCCGCCATCACAGCATGTAAACCCCACTGCACTGCGCAGCGGGTGTTTACATGCAGGGCGTACCGGTATGCCCTGTAGCGCGAACTACCTCGCGCCCTGGACGTACCGGTACGTCCATTGGCACCAAGGGGTTAAAACCAATACTGTCAGGCTAATATTGGCTAATGCAGGTAATATTTTGGGAATATCTCAGGAACGTTATGTCCTAGAGAGATGAGACCTGGTCTAAAACCTTCCCAGGCACCTGATGTACCTGTGTGCCGAATTTGGTGAAAATCGGTCCAGTAGTTTGGTCGTGCATACAGAACAGACGGACAGACAGACAGACAGACAGCCAGACAGAAACTCATTTTTATAATATTAAGAGATATATATTTATAGTATATATATATATATATATATATATATATATATATATATATACTATAAACACCGCCGTTACTACAAGAACTCGTACCAACAGAGGACGCCAACAGGTGACCAGGACTTTACCACCCAGGAGGAAACAACAGTCATAAACATCTCGGCTAAGATTCTCTCTACTGCACAGGTGAGCGTACTTTCAAAAGGACTATCGTACTGCCCTAGTACGCATGTGAATTGGTTTAACCTTGAAGAGGACTTATTTTCATTTTTTAGATCTATTAAATTAAGATTATGGTTTCAGGAACATACTCAGACGGAAGTGCCTAAGCTGACTGAACTTATGTTGAATCAGTTTGATCTATATTACAAAAGTCAATTTATGCCTGTTGTAAATACACCAGTTGTAGAGGCATGTATTTCGGCTGTACGTAGGGACATTGGGATGTTGAGAGACACTAGAGATATGAAACATTTTTTGCATGCAAACCTCACTACAGAGGAAAACGAGGCAATTAAACAGTTACGATTAGATGATAGCCTTACTATAAAACCGGCAGATAAGGGAGGTGCCATCGTTGTGATGGACACCTCCCTTTATTTAGCTGAGATTCGGAGACAGCTAGCAGATACGCCTGTATATCGACCAGTGACAGGTGACCCAAAGTTTGAGATTGCACGACATATCAATAAGGCAGTCACCGAGGCTTCGGTGGGTGGCCTTATTGATAATGATTTATCTAAATTTCTTGTGATAGAACACCAAGTCACACCGGTATTATACATTTTGCCAAAAGTGCATAAGACACTTAACAACCCCCCAGGGCCGCCCAGTAGTATCGGGAACCAATTCAATACTATCTAATATATCGATTTTTTTTATAGATTGCTGTGCAATTATGCTACAGGTGCATTATCTTATATACGGGATACCTCCGATTTTCTAACTAAATAGGAAATAGATGCCTCTGAACTGTCTGATGTTATGCTGGTGTCTTTTGATGTCACGAGCCTGTACACCTCGACTGATCATGATCGGGGTGTGCAGGCTGTACTAAAATTTCTGTTGACTTCTAATATGACAGTGCCTTGCCAACAGTTCATATTGACATTATTGGAGTTGGTACTTCGTTACAATTATTTTTTGTTCCAAAACCAATTTTATTTTCAATCTCATGGAGTGGCCATGGGCTCTAATGAAGCCCCGACTTATGCCAACATGTATATGCGCCATTTGGAGGAGGACGTCGTCTATGTCTCCCACCACTTCTCGCGTGTTGTGAGGTGGTGGAGATACATAGATGATGTCTTCCTCCTATGGCGTGGCTCCGTGGAAGAATTGGAACAGTTTTATGGGTTTCTGAATTAGGTGGATCCAGATGTTAAATTTACTGTAGTGTATTCCTCCAGTCACATACAATTCTTGGACACATTAGTAACTTTCTGTTATGGTGTTTTGGAAACTGATTTACATGTAAAAACTACAGATAAAAATTCCCTGTTAAATTTTCACAGTTGTCACCCCAGAAATATGGTAAAATATTTGCCTTATAGTCAGTTTCTGAGAGCAAGACGTATTGTTTCCAATGAACAAAAAATTATCAGCACACTTGATAAAATGGCTGATAAATTTATTAAGAAAAGGTATCCCATAACGAGCCTGCAACAGCAGAAACAACAAGCGCTGTCTATAAATAGGATGGATACTTTAGTGCCTAGACAAATGAAAAGGGTGCATTTTGTATCTACGTACAGTGAACAAAGTAAAGAAAAAAATAAGGTCATACGTAGGCATTGGTCAATGTTAAGTAGGTGATGTATTGACATCCCTGAGTTTAAGGTACCCCCTTTATTTTCATATCGACGGTCACGTAATTTAAAGGATCGTCTGGTAACCTCTGATTGTTTGCCGAGAAAGGGTATTGGACAAACTGTGTTGACCGCAAGAAAATTGGGTTGTTATCCTTGTCTGGGATCCGTGAATTGCAGCCTTATGCTCAAGGGTGGGCAGTTCGCACACCCCAGCAGTGGACTTTCTTTTTGAGATTAGACACTTTCTAACGTGTGACTCTGACTATGTCATATATGTACTTTTTTGCCCGTGTATGTTAATGTATGTTGGGAAACAACCCTTGATTTAAAAACAAGACTAAATTATCACAGGTATACAATAAGAAAGAAAAGGTTAGATTTACCTGTGTCGAAACATTTTACATATTTCAAACATTCCGAACAACAATTGTGTTTTCGAATAGTGGATCACATCCCTCCATTAAGACGGGGGGGTGGGGGGGGTTATAGATCCAAAATACTATTACGAAAGGAATTGGAATGGATCCATAGACTTAATACATTGAGACCACATAGCCTTAATGTAGACTTTAAGATGACTGCTTTACTGTAAAATAACTCACCTTGCAATTGCTAATTGGTCAATAAATTCCTGGATAAAGATGGTTTAAATGATTTTTTGATTGATATAAAGATTTTTATTTTTCTCAATGTAATATTTTTTCTTTTTTTCCTTTTTTTCTGTAGGGATCTTCACTGGTGGTCGAGGAGGCGGGTGTCCCAACATTTGGTCCGAAGGGCACCAATGCGCATATATGGTTTAAACACTTGTTAAAACATTTTTTAAGGAATTGTAATTTAGTCATAGGGGGTTAAAACAAGCCAACATGTATATCCTTTGAGGTGGTTAGTGAGGGGACAATGGGTAACCCCTTCCATGTTATGTGGATGAGGTGCCCTGCGACCGCAGTAATATGTGGTTGACTGATACTTTGCTCCCACCATTAAGGTTTTTCTGTTTGGACTTAGATACCCCTGGAGGAGAATCCCTATTAATGGCTGTGTGAAGTGTATACGATTTCTTTTGAAACAAATGGGCAACAGCCGTATATTCCCTTTTCCAACATGGTGAAGTAGATGTATCTGAGCACTGGACGCATGCACTGGATTTTTTATTGGTGTTGCCCTGAGTCAATATGGTGGGGTGAGTCAATGTGCTACATTGTGCATGTCAAACATGCGCAGTGAGGACTTGGCCTCTCCTTTTACTTGGCGCTGAGTAGTGATCATAAGTGCGCCTTGGACATGCGCAGTGACCCTTTGGGGACGCCAAGTTAGCGTGAAACATGTGGATATTCGCCTCCTTCGCCATGAATGTAGGTCCCAATTATATAATACACATGTTGGTATTTAATATCTATTATAAACTAATTGACACTTATGGGCTATATATGAATGTTTGCACATATTAATATATATTTATTTGTATGTTACTTGAGTTTTTATGCACTGATACACTCACGCTTATGTATGTTTGATTTTTTATCAATGCTTTATCACTTTTTGTACATGAAATATTGCACAGTTATATGATTGATTTTTATGGTATTTCATTAACTGCTGATTGATTGCACATGCACTTTATGTATTTATACCTTGTTCACAACATCAGTATTGCTTGAGAAAGGCTCTAGTATAGGAGCCGAAACGTTGCTGTCCCACGATATGGGTAAAAAAAAAGGACTATTTTGTTTTACTTTTTGGGTGTGCTGCCAATCTTTTTGTATTTTATAATTATATATATATATATATATATATATATATGTTATTGCTATCTTTGGAAACAATTTAATATTATTATTAGAGATGAGCAAATGAGCGAGCATGCTTGTCCGAGCTTGGTGCTCGTTCGAGTATTACAGTACTCGTAAGTACTCGCTGCTCGGACGAGTATCTCGCCATGCTCGAGGAAATGGCAACTTCCGCATTGTGCATTTTTGGCGCCTATAAACTCAGCCAATCACAAGCCAGGAGACTCTGTGGTACACCCAGCATCACGTGGGGCCCTTACATGTCGATAGCAGGGGTTGGCTGGCCTAATCAAGTGACCCTGGAATATACTAGTGACTGCCCGCGGTGCTCGGCTCAGATGCTGTCTGGATGTCGTTAGGGATAGAGCTGCTGCGTTTCAGGGAGAGTGTTAGGGCCGGCATTTAGTTCTTTGTTAGGCAGGAGTGATCTCACAAGAACCCAACAGCCCTTCTAAGGGCTACAAGACATTTTTTTTTGGTCTCCTGGCTCGGCTGGCTGGCTGGCACTAGTAGTGCAGCTATCGCCATATATAACCCTTTTTTTTATTGTTATATCTCAGTGATACAAATCCATTTCACACAGCTGTGTGGAACCATTCTGTGTGTCACAGTTCAGCTGTCCACTCAACACAATATGTATTTTCTGTCCAGGTGACACATTCTGTACGTCACTTAATTAAAAAAGGTCTTTTGCTGTCACTGATACAGCTAGATTACAAAAATCTCTGTGCTAAATTTGTCTGGGTTGCAGTCAAAATAGCCACCGTCAGCAGGGGCTGAGTTTGCTGTCTGATAGTTTCTGCACGTCACGTTCCAAAAAAACAAAATATAAAAAATATATATATAAAAAAAATATATAAAAAAATAGTTTTTTTGTTGTTTTATCTCAGTCATACAAATCCATTTCACACAGCTGTGTGAAACCATTCTGTGTGTCACAGTTCAGCTGTCCACTCAACACAATCCGTATTTTCTGTCCAGGTGACACATTCTGTACGTCACTTAATTAAAAAAGGTCTTTTGCTCTCACTGATACAGCTAGATTACAAAAATCTCTGTGCAACATTTGTGTGGGTTGCAACTAAGCAGACCAAGTCTGCCTAATCTAATAGTTTCCCTGTAATTGCTCCATACTGCACGGTACGTAATAACATACGTAATTTTGATCTAACTTATCCACCTATATATTTACTTGTTCAGATTGAACAAGTTTGTGGGTTTCAGTACAGCAGGCCCATTTATTTTATTTTTTTATATAATACACTTATATACAGAAAATGTTGAACCCCAGGGCTAAGGGTCGAGGACGAGGGCGTGAGCGTGGGCATTCAATTACTGCAGGGGGCAGAGGCCGTGGTCCTGGGCAGGGTGAGACAGTACCTGCTGATGAGGGAGCAGGGGAATGCCGCAAAGCTACACTCCCTAGCTTCATGTCTCAACTTACAGGGACACGTGGTAGAGGACTGTTGAAACCACAACAGTGCGAACAGCTGATGTCGTGGATTGCGGACAATGCTTCAAGTAATTTGTCCACCAGTCAGTCTTCCACGCAGTCCACCCACGTTACCCAAGGGAGCAGTCCTCTGGCTCTTCCACCTCAACCTCCTTCCCCCCAGTCTGCCCCCTCCCAGGAAAATTTGGAATGCGATCCGGCATACTCTCAGGAACTGTTTTCTGGACCCTTCCCAGAGTCACAAACCACTTCTCAGGTTGCTGCTGACCTCGTTCCCGATGCCCAAGTTTTCAAACTGTCTAAGTCTGTGGGTGATGATGATGATGACAATGTTGACTTAGTGGAAGAAGTTTGTAAAGAGGTGTCGGACGATGAGGAGACACGGTTTTCAGACAGTGGTGAAGTTGTTGTCAGGGCAGGAAGTCCGAGGGGGGAGCAGACTGAGGAACTGGAGAATGACAAGGTGACTGACCCAAGCTGGGTTGATAAGCAGAGTGAAGACAGTGCTTCTGAGGCGGAGGCGAGTGCTGCACCAGAAGAGGTTGGAAGAGGCAGTGGTGTGGCCAGAGGGAGAAGCGGGGCCAGAACTGGTGCATCAGCAGCAACTGTTTCACGTAGTGAAGCTCCCGTGGCGAGGCCTAGATGTTCGCAAGTCTGGAGGTTCTTTAAAGAAAGTGAGGATGACCGACGGACTGTGGTGTGCAAACTGTGCCACACCAGGATCAGCAGGGGTGCCACCACTACTAGCCTAACCACCACCAGCATGTGCAGGCATATGAGTGCTAAACACCCCACTCAATGGAACCAAGGCCGTTCACCTCCTGCGGGTCACACCACTGCTCCTTCCCCTGTGTCACTCGCTGCCTCTGCTAGTCAACCCCCCGTCCCAGGACCCCGGCACGAGCGCCTCCCGCCAGAAAACCACACCTTTGCCTCCACGATCCTCCACAGCATCCACCAATGTGTCCCAGCGCAGCGTTCAGCTGTCTTTACAGCAGACGCTGGAGCGCAAGAGGAAATACAGTTCCACCCACCCACATGCCCAAGCCCTCAACGTCCACATCTCCAAATTGCTAAGCCTGGAGATGCTGCCCTATAGGCTGGTAGAGACCGAGGCCTTTCGCAATCTCATGGCGGTGGCTGCCCCTAGGTATTCAGTCCCTAGCCGCCACTATTTTTCCCGATGTGCCGTCCCAGCCCTACACCAGCACGTGTCAGAGAACATCATCCGTGCCCTGACCAACACTGTTTCTGAGAAGGTCCACCTAACCACGGACATGTGGACAAGTGCTGCTGGGCAGGGACACTATATCTCACTGGGATTAACTTGGTGGAGGCTGGGACCAAGACTGACCCTGGGGCCGCTCATGTACTGCTCACACCGAGGATTGCGGGACCTACCTCGGTCATGGTCTCTCAGACGTACTATGCCTCCTTCTCCGACCCTCCTCCTCCTCCTCCACCGAATTACCATCCGTGGGCACGGCGCTTTCAGTCGGTAGCTCTAGGCGCAGCAGCAGTGCCATGGGTAAGCGCCAGCAGGCGGTGCTCAAACTGCTGAGCTTAGGTGACAAAAGGCACACCGCCCAAGAGCTGTTACAGGGCATCACGGCGCAGACTGATGTGTGGCTGGCACCGCTGAACCTCAAGCCAGGCATGGTTGTGTGTGACAACGGGCGTAACCTGGTGGCGGCTCTGCAACTCGCAGACTGACACATGTGCCATGCCTGGCCCACGTGTTCAATCTAATAGTTCAGCGGTTCCTCAAGACATACCCCAGTCTGTCTGATTTGCTCACCAAGGTGCGCCGCATCTGTGCGCATTTCCGCAAGTCGACCACAGATGCTGCCACTCTCAGGGCAGCGCAGCGCCGCCTACAACTGCCCGCTCACCGACTGTTGTGTGACGTGCGCACGAGATGGAATTCAACATTAAACATGTTATCCAGAGTTTACCAGCAGCGCAGAGCGATTGTAGACTGCCAGATGTCAACTTCCACCAGAACTGGTAGTCAGGTCATTCAGATTCCTGAAGTCTACAATAAGGAGTGGACGTGGATGTCTGATATCTGCCAGGTGTTGAGCAACTTTGAGGAGTCAACACAGATGGTCAGCGGCGATGCCGCCATTATCAGCCTCACCATCCCGCTGCTTTGCCTGTTGAAAAACTCACTGCTCAGCATGAAGTCGGATGCTTTGCGCTTGTCACAAGAGACGGTGGAGGAAGATACGTCGCTTGATAGCCAGAGCACCCTCCGGTCTGTTTCTCAGCGCGTATCGGAGGAGGGGGATGAGGATGAGGAGGAAGAGGAGGATAATGTCGGCGAGACAGAAGAGGGTACCAGTGCTCAGTCCTTCTTAACTCTTGAGCATGTATGGGCTGAAGAGGAGGAGGAGGCTGTTTGTGAGACTGAACCTATGCTCATTCCTTCTAATCTGTTGAACGTGTATGGGCTGAAGAGGAGGAGTTGGAGGAGGAGGAAATGGAGAGTCAGGCCAGTGAGGAGAGGGAATTCTTGTGTGTTGGGACTCTGGCGCACATGGCAGACTTCATGTTAGGCTGCCTATCCCGTGACCCTCGTGTTAGAAGCATTTTTTCAAACACTGATTACTGGGTGTTCACTCTTCTGGACCCACGGTACAAGCAGAACCTTTCCACTCTCATCCCTGCAGAGGAAAGGAGTATGAGAGTGAATAGATATCAACAGGCCCTGGTGCACAAGCTCAAACAATCCTTCCCATCTGATGCCGCTAGCGGCAGAGGGCATGGTTCTGTGGGCCAAGTAGCGGGGGAGAGGAGGCGAGCAGGCAGCTTGACCAGCACTGGCAGGGGAACGCTCTTCAAGGCCTTTGCCAGTTTTATGTCACCCCAGCAAGACACTGTCACCTGTCCCCAGTCTAGGCAGAGTAGGGGGGAGCTGTACAGAAAGATGGTGAGGGAGTACCTAGCTGACCATACCAACGTCTGGACCGATCACTGTGCTCCATACAACTACTGGGTTTCATAGCTGGACACGTGGCCTGAACTGGCGCTGTACTCCTTGGAGGTAGTGGCCTGCCCTGCCGCTAGTGTGCTGTCAGAGCGGGTATTCAGTGCAGCTGGTGGCGTCATCACCGATAAGCGTACACGCCTGTCAACTGACAGCGCTGACAGGCTGATGCTTATTAAAATGAACAAAGCCTGGATTTCACCGGAATTCAAATCTCCTCCGGGGGAAAGCAGCTAAAGAATAAGATTCCTTATGTATCCGATTCCTCTCTTCTTCTCCTCCTCCTTCTCCTCCTTGTCATCATTGCCTAACGCTGACCAAAAAAACGCCATTTTTTAGAGGTCCAACTGGCACTCTTACCATAATTTTTCAGGAGGGCCCCCTACAGGCCCTCTCGTCAAACAATTTTTCCAGAGGTCCACCTACAGGCCCTCTCTCCAAACAATTTTTCCAGAGGTCCACCTACAGGCCCTCTGTCCAAACAATTTTTCCGGAGGTCCACCTACAGGCCCTCTATCCAAACAATTTTTCCGGAGTTCCACCTACAGGCCCTCTCTCCAAACAATTTTTCCTGAAATCCACCTACAGGCCCTCTCTCCAAACACTTTTTCCGGAGATCCACCTTCAGGCCCTCTCTCCAAACAGTTTTTCTGGAGATCCACCTACAGGCCCTCTCTCCAAACAATTTTTCCGCAGTGTCAACTACAGACAGTGTAAAACAATGTTTCAGGAGCGTCAAACAGACAGTCCAAAACAATTTTTCAGGATGCGCAAGTACCGACATTTAAAAAAAAAAAAAATTTTGCTGATGGTAGACTTTATGTACTCTGAAAAGAAAACATTTTTTGAAGGCTCAACAAAAGCCATTTCACTGCATTCTCAGTCGGACAAAGTCATTGGTGGTGTAACCGCCAAGCTGTGTCAGGCAAAATTTTTGGGTGCTTCACCAGCTACCGCATAATAACTCATTCATTCTGTTGTCACCGCCGCCATACAGGGCCACAAAAAATGTTTATGTGGTTCGCCTGCTCCCGCAGTGTCACTTGCTCACTCTGTTGTCACCACCATAGTGGTTTGCACTATAGCAGCCCAAGTCTGCACATTCCCCTTTTTATCTCCAAGTGATCTATACTGCACGTCACGTAATAAAATAGGTTCTTTTGCTCTCAGTGATACAAATCCATTTCATAAAATCCTTTCTTTCTCTTTAACTGATCTATACTGAACGTCACTTTTAAAAATACGTCTTTTTCCTCTCTTTCTCTCTCTCCAAACTATTTTTCTGGATAGGTGCCATATACGGTATTAAACTGAGAAGAATACATAGAACACATACCACACTTGATCGAGCTCATAGTTGACAACTGTACCGGTTGATGCTAAATTTTTAAGTTGGGGTCCTGCGTCGTCATTCGAACTCCATCCGGCTGTTGTCACCACCACACACGCTAGCCAAGGGGGCACTCCTCTGGCTCTTCCAGCTCAACCTCCTTCCCCCCAGCCTGCCCCCCACCTACAGGCCCTCTCTCCAAACAATTTACCCGGGTAGGGGACGTATTAGATATTGTACAGATTTTTTTTTTGGTTCTTCTTTTAATTGCCTCCTGCGATAGACGGGAATCGAACCCTGGTCAACTGCTTGGGAAGCAGCTATGCTCACCACTTTACAACCAACAGCCACAGCAACTGATAAGAACAGATACTAAACTTGATGTAAGCCAACATTTCGACAATCGATAACCAGAAACGGGTCCGCCGTCGAGCCCGGCGTTCGTCCACCCTGAACATTTCACATACTCTGACCGAGTCTGACCCTGGGGCCGCTCATGTACTGCCCACTTGGAGGAGTGCGGGGGCCTGCCTCGTTCACGGTTTGTCAGAATTACTATGCCACTTTCTCCAACCCCTCCTCCTCCACCTTCGAATTACCATCCGTGCTTCACCTCCTGCTACCTCAGTCTAACTCGGTCACTCTGTTGTCACCGCCATGCTGCGTCAGGCTAAATTTTTGGGTGGCTCACCTGCTACCTCATCTAACTTGGTCACTTGTTGGTGTCACCGCCATGCTGTGTCAGGCTTATGCCTGTATCGTGTGGCTGGGGATAGGAGAGCAGTGCCAGCATGGACATGGGTGATGGACCTTCGTTGCACCTAGTTGGGTGCTTCCCTATATATTCCCACCATGCCAGCCATGGGTTGTACATTAACTAATAACAGGGAAAACAAAAAAAATATATTTTACAGGAGGGTCAACCGCAGACACTACAAAACAATTTTACATGAGGGAGTGTCTCCCAGTCTGCCATCATGTTTGGTCAGGCTGTCAGTAGGTACACCACCTCTGTCGTCCGCAGAAGCGGCCACTATGAGGAAGGCCATGGCAAGAACATCCCCTTTTCAATTGAGAACAAGTGTAGAATTGTAGGAGGATGACACTTTTCTTCCGCAGTGGATTCACCTTCCCCTTTATCATTGCCAGACAACAGTTGGTGAAAAAGTCATTGGCAATGATGAAGAAAATGTAACGGTGCAGTGGACCGTCTGTGACGCAAAACCTATGTATTCCCACCATGCCAGCCATGGGTTGTACATTAACTAATAACAGGGAAAACTAAAAAAAATATTTTACAGGAGGGTCAACCGCAGACACTCCAAAACAATTTTACATGAGGGAGTGTCTCCCGATCTGCCATCGTGTTTGGTCAGGCTGTCAGTAGGTACACCACCTCTGTCGCCCTCAGAAGCGGCCACTATGAGGAAGGCCATGGCAAGAACATCCCCTTTTCAATTGAGAACAAGTGTAGAATTGTAGGAGGATGACACTTTTCTTCCGCAGTGGATTCACCTTTCCCTTTATCATTGCCAGACAACAGTTGGTGAAAAAGTAATTGGCAATGATGAAGAAAATGTAACGGTGCAGTGGACCGTCTGTGACGCAAAACCTATGTATTCCCACCATGCCAGCCATGGGTTGTACATTAACTAATAACAGGGAAAACAAAAAGAATATTTTACAGGAGGGTCAACCGCAGACACTCCAAAACAATTTTACATGAGGAAGTGTCTCACGGTCTGCCATCGTGTTCGGTAAGGCTGTCAGTAGGTACACCACCTCTGTTGTCCGCAGAAGCGGCCACTATAAGGAAGGCCACGGCAAGAACATCCCCTTTTCAATTGAGAGCAACTGTAGAATTGTAGGAGGATGACTCTTTTCTTCCGCAGTGGATTCACCTTCCCCTTTATCATTGCCAGACAACCGTTGGTGAAAAAGTAATTGGCAATGATGAAGAAAATGTAACGGTGCAGTGGACCGTCTATGACGCAAAACCTATATATTCCCACCATGCCAGCCATGGGTTGTAGATTAACTAATAACAGGGAATACAAAAAAAATAATTTACAGAAGGGTCAACTACAGACACTCCTAAACAATTTTTTAGGAGGGTCAACTTTGGACACTCCAAAACACATTTTTGGGAGGCTCACCTACAGACATTTGACTGCTACCTCAATCTAACTTGGTCACTTGTTGGTGTCACTATGCTTTCACCATGATGTGTCAGGCTTATGCCTGAGTCGTGGGGCGGGGGATAGCACAGCAGTGCCAGCATGAGCAGTGGTGTCACCTGCAGGCGGTGATGGACCTTCGTTGCACCTAGTTGGGTGCTTCCCTAACATGTGATGGGCATGTGCCTCGCCTTTCTTTGTCTGGGTGAGCACAATTGCCATGAGGGTAACCACCAGGCTGTTGCCTGAGAATTTGGGGTAATGGTGGGATTAGGCAGCCTCAAAGACATCCATGCATGCTGCCCCTGCTGTTTCCTGTCCATTTCCGTGGTGTTTCCATCATTTTCTGATGCTTCCAGGTTTTCATCCAGCCTTCCCTAGGCAGAGCCTTGGTCCCCTGCAAAAATGCTTGAGTCTCCCATTGACTTCAATGGGGTTCGTTACTCGAAACGAGCACCCGATCATCGGGAAAAGTTCGACTCGAATAACGAGCACCCGAGCATTTTAGTGCTCGCTCATCTCTAATTATTATTACTTTCTACATATTTAGGGCTTAAAATACTTATTTTTTTCATTTAGTTTTTATTAAAAAATTTAAACAGTTTTTGTTCTACAACTTACAGTTTCAGTTCATTTGGAAATTACCCAGCTTTCTGCTTCGTAATTCATTCTTTAGAAAACCACTCTGCTGGATCTGTTGCCCTTATCTTGGAGCTCCTGACATCTCATAAACACACATACTACATTTGCTACATTCTGATCAAACTGATACAAATTTAGCTAGATTGTTGATGAGCTGTTAGGAAAGTACTGCATTGTGATGCAGAGGGCCTGCTGGTCTGCAAGTGTACGAGTTAAAAAAAAATAGCTTTGGCCCAAGATGAGTTGAATGCAATAATGCAATTTTATGGTGACATCAGCATAGTGTAAATGGAGTAGACAGTTACAACAGGTGACATAATTTACCAGTATCGGCCTTCAAACTACATTCTAAAATTGGTAGAGGAAATATAAAAGAATATAGGAGAGGTAAGTAATTTTTTGGCCCCCTAATTTTATATAGACCACTGGAGGTTTAGAAACTGGCCTTTTCAACTCTAAGGCAAATTTCATCTGAATCAAGATACAGTAATGTCTATGCAAGTTTTTGTATAATGTAGAACACATTTCTCCAATGTGATTAGCCCTGATTTATCATGCCTTGACTCCTAAATTGTGGCTTCAAATAGTCACAAAATGTGGCAAAAAGGTCCCAATACACTACAGTATTTTTAGCTGAACTCATCGTTTCCTTGCAGGATCGAATGGCAATCTAAGGTGTATGAGGAGCTCCTGACTCATCCTTGAAGTATGACCAAACAAAAAACACCACAACCTCTATAAATGCCATTGAAAGACCATGAACAAAAATGCTTTAGACTTCAAAGTAAGGGTAGTAATTAGTAATGAGCAAAGTATTCAAAAATTCGATTGGGCTGCTTCACCGATTATAACAAAAAAAAATTGCTCCGTAATGAATTACTTAGTCATGAAGCGCATTCCTTTGTCTGTAGTGATTGCTCCACTTTTCTTTGCTGTATCCCTCAGACGCCGCATTCATAGCTGATTGCGGCATCTGATGTTGATATTACAGTGTAACTTAAAAAGTAAATAAATAAATAATACCTACTTCATCCATTTGAGCATGAAGGGCTGGCTGCCTCCACATTGATTGAACATCTAGCGTAAAATCTATAGCGACCTGTGATGACGTCATCACCGCGTAAGGGATTTTTTGCGAGATCTTCAATCAAGATGGCAGCGGTTGGCTCTTCAGTGGATGAGGTAAGTATGATTTTCTAAAAAATTTTACTGCCATTCAGGGAAAGTGAATTCACTACTATGAAGCAAGAGGAAATTTGGTGAATTGAATTTTCCATGAAATTCAGATCGAATTCCACTTTTGATTCTCTCAACACTATTAGTAATTATATTTTGGTGAATGACATTTCACAAAAATGATGCTTCAAAAGACCTACAGTAGTCAAACCAAAGGCTATTGGCGCATTCATTATGGGTATATAACACCATCAGATTCATTTTCTTTATATATCAGTGTTAGTTTTTGTATTCTTCCACCCCATCTGTGTTGTATTACAAGTCGATTCCAATAAAGCAGCAATATGATTTACCGAAGAGAATATTTTATTCAGTAAAAATGGGATTGCATGCCCTGCTTTGATTTCTATAGCAGAATCAGTTACTTATACAGCTCAAATTGCTGAGTTGCTAATTTTATGTGTTTTACTTGCACTAAGTGTTACAGATGTGAACATTGCCTATTGATGGGAATTTTAAATTGAGTGTTAAGTAAACGTGGTTGAAAAAAATGAAAAACTGTCCTCTAGTCAGTAGTTCAAGGCCTCGTTTAGACAGCCATAATGCAGCCACAAATCCCAACCCAATGGCAGGCCTAATGATACAACCTTATATATGATGCTGGTTTTTGGGTCATTAAACCACCGTGGAGCTGGAACTTGCAGCCATAATACAGATGCTAGATTGTGGCCGAAACAATCTGTTGTATGTAAACAAAGACCAAAAGAGGAAAGAAAAGTTCACTCTCTTTTTTTATATTATCAAAAGCCCATCTACTATAAAAATAAAAGTGACTGGGAAAAGGTCTATTGCTAACCTTTTCAAAGGGAGGAAGGGCCTCCTAACCTATTCCCCAAGTTTGCAACACAAAAGCACAAGAAGGGTCAGGAAAAAGTGGCCTCCCTTTTTCAAAACTTAGGAGGAAACATTGAGGAAGATTTATCATCTCCCTGGCATGAGAAAAATGGTTTAATAAGTCACAAGCTGTGTGTTTATGACTTTAAATGAGACTTTAAAAAAAAGTCACAAGCGCATTTTTTCCGCCAGCCTTCTATTTTTCCAAAAGTTGTTTAGCAAGGTCAGGAAATGGGTGTAACCAACACCCGAGACAAAATTTATCTTCAATTACAGTGTATCTATATTGGCCTGTCAGTCAATGCAGATAATCGGCAGAGGTAGCTCTATCCTCATGTACACAGAGGGACTTATATCCATGAGTTCACTGTACACCTTTATCACTCCTATCATAAAATTGTTGCACCATTTGGCTAATAGGGGACAGGACCTGCGTCTGAAATTTTCTTCTGCTACATAGGGCAGCATATTCAGGGTTTGATGCTATGTAACTTGTAGGTTCAACAGACTTCGCTGAATCTATCACAATGATTCTGGAGAATTGTCTGTAATAGTAAATGAATAGTACTGAAGATAAGGAGTCCATTTTTTTTTTATTTTTCAACTGCCCCCATTACCTGGCTGTGAGGGCTCAAGGCTGTGCTTGAAGGGATTATACCACGGGCATACCTAAAAGCTCATGGGCCCTAGTGCAAGAGTTCAGCTTTGGCCCCCTTCACTCAGTGACTTGTGAAGCACATAGCCTTCATGTTGCTTGAGACAAAAATTTAAACAACACCCCCTCCCCGCCCCACCCTGCCAAATACTTGACCTAACCCCTTCCCTCCAGCAAGAGGTGTAACTTGACCTGCACACACTGTCTATAATGCCAGTGTCTTCTTATGTGGCACAAGGGTCTTAGAGCCCCCTCAGGTTCCTGGGCCTGCGACTGCTACCTCTGCACCCCCTATAGCTACACCCAAGGTTATCCCATGCTACAACAAATTTTTAATTACATTCAATTGCAAAATAATTCAGTTTCAGGTGCTGGTTTGAAAACTGTAGAATATTTTTTGTGGGACAACTCCTTTAAATGCATAGCTGTATTGAATAGCCCTCTCTATTCTATGCAAAAACGCAGTTCAGACATAGTATTTCAGTGCAACTTTTAGCTCTCACAGCCGGGCAAAGGTGGGCAGTAGAAAAATAATATATACCAATCTGTACTTATCAGCAGTAGTATATATGTAGTACTTCAGGAATAGGTCATCATTGTGGTGACAGGTTCCCTTTTCATTCAATATTTTGTATTGGTGTATTTCTTTTTTAAGACATATCCCCCAAAAGTAAATGTTAACACTTCAGCTTCCTTAAGCCACCACTAGGGGGCTCTTGCTGAGTACAGTTTATACACTGAACTCAATAATAATATAGTATGCAGTAAGCTCCTTAGCTCCCTCTAGTGGCAGCTGCAGTCAGACATAATTTTATAATTTCCCTGTCTATAAAGGGAATTGAAGGGCTTTGTTTCAGAACACTGGAGCTTGGTTCACCAGAAAAATATTAAGACAAGAATCAGCAGTGGGTTTTGCACTAATTTAGATTAAAAATAACTAAATTATATTAAAGACTGGACATTTATTTTAAAGAGTTAAATGATTTGGGACCATTTAGTAAAAGTACCGGAATACAAAATGTGATGCTACATTAAATACACACACAAATCCCTTGTACCCTAAGATGCTCTCATTTCAGGCACTTAGCTTGCTTTTATCTATAAATGTCTTTCAATCTGGAGAAGCAACACCTACACCTTCATGACTGTGTCGATTTGGTAAGCCGTACATGAAATCACAAAAACTAGAGTATATATATAGATACACGTCTTTGCAGCAAGACATTTGAGTCACTTGACTGCATTATTACAGCTCAATAATTGATTAGCAACAGGTCCTTGTAATGGTTATTTCTTCTAAATCACAAATAATGACAGCTTAGATCATGAAATTCAGCATCTATGTACCAGCCAGAGAGAGTCTTAATTACGCATGGTAAGGAACTGCTGCATTTTTGTCCTAGAGACAGCAAAGTCTTCAGGGGTAAGAAAGCACATAACAAAGTACATCAACAGAATCACAAAAAGTGCTTTGCCAACAGAGAGCAATTTTACTTTGACAGCAGATCAATAAACCTCAATTCTTCTTGAAATATTTGATGGCCACTCATGAGATACAAATAAATATGTTTTTCTTTTTCATTTAAGGAAACATGATCATCTTGGGGAGACGAAGCACAATTGTACAGCAAAATAGTGACTTAATACTTTTTCCTTTCTTTTTTGTTTCCAGGGATGGAATTGGAATATCCTTGTATATCTCCACAGTATCATCACTAAGAGAAAGGTCATTGGCTTCTAAATGACTGATGTGTTTTGAGTGAATAAAGTGAAAGTTGGCTAACAGGATCATTCATAACACTTGGCATCAGTCTGCTTTACTGATATTAGCTAAGAGGACCTAATGACCATTGCTGAATGCCCATTGACCATAAAAGCTGTGCTGTAGAATGTCTCGAAAATTGAAAAAATGCACTCTGAGATCTAGTGAGGAAAATACAGTAGATATGGATAAAAAGACTTTTCTATTGTTGCCTCTTTATCCAAAGAGCCTTAATAGAAAAGTCCTACTTCAGATGCAATCCATCACAAAACATGTCCAAGCTAGAATGCCTTGAAAGAGTCATGGACCATTTAGCGAGAATGTGTCTGTGCTCAAGCATTAGCATTGGCTGTTACATCTGACAACTTTGCCAGAGCTTAAAATCCATCATTAGCTAGATAGAGGGCAAGCAGTAGCTGTTTGTCTTCTCTTTCGGACCAGTCCTCATTCCCTGGGCTGTGCTCTTCTTAGCAGACACAATGCAGTGACAGCATTGCAACTGCTGGGCTGAGTAGTTTGTCCTTGGCCTGTGCACTCTCCCACTCAGCCCAGCATGTATGCTGACGCCACCTCATTGTGCCTGCTGGGGAAAGCAACATGTGCTCTATTCATCCGAGGATTGGGGCTAGGTGAGTATTACTGCTTACTGGAGAGGCAAAACTAATATAGAGTGGCAGTAAGGGGGCATAACTAATGTCTGGAGGCACTAAGGGGGAAGCACTACTGTGGTCACTACAGGGGCATAACTACTGTTTAGGGGCCCTAAGGGGATATTCTACTGTGTGGGGGCACAAAGGGGGCATAATAACTGTGAATGGGGAATTAAGAGGGAATAACTACTGTGTGAAAACACTAAGGAGGTATAACTACTGTGAGGGGGCACCAGGGGGGTATTACTTCTGTGAAGGGGGCATTACTACTGTGAAGGGTGCACTAAGAGTGTATTACTATTTTGTGGGCACTAAGGGGGCACACATATCCTGCTCGGCATACTGTAAAGTAAACTCTTTACTCCTCCTCCTGTCCAAAGCTAGTAAGCATTTTATTTTCCGCTTCGTAGATTCGTATCTAATCTTACAAATGTTCTCCTCCGAAGTGAACCCGTGTTTCGCTTCGTATTATTCGTAAATTCGAAACATATGAATCATACGCATTCTTCGTGAGATGGGAAAATGACGATACGCCCCCGCAAGAGTGGGAAAGTGAAGATACGCCTCCCTCAGAACTGGAAAAAAAAAACAGCCCGGCCCACCGGGATCTAACTATTTGCACGTATAGGGAGTGAAGACTCCTCCCTCAGTACTCCAGCCTCCTCTGAACCAGTTTAGACCAGTGCTGAACACTGATCAAGTAGCAAGCATGGCTAAAGAGCTGCGTCCCAACCGGAACCAGATGGTCTTTGGGGACGAGTTCCCTGAAACACCGCCCACTCCAGGCATCAGGGTGTCACACCACCAGGTCCAGGACGCTTGCGCTGCCTTCAGAAATCCCCAGATGGCGTCCTCCGGTTTAGGGAAAAGCCACAGCCACAGCCAAAGCCTCTGATCCCTGGACTGCCAGCACCACCACTACCACAGTCCTTTCAGCTGGGTCAGCTGACAATGTCATCATTTACGTTCCAATCCACGGTGATCCACTAATATCAGCTGCTGTGGAAAATGAAGTCAGCAGCAGCCAGGGAAGCTGGGGCTTCTTCCCTGGATGCAACCTTGCAGGATCCACTGCAGCCGGAAGTTCTTACCCCTGCTGTCCCGGCATAACAATCCAGAAAAGCGCAAGTGGCTGCAGCGCTCGCCAGAGTGACCACCACCCGAACCCAGTCAAAATCGACTTCTGGGAGAAGAGGGCAGTGGAGTTTCACCACGGCACCGAGCGTGGCCTACAAGAGGCAGGAGCGTCCTCTGATGTCGTTTAGTAGCAGCTCAAGCGAGGAGGACTTCAGTTCCCTCATCTGAGGAACCCAACTACTGGCACTTTAAGAGGACCTATGGGAGCCACACCATAGACTGCACCTGACGGGTGAGAGCTAGTTTGCACTTTTTGTGTTTGTTTGTTTAGTTTGTATCGTCCCCGTTTGACTCTCATCCAGATGGACATGCTTGTGATTACTCCCCCCATTCTGCAGAAAATTACTAGTTGCGCCTAAGCGTGTCTGTTTTCCTTTTTCCCCTATTCTCAGGTTATTTGGGCGCCCCCTTTGCAAAAAGGGTTTTCTATTTGCTGCTATTTTCTATTATCCATGTGGATTACACATTACCTGTTTGGATTACAATATTACCTCGCATGGATTATTGAATTTTGGACTATGTGTTCCAGATATTGTTTTATCATGCCAAGGAGCCACGAGGAGAGACTATAACGTATATCTGAGCCTTTTATGCTTGCAAATGTGAAATTGATTTCACTAAAATGTTTGCATATCTTTGCCTATGCTGTATTTTAGCTACACTGTTTTTACTGGTTCAGCAACGTTCAAGCACTTTAGCCCATGGTATGTATTATTTTTCTCGTACTGCAATGTGTCCTATTATGCACTTATTGTACGGTGTTTTTAGTAAATTATGCACCTAGCTAGATAGCTAGCAGTGAGCACCTTACTTTTCTACCTTATATGGACTGCCTCTAAAGACTGTATGCCGCGGCCTAGCCTCGTGCGTATTACACATTTGCTAGTAAATAGTACGCTAAGGATTTGTACTCATTTTTGTACGTTAATGCTTACGTATTGCGTACTTTTAACCACGCTGACTGTATGTTCGTAATTTGTGCAGGAATGCTAGCAAAACAACAATTGTTTTTTGAACGTAGATTGGACCGAATAAATTCGTATTAAGAACGAATCTTATCAGAAATTCGTTGAACATTCGCCGAAGCGAATTTTGGATGATTCGCTCATCTCTACCAAGAATATAATCCATTAACTTGTCTGTGAAGTTTATTACTCATCTAGATCATGGTAGTAATAAGGCAGAGCAAATGGACTTTTTTTTCTTCTCATTATTTGTCATCAGAATAACTTGTACAAAGAATGTCCAGTATTAAATACTGGTGACTCATGCTTCAGATTTATGTTTCCCTGTGTAAACCTGATGTTATGGTCCACTGCATTGATGTGTTCAGTGATGGAATGTACCCCTTGCTTTTTAATTTTGACACAGATGTCATTCACATATCTGGACCAGTGACTGGGTAAAGTGCAGGTTTGTCACTAGCGATAATCAGTCCGACATCTATTCTCTGCTACTTACAGTGCTTTTCTAACACGCCTCCTGAAGCAGTTTAATCACACCTCACAGCTTCATTCATTGAAATGCAATCAACATCTTAGCTTCATGATCCCCTTAATCTTGTGTTGATCATGATAATAAATGAGACTGGTTAAAGCATGTGTCACCAGTATTACTTCTGCGTATTGCAGTATTTAAAGAGGTTCACTAGCTTTTGCTTAGGATAGGCCATCACAGGTTGATCGGCAGGGGTATAGCACTCCCTGCCTGTCAGCTGTTTTGTTTAGCTCTGTCACCATAATTCAGCATGGCACTGTTCCCATAGATGAGTGCTTTCCACTAAAATGTTACTAGTACTTTCTAGCTCCAGCATCAACCTCTGGTGATGGGGCTACAAAGAACTGCTGAACCACCTGAGGATAGAGCATCACTTAGAAAAGGCTGGACAACCTCTTTACTTCTAGAAATTCTTGGCATGTACAAGACATTGTAATTGAGAAGGCCAGCTGGATGACTAGTGAAACCTCTTCAAGAAAAAAAAACAATTATAGTTGCTTTGACTTATTACTACTGATACTCCTGTGCTTGGATGAGATTACAGATAATCTTTGAGTTTGGGTCCCTCCTGTCATTCTAGGTCATTCCAAACTTCAGAATCATGATAGCTTTCCAACTTATCCCAATCAATCCACCTGTAAAGAGGCAGGAGAAAGAAGTGAGACAGGCACTCGATTGCTTAGCCATATTCCTGTTGACAGTCACGCACAGTAGAATCAAACAGCAGAGGAAAGATGTTAAGTACTCCTTTCCCACTGTGGTAAGGCTCCTTGTACATAACCAGCTTTAGTTCATTGACTCATAGTCTCTTCCTAAACACAGTTAATTAGACCCGTCAATCAAATGCAGCTGGGGAGGAGGGAGCTGGTGGGGATCCATCTGCAATATTCTTCTTCCTCTTCCTGCGTATTTTTAAATTGCATTTTAGAGTAAAACTTACTGTAGCTGAGGGAATCTGTGAGGATTTTATGCTGCCTATGGTTTAGACAGCATCAATCTTTTGACTGGTTGACTTTAATACACAAAACGTATTCTGAGATGGGCCATCTCTGTTAAATGCAGATTAGACCTCCAAAATCATCAGTAGAATTCAGACAATTGAATTGTACTACATACACAGAACTGAAAGTTGAGTTGCGCAAAATAGTCTGAAGAGGGCGCTATATTTTACTAACATTGTGGTACTTTATTCTAGTGATTTTGGGATGTCTCAGATCCCATTGATTGATGATTAGAGATGAGCGAGCACTAAAATGCTCGGGTGCTCGTTATTCGAGTCGAACTTTTCCCGATGCTCGGGTGCTCGTTTCGAATAACGAACCCCATTGAAGTCAATGGGAGACTCGAGCATTTTTGCGGGGGACCAAGGCTCTGCCTAGGGAAGGCTGGGTGAAAACCTGGAAACATCAGAAAATGATGGAAACACCACGGAAATGGACAGGAAACAGCAGGGGCAGCATGCATGGATGCCTCTGAGGCTGCCTAATCCCACCATTACCCCAAATTCTCAGGCAACAGCCTGGTGGTTACCCTCATGGCAATTGTGCTCACCCAGACCAAGAAAGGCGAAGCACATGCCCATCACATGTTAGGAAAGCACCCAACTAGGTGCAACGAAGGTCCATCACCGCCTGCAGGTGACACCACTACTCCTGCTGGCACTGCAGCTAAAATCAAGTTTAGTATCTGTTCTTATCAGTTGCTGTGCCTGCTGGTGGTATAGTGGTGAGCATAGCTACTTCCCAAGCAGTTGATGCGGGTTCGATTCCCATCTATCGCATGAGGCAATTCAAAATCAGTACGATATCTAATACGTCCCCCTACCTGGGAAAATTGTTTGGAGAGAGGGCATGTAGGTGGGGGGAAGGAGGTTTCGCCGGAAGAGCCAGAGGAGTGCCCCCTGGGCTAGCGTGTGTGGTGGTGACAACAGCCGGACAGGATTTGGGAAAACTGTTGCTTTAACCCGTATGGTATCGATTCTTCTCAGTTTAATACCGTATACGTCCCCTATCTTGGGACCCTATATTTAATGGATTTTGCGAACATGGAAAAAGAGCTTGCTCTGGCCAGGGGAGTGTTTTTCCCACTGCAGCTAAGGGGACGTGTCCATGCTCTGCCTATCACAGGTCAGGAGGCAGATAAAAGAAGAACAAAAACAAATATGAGTGCAACTTCTGATACGTCCCCTATCCGGCTAAATTGTTTGTAGAGTGGGCCTGTAGGTGGGGGGGGCAGGCTGGGGCAAGGAGGTTTCGCTGGAAGAGCCAGAGGAGTGCCCCCTGGGCTAGCGTGTGTGGTGGTGACAACAGCCGGAATGCATTTGGAAATGCTCTAGCATCAGCCGGTGCAGTATCGATTCTTCTCAGTTTAATACCGTATACGTCCCCTATCTTGGGACCCTATATTTTATGGATTTTTCGAACACGGAAAACGTAAAAAGAGCTTGCTCTGGCCAGGGGAGTGTTTTTCCCACTGCAGCTAAGGGGACGTGTCCATGCTCTGCCTATCACAGGTCAGGAGGCAGATAAAAGAAGAACAAAAACAAACATGAGTGCAACTTCTGATACGTCCCCTATCCGGCTAAATTGTTTGGAGAGAAGGTCTGTAGGTGGGGGGCAGGCTGGGGGAAGGAGGTTTCGCTGGAACAGCTGCACTGAATACCCGCTCTGACAGCACGCTAGCGGCAGGGCAGGCCAGCACCTCCAAGGCGTACAGCGCCAGTTCAGGCCACGTGTCCAGCTTTGAAACCCAGTAGTTGTATGGAGCAGAGTGATCGCTACGGACGTTGGTATGGTCAGCTAGGTACTCCCTCACCATCTTTCTGTACAGCTCCCCCCTACTCTGCCTAGACTGGGGACAAGTGACAGTGTCTTGCTGGGGTGACATAAAACTGGCAAAGGCCTTGGAGAGCGTTCCCCTGCCAGTGCTGGACAAGCTGCCTGCTCGCCTCCTCTCCCCCGCTACTTGTCCCACAGAACCATGCCCTCTGCCGCTAGCGGCGTCAGATGGGAAGAATTGTTTCAGCTTGTGCACCAGGGCCTGTTGATACCTATTCACTCTCATACTCCTTTCCTCTGCAGGGATGAGAGTGGAAAGGTTCTGCTTGTACCGTGGGTCCAGGAGAGTGAACACCCAGTAATCGGTGTTTGAAAAACTTCTTCTAACGCGAGGGTCACGGGATAGGCAGCCTAACATGAAGTCTGCCATGTGCGCCAGAGTCCCAACACGCAAGAATTCCCTCTCCTCACTGACCTGACTCTCCATTTCCTCCTCGTCCTCCTCCAAGTCCTCCTCTTAAGCCCATACACGCTCAAGAGTTAAGGACTGAGCACTGGTACCCTCTACTGTCTCGCCGACATTCTCCTCCTCTTCCTCTTCCTCCTCATCCTCATCCCCCTCCTCCGATAGGCGCTGAGAAACAGACCGGAGGGTGCTCTGGCTATCAAGCGACGTATCTTCCTCCACCGTCTCTTGTGACAAGCGCAAAGCATCCGACTTGATGCTGAGCAGTAAGTTTTTCAACAGGCAAAGCAGCGGGATGGTGAGGCTGATAATGGCGGCATCGCCACTGACCATCTGTGTTGACTCCTCAAAGTTGCTCAACACCTGGCAGATATCAGACATCCACGTCCACTCCTCATTGTAGACTTGAGGAATCTGAGAGACCTGACTACCAGTTCTGGTGGAAGATGACATCTGGCAGTCTACAATAGCTCTGCGCTGCTGGTAAACTCTGGATAACATGTTTAATGTGGAATTCCATCTCGTGGGCACGTCGCACAACAGTCGGTGAGCGGGCAGTTGTAGGCGGCGCTGTGCTGCCCTGAGAGTGGCAGCATCTGTGCTCGACTTGCGGAAATGCGCACAGATGCGGCGCACCTTGGTGAGCAAATCAGACAGATTGGGGTATGTCTTGAGGAACCGCTGAACTATTAGATTGAACACGTGGGCAAGGCATGGCACATGTCTCAGTCTGCCGAGTTGCAGAGCCGCCACCAGGTTACGCCCGTTGTCACACACAACCATGCCTGGCTTGAGGTTCAGCGGTGCCAGCCACACATCGGTCTGCGCCGTGATGCCCTGTAACAGCTCTTGGGCGGTGTGCCTTTTGTCACCTAAGCTCAGCAGTTTGAGCACCGCCTGCTGGAGCTTACCCACGGCACTGCTGCTGCGCCTAGAGCTACCGACTGAAGGCGCCGTGCCCATGGATGGTAATTCGGTGGAGGAGGAGGGGTAGGAGGAGGAGGAGGAGGAGGAGGAGGCATAGTACGTCTGAGAGATCGTGACCGAGGTAGGCACCGCAATCCTCGGTGTGGGCAGTACATGAGCGGCCCCAGGGTCATTCTCGGTCCCAGCCTCCACCAAGTTAACCCAATGTGCCGTCAGTGAGATATAGTGTCCCTGCCCGGCAGCACTTGTCCACGTGTCCGTGGTTAGGTGGACCTTCTCAGAAACAGCGTTGGTCAGGGCACGGATGATGTTCTCCGACACGTGCTGGTGTAGGGCTGGGACGGCACATCGGGAAAAATAGTGGCGGCTGGGGACGGAATACCGAGGGGCAGCCACCGCCATGAGATTGTGAAAGGCCTCGTTCTCTACCAGCCTATAGGGCAGCATCTCCAGGCTAAGCAATTTGGAGATGTGGACGTTGAGGGCTTGGGCATGTGGGTTGGTGGAACTGTATTTCCTCTTGCGCTCCAGCGTCTGCTGTAAAGACAGCTGAACGCTGCGCTGGGACACATTGGTGGACACTGTGGAGGATCGTGGAGGCGAAGGTGTGGTTTTCCGGCAGGAGGCGCTCGTGCCGGGGTCCTGGGCAGGGGGTTGACTAGCAGATGCTGCGAGTGATGCAGGGGGTTGACTAGCAGAGGCAGCGAGTGACACAGGGGAAGGAGCAGTCGTGTGACCCGCAGGAGGTGGTGAACGGCCTTGGTTTCATTGAGTGGGGTGTTTAGCACTCATATGCCTGCGCATGCTGGTGGTGGTTAGGCTAGTAGTGGTGGCACCCCTGCTGATCCTGGTGTGGCACAGGTTGCACACCACAGTCCGTCGGTCATCCTCACTTTCTTTAAAGAACCTCCAGACTTGCGAACATCTAGGCCTCGCCACGGGAGCTTCACTACGTGAAACAGTTGCTGCTGATGCACCAGCTCTGGCCCTGCTTCTCCCTCTGGCCACACCACTGCCTCTTACAACCTGTTCTGGTGCAGCACTCGCCTCCGCCTCAGAAGCACTGTCTTCACTCGGCATATCAACCCAGCTTGGGTCAGTCACCTCGTCATCCTCCGATTCCTCAGTCTGCTCCCCCCTCGGAATTCCTCCCCTAACAACAACTTCACCACTGTCTGACAACCGTGTCTCCTCATCGTCTGACACCTCTTTACAAACTTCTTCCACTAACTCTACATTGTCATCATCATCACCCACAGACTGCGACAGTTGGAAAACTTGGGCATCGGGAACGAGGTCAGCAGCAACCTGTGAAGTGGTTTGTGACTCTGGGAAGGGTCCAGAAAACAGTTCCTGAGAGTATGCCGGATCACATTCCAAATTTTCCTGGGAGGGGGCAGACTGGGGGGAAGGAGGTTGAGGTGGAGGAGCCAGAGGAGTGCTCCCTTGGGTAACGTGGGTGGATTGCGTGGAAGACTGACTGGTGGACAAATTACTTGAAGCATTGTCCGCAATCCACGAAATCAGCTGTTCGCACTGTTGTGGTTTCAACAGTCCTCTACCACGTGTCCCTGTAAGTTGAGACATGAAGCTAGGGAGTGTAACTCTGAGGCGTTCCACAGCTCCCTCATCAGCAGGTACTGTCTCACCCTGCCCAGGACCACGGCCTCTGCCCCCTGCAGTAATTGAATGCCCACGCCCACGCCCTCGTCCTCGACCCTTAGCCCTGGGGTTCAACATTGTTTGTATATAAGTGTATGATATTAAAAAAAAATTAAACGGGCCTGGTGTACTGAAACCCACAAACTTGTTCAGTCTGGTAGAATTAAGTGACGTACAGAAAGTGTCACCTGGACAGTATATACGGATGGGAGCGAGTGTGCTGAACTTTGACACACAGAAAGGTTACACACAGCTGAGTAAAATGGATTTGTATCACTGAGCTAAAACAACTGAAATAATAATTTTTTTTTTTATATTTTTTTTTTTGGGAACGTGACGTGCAGGAAATATGGTAAAACTGACTGACACCCTGTTAACGGTGGCTATTTAGTCTGCGACCCAGAGAAATGTCGCACAGAGAGTTTTCTGGATCAAGCGATAGATGATATCGGTAGCAAATGACTTGGTTGTATTGTGTGACGTACAGAAAGTGTCACCTGTACAGTATATACGGATGGGAGCGAGTGTACTGAACTGTGACACACAGAAAGGTTACACACAGCTGAGTAAAATGGATTTGTATCACTGAGCTAAAACAACTGAAAAAATATATATTTTTTTTATATTTGTTTTTTTATATTTTTTTTACAATTTTGTTTTTTTGGGAATGTAACGTGCAGGAACTATGGTAGGACTGACTGACACCCTGTTAACGGTGGCTATTTAGACTGCGACCCAGAGAAATGTCGCACAGAGAGTTTTCTGGATCAAGCGGTAGATGATATTGGTAGCAAATGACTTGGTTGTATTGTGTGACGTACAGAAAGTGTCACCTGGACAGTATATACGGATGGGAGCGAATGTGCTGAACTGTGACACACAGAAAGGTTACACAAAGCTGAGTAAAATGGATTTGTATCACTGAGCTAAAACAACTGAAAAATATATATTTTTTATATTTGTTTTTTTATATTTTTTTACAATTTTGTTTTTTTGGGAACGTGACGTGCAGGAAATATGGTAGAACTGACTGACACCCTGTTAATGGTGGCTATTTAGTCTGCGACCCAGAGAAATGTCGCACAGAGAGTTTTCTGGATCAAGCGGTAGATGATATTGGTAGCAAATGACTTGGTTGTATTGTGTGACGTACAGAAAGTGTCACCTGGACAGTATATACGGATGGGAGCGAATGTGTTGAACTGTGACACACAGAAAGGTTACACAAAGCTGAGTAAAATGGATTTGTATCACTGAGCTAAAACAACTGAAAAAATATATATTTTTTATATTTGTTTTTTATATTTTTTTACAATTTTGTTTTTTTGGGAACGTAACGTGCAGGAACTATGGTAGGACTGACTGACACCCTGTTAACGGTGGCTATTTAGTCTGCGACCCAGAGAAATGTCGCACAGAGAGTTTTCTGGATCAAGCGGTAGATGATATTGGTAGCAAATGACTTGGTTGTATTGTGTGACGTACAGAAAGTGTCACCTGGACAGTATATACGGATGGGAGCGAATGTGTTGAACTGTGACACACAGAAAGGTTACACAAAGCTGAGTAAAATGGATTTGTATCACTGAGCTAAAACAACTGAAAAAATATATATTTTTTTTATATTTGTTTTTTATATTTTTTTTACAATTTTGTTTTTTTGGGAACATAACGTGCAGGAACTATGGTAGGACTGACTGACACCCTGTTAATGGTGGCTATTTAGTCTGCGACCCAGAGAAATGTCGCACAGAGAGTTTTCTGGATCAAGCGGTAGATGATATTGGTAGCAAATGACTTGGTTGTATTGTGTGACGTACAGAAAGTTTCACCTGGACAGTATATACGGATGGGAGCGAATGTGTTGAACTGTGACACACAGAAAGGTTACACGCAGCTGAGTAAAATGGATTTGTATCACTGAGCTAAAACAACTGAAATAATAATTATTTTTTTTTATATTTTGTTTTTTTGGGAACGTGACGTGCAGGAAATATGGTAGAACTGACTGACACCCTCTTAACGGTGGCTATTTAGTCTGTGACCCAGACAAATGTCACACAGAGAATTTTCTGGATCAAGCGGTAGATGATATTGGTAGCAAATGACTTGGTTGTATTATGTGACGTACAGAAAGTGTCACCTGGACAGTATATACGGATGGGAGCGAATGTGTTGAACTGTGACACACAGAAAGGTTACACAAAGCTGAGTAAAATGGATTTGTATCACTGAGCTAACACAACTGAAAAAATATATATTTTTTTATATTTGTTTATTTATATTTTTTTTACAATTATGTTTTTTTGGGAACGTAACGTGCAGGAACTATGGTAGGACTGACTGACACCCTGTTAATGGTGGCTATTTAGTCTGCGACCCAGAGAAATGTCGCACAGAGAGTTTTCTGGATCAAGCGGTAGATGATATTGGTAGCAAATGACTTGGTTGTATTGTGTGACGTACAGAAAGTGTCACCTGGACAGTATATACGGATGGGAGCGAATGTGTTGAACTGTGACACACAGAAAGGTTACACGCAGCTGAGTAAAATGGATTTGTATCACTGAGCTAAAACAACTGAAATAATAATTTTTTTTTTTATATTTTGTTTTTTTGGGAACGTGACGTGCATGAAATATGGTAGAACTGACTGACACCCTGTTAACGGTGGCTATTTAGTCTGTGACCCAGACAAATGTCACACAGAGAATTTTCTGGATCAAGCGGTAGATGATATTGGTAGCAAATGACTTGGTTGTATTGTGTGACGTACAGAAAGTGTCACCTGGACAGTATATATGGATTGGAGTGAGTCAGTGCTGAACTGTGACACACAGAATGGTTCCACAGTGCTGTGTGCAATGGATTTGTATCACTGAGATAGAACAAAAAAAAAAAAAACAGGGTTAGATATGGCGATAGCTGCACTACTAGTGCCAGCCAGCCAAGTGACAAAAAAATAAATAAATAAAATGTCTTCTAGCCCTTAGAAGGGCTGTTGGGTTCTTTGTGGGTGATCCCTGCCTAACAGACAACTAAATGCAGGCCCTAACACTGTCCCTGAAAGGCAGCAGCTCTATCCCTAACGACATCCAGACGGCATCTGAGCCGAGCGCCGCGGCCAGTCGGTAGTATATTCCAGGGTCACCTGATCAGGCCAGCCAACCCCTGCTATCGACATGTAAGGGCCCCACGTGATGCTGGGTTTACTGTAGAGTCTCCTGGCTTGTGATTGGCTGTGTTTTTAGGCGCCAAAAAAGCACGATGCGGAAGTTGCCATTTCCTCGAGCATGGCGAGATACTCGTCCGAGCATCGAGCAGTTACGAGTACCCTAATGCTCGAACGAGCACCAAGCTCGGACGAGCATGTTCGCTCATCTCTATTGATGATTTATCGCATACGTATCACATAAAGGCCACTTTAATATTGTACAACCCATTTAATGGATGGGAATTTAAGTTCATGAAATTCAGTCTTCAGTAACCAGGCGTAACATCTGTAGATGCAGAGGGTTAAAGTTGACCAAGTTTCTCTTAGTCATGTATATGACTCCCTTCTAAGTTCAAAGGAAAATGAAAGAGATAGATGCAGCGTTACAAGATTAGCTCATTATGAAACTACAAAGTCTAATGGTTTTCAAGTGTAGGATCATTGGCTTTACCACAGTGTGACATATCATTTTCCATGTGCTTTGATCTGCAATGTTCACATCATCCGAAGCTCTTTGATTGCATTAGAAAGGCTACTTTATACAGGTCAGAGAAAGAATGCAAAAATGAAATTTAAGAAGAGGACATCCATCCAACTATGAACTAGGTTTAATAGTTTATATGTTTATCTAGATTTTTGAGCGTTGTCATCAGTCCTGCAGTGTTTGGGTTTGGAGTTAATTTCTCGTAGTACTTAAGACAGGCTCATATCCAAGTTCTCGGCGGCTGTACTAAATAATCTTGACTTTCCTGATTATATTGCTGTCTTGGAAATTAGCCCAGATGTGAGCATGACCTGCTACTGCAGTAGCACAGTTTTTTAAATTGTTTGCAATAGAAATATCCTGTAATGTTGTGTGAAATAAAGAAAAAGATATTGCTCTAATTAATTCATATAATAAAATGCATGTAGTGTAAACAAGCGGTCGTTCACCTATTGTTCTACTTGGAATGACATATATTGATATACTGATAGCTGACACTGCATAGTTCTGAAAAATCAAAGAGTCTCCTTGCTGCAGTGATAAAAGGCCCCTTGACGCTGACCAATGTTCAGATAGATTATCACTAATGAGCATTCATACGAACGCTCGTTAGTGATAATCTACCAGTTCATACGAACACTCGTTAGTGATAATCCGCCAGTTTAAAGGTGCATCCAAGAAAAATGTTCATTCATCAGGATCATTGGTGTGGACACCCAAATCACTGTTTGCTGTTAGCAGATCATGCCATCAAAAACAGCACTCTGCTGCTGGCAAACAATGATTCTATGTGGGAATGAATGATAGCATTAGTGATCACTCCTTCCCATACTATGGAGGGGATCATTGCATGTAAACGCAATGGTCTCTTTCATGGATGAGCAGGTGATTGTCAGGAAGGAACTTTTCCTATCCAACAATTGTCTCAGTTGTCTCTCAATTGGCTCAGCTGGCTAAAGTAAACCAGTTTTAAGACTTTATTACAGCAAATCCATCTTTCAGAAGCTCCTACTTGCAATGAACATACAACTTATGTCCTCTTCAAGACCTGTGAAGGTATCCTGCATTATGTGGGACCAAGATCTTGACAGTAGATCTTTTAAATCCACTAAGTTACGTGGTGGGGAGTGGATAGGACATGTTTGAAACAGTACATCCCACAGATGCTCAACTGGATTGAGATCTGGGGTATTTGGAGTTTGGATCATGCTTTGTTATGTACTTCAATTGCTGACTAATTTCTGCAGTATAGTAGGGTGCAATATCCTGATGAATGATGCCACTGCCACTAGAGTGTAAAAAATATTTTTTGAAATAAAAAGAAGGATGTAAGGTCACATCCTACCTTTACTGCTACACTTTACAGATCAGCAATGCTACATTTTACACTGCATTTTACTCAATAGCAGCAAACTTGGTATGCTCAGGCTGCTAGGTGTTATGCAGACAGAGACAGAAGAAGCAGAGTGGTGAAGGAAGCCCCTTGTACTCCTACTGATGAGTTGTGATACAGCTAGTGCATGATCCACTCATGGGGGACAGTAGGCACTGGATGAATGATGCCACGTTAGGGGTAGTACAACGTATGCCACATGGATTGCGCTCAACCTCCTGTGGGCAGACTTGGACTGGTCCACTGTGGAACCAAAAGATCCACTGGTAGGTTCCTTCTTCAAGTGGGCATTTTTAAATTCCAATGCTGCACAGGACGGAAAAACACAGTAAGACACAGTAAGACACAAGCAGTTGATCGGTAGTTCAAAGGTCCTCTAATTTGATAGTGGTTATATCAGACTCTACCTGTGTTTAGGTATCTGCATAGATGCTCTGCAAGCTTTGGTTGGTAAACCAAGAAGACATGACTGAAAGTCTCACTGACTGTCAACGTTTGTTCTTAGCTTGGGTAAACTTTTTGATTTTGGGGTACAGAACACAAGAATGCAGGAAAATACCTTCAGATCATGCAAACTCATCCCCAGTCAAAAACTGACCATTCTCCACTGTTACATATACCAGATATGAATCAAAAAGGTAAAATCAGTCCCTCCAGCTTCTGGGGATAAACAAGTAGGGGCTGCATTGGATATGATGGATCTGACTCTTGTACTCATAATTGTACTCTTAGTAACCGAAGCACACTTACTACTATCCACTGTTACTGCTTCGGCAAATTTTCGTCAAATTTTTAAAAAGATGCATTCTTAATACAAATTTATTCGGTTGAAGTTCTGTAAAAAAAAATTGCTATTCTGGTCATGGTCTGTGAATATTTCTGCACAAATAATGAACATA
Organism: Rhinella marina; assembly: GCA_900303285.1. Taxonomy (NCBI): domain Eukaryota; kingdom Metazoa; phylum Chordata; class Amphibia; order Anura; family Bufonidae; genus Rhinella; species Rhinella marina. The sequence continues at coordinate 33,798 of ONZH01029092.1, forward strand.
CAGTTGTTAAAGTTACGCTACTTAAGTGAATACATATGCATGAGCGTACAAAGTACGTAAGAATTCTTAGTGTACTATTGTCTCGCGATTGCGTAATACGCATGCACAGACAACTCTAGGCCATGGCGTGCAGTCCTCAGAGGCAGAGCAAAGTTTTCAAAATGGCATCCAGGCGTTCTTCAGCATTTAGCTCTGGAGAGCTTAAATACATGGTCAAGCTGATGGACCACCAGGATTACGATGGCACACATCGACACCCAAACCAGCACAAGAAGGAGATAGTGCAGCAGGTGATCCGAGGCTTGCACCATCGCTTTGACACTGTGCGGACCCCAGGCCAGATCCAGTGGAAATGGCCCGATTTAAAGTTCAAGTGCCCAGAGCAGCTTACTGAGATCCGCGCAGAGATATGAAAGGGTGAGTAACAAAATATTTTAAAAAATTGAAAACATGTTAAAGAGTTAATGTACTGTATTGTATTATATATACCAGGCCAGTGAGTCACGTTGTCCTTCTATACGGTTTTCATTAGTTGGCAGTGGCACTTTTACGTGGACGGTGTGCGTAGTGCGATGAGTGAGCCATCCACTCCACTGCCTCATCCACTTTCTTCTCTACAACAATTTTGCACCTTGGTGGGTTAGCCTGGTGGAACAGTGGCCAACTCGCTCATCTCTAGTTACTGCCATACATTACATACTTAGGGACTTTGACTTAGACTCACTTATTGACGCTTAATTGTCACAGTAGGTTTCTGCTACACTTACCTAGGTCCCTTTCAGATGAGTGAGTGTCACGCTCTGGACTTGCAGCAGAGTGCCCATCCTGAACTTCCAGCACTGCCGTGGTTGCATAGCATTGTATTAATTTATGATGCTATGTAACCGTTTGAGGTCTGGAATGTATTGGATAACACTGACAGCACTGGGGGGCAAAGCGGTCATTCTTTATATTGGGAGCTATTATTGGGGACATTAATAATAATATGGGGCACTAATGTGGCATTAATAATATTGGAGGACACTAATGGGGTATTAATACTGGGGGGAACTAGGGTTGAGTGGACTTTGATCCGAATTTCATGGAAAGTTCAATTTCCTGGTAATTTCCCTGAGTTTCATGGTAACTAATCAATTTTCAATAAAATGGTGTAAAAAACAAAAATACATTCTCACCTCATCCATTTGAGCTCAAAGAGGCCGTGGCCATCTTGATTGATGACCCTGCAGGAAATCTCATGCGCAGTGATGTATGACATCATTACGCACCCCGCAAAATTTCGTGTGGGACCTTTAATTGTGATGGACGCAGCTCCCTCTTCACACTCAAATGGATGAGTTGAGGGATTCAATGACGGAGGGGGGGGGGCACAATTGCCTTTCCCCATCATTGTGCCTGCTACTTACAAAGAAATGTGCTTTGTGGCAAAGTAATTCATCAGAAAGCGATTTTCTTTGTGAAATTCCGTGAAATAGATGAATTGCAGTTTTTATAACTTCGTTTATCACAACTGGGAGCACTATGGGGAGCATTCTATATCCAGGGGGCACTGAGGGGGGCATCATGTACTAAGGGTACTGCAGGGGTTGGTATTTAAAAAAAAGCCAATTGAACTCATCTTTTAAAAATGCATGCAAAACTTCCATTAAAAATGGACAGATGGACAGATGATGGATGTACAATGGTTGAAAAATGACAATGAAAAATTGACAGTGTGTCCGTTTTAAGAGGCCATTTCTTTTCACTGTTGTGTGAATGTAGCCTAAAACCTTTAATTAGGGCACACACATAACCGCATATTGGGTCCATGTCCGATCCACATTATGTTTGGACCCATTCATGTCTTCTGTGCTGCAAATAATGCAGCCAGCAAACAGATGTCATTCATGCACTGTCTTCATCCATGTGGCCATTCTGCAAATTATAGAACATGTCCTATTCTTGTCCATTTTGCTGACAATAATAGGCAGTTCTATTAGGTAAATGCAGCATGTACTCTGCTGGTATCCATATTTTACGGATCTGTGGATTGCAGACTGCAAAATACATACAGTTCTGTGCATGAGGGGTTAAGGTTGTGTAGGGGATATACAGCAGAATTCTGGTTTAAACTACCGTAAGTAAGAATTCTGTGTAACTGGCAATAGTAAATCTGCCCAAAGGCATTCTAGAAAGGATTTCAACTTTTCTAAAAGTCTCTTCTGTTTTCTTACATTAAACAGACGCAATTGTGTTACAGCCGGCTCTGTCGTAATCATCATCTGAGACTGAATGTATTATTCATGCCATTCAGGATCTGACTGACAATAAAAGAAACATCTTCAAAAACAAATATATTTGGCCAGTTTTGTTCAACCTCTACCAGTGAGACTTGGGAATCCCTCTTGAAGAATGAATGGAGATGTGCAGGGAATTGACAAAACCTTTGAACTGATCCTTCCGGCTGGTATGTTGGTTTGTCCCTCATAACCATGAATAAGTGTAAAATACGATAGCTGAAATACAGACAGTCTTCATTCAAGCAGAAAACCAAAGAAATCCTGTGGGTGAGCTTTCTCCTTGCATCGATCCCTTATCGACATTGTTACCCTTTTCATACACCTTAAGACTGTAAATAAACTTTACCAGGGGATGTTATAACTACTGTACGATTCTGAGAAATGCAGCTGAGAGGGGAAGTGTTACAAAAGTAATAAAAAATATATAAGTTGTAGAAGAGCACATTGATATCTACCATGATACTGGAGGTATTCAATATAATTGTGCTCAAAGGAAATGTCTTCTGAATATGATTTTAGGTACAATAATTAGGCCCAATACTGACATCACATGTTTGTTCTTTTTTAATACCATATAGTTTATTTTTTTAACTTATCTGGGGGTGGCCATGTTTGAAGCAAACAGGTTTTTCTTGTACTGATGTTATAGACAGTGCAGCAGTGTGTGGTTTATGACAACAACAATCAAAAGAAGATGAAGAAATGTCATAGATTATTAAATCCTTCAGGGTTGGTGGAGTAGACTTAACCAGGGAGTGAGAAGGGAAGTCCAAACAGATCATTAAAAGAGTTGTCTCATTTCAGACATTGAGGGCCTATCACTAGAATATGCCAGATATCAAAGTGAGATGGGTTCAGGTCTCACCTCAGGGACCCACTCCTATCTCCAGAACAGGGCCCTCAAAGTGAAGGATAGTGCGCCTTATAAGTGCAGCCACGCTCCATTCACAAATATGGAAGTTCTGAAAATAGAGGTGAAAGGAGAGGTGGCCACGCTTGGACAGAGTTCTGTCCATTTATGTCTATGGGACTTCCGAGAACAGCCGAGCGCACTTACTAGGCTATTTTCAGAACTTACATTGGAATTAAAGAACTCCCGCAAACATTTTTATTGTCTGACCTGTTAGAAAGGTGCATGATGTAATCTGTAGTGAATGTAATCTTCTCATCAGTGACTGTATTTATGAGTTATCCCCTCTCTTCTAATTGTAGGTGGGTCATGTGATCAACTCCCTGACCTCCAACTGACCCAAGACAGGAAGCCAGTCACTTCTCTATTCATTCCTATGAGACTGAAAGTGAGGCTCCCATAGGAATGCATAGAGAAATAGACTTCCTGTCCACACATAAGATGCTGTGTGAGTTGGTGGGTCTGATTGCTGGTCACATGACACAGATGAGAAACATCAGGGAGATATAACTCATAAAGACAGCTATTGGTAAGAAAATGACATTCACTACAGATTACATTGTGTACATTTCTAGCAGGACATGGAATAATTTTTTTGCGGGAGTTCTTTAATGGAGAACACTCTGTACATGCATAGTATTCACTTTTTCGCTTCTTCATTTTGGGGACCCCATTCTCCAGATAAGTGGGTGTCTTAGAGATGGGACCCGCACCTATCTGACATCAATGCATATCTTAGCCATATGCCATTAATGTCTGAGATGGGCCACCCTCTTTAACTGTGTGTCTAAAGTATAGTGTTACTATCCTGCTTTATTTAATCTTCCAACAGTACTTTAGTCCCTATTAAAAATAATGAGACAGCTCTACTCATTTCTCCAAGTCTATACAGCAAAGCTGGCAATTCATGCAAATTTACCCAAAACATCAGTTTCCAATTCATCCTACTTTTCTGAGAGTTGTCCCATACGAATTGTAAAAAAGGACAGCCGATGTCTTGCCGTTCAGAAGAAGACATCTTCCAGCAAAAAGTGATCATTTTTGGACCGTTTTTTAATAAAAAAATAAAAATCAGAGAACAGTGTGTTATTAAATGGGCTGTTTGTTATCACCCACTACCATCTGTTTCCCCATAGCCATATACATCACTGTCACTTTGACATTACTAATGCTGTCTTGGCATTAAAGAGCTTGAAAAGGTTTAGGTGCAGTCCTAGGAGACCCCAGAGTGTCATACAAGACTTTTAAGGACAATTGGGGGGAAATAATTAAATCTGAATGCAGGCTTGACTGATTCAGTCATCTCTACCCACCATTTATACACATTGTTGGATAGATCTTTAGGGCTAATTACTATGCCTGAGGCTACCAGATCCACAGAGCCAGTCCAACAACAACAGTGGTTTTTAAAATGGATCTTTTGCTTTTATGCAACTTGTCTGAGGCCTTAAAAAGAGCTGGCATCTACTGTAGCTGGCATCTACTGTAGTCTAATATATATATATATATATATATATATATATATATATATATATATATATATTCTTAGTTTACATTTCATTTTGCATTGCACAGGACGACTGCCTGATGTCCTACTAATCAATTAGTTCTCTTAAATCTGTTGGAGGGAACTTAAGAGTTAGTTAAAATGAGCAAAATACACAGTTGCCTTTAAATTGTTAAATAATAATTGTATTTCAAGTACACCTTTGAGGAAATTCATATTATTTTTACTTTGTACTCAAGTGACTCAACTGACCGAAAATAATTTTTAATTGGTCTTTATTAAAAATATGAAGCCTAGTGTTGAGCGAGCATGCTTGGCCGAACTCGCTGTTCGGCCGAGCATGCCTACACTCGGGTCCACGCGGTGTTCGGCCGAACACCGAGTGTACTCGAGCGCAATGCTCGAGTCTCTTCCCCGCACTGTAATGTTGATTTGTACGCTAATGCGTATGAATTTGTATGCTAATGAGTACGAATTTGTATGCTAATGCATACGCATTTTGTACGCTAATGCGTACACATTTTGTACGCTAATTTTACGAGTGAAAGGAGTAAAAGAGGAGAAGTTGCGATTCTGACCTTTTTCGATTAACCAGACACCCTCCCCTCTTCCGAGCGGGGGCTGCCTGGTTTAGTCCCATTTACTAACATTATGCTCGGGTGCTCGGCCGAGCACTTGAGCAACCCCTAGTGCTCGGCCAGAGCACCCGAGCATACGAGCACAGAGGTACTCGCTCAACACTAATGAAGCCTTTTTTCTGTACATAGCTGAGATGCTCTAGAAACACCCTCTGGATTTTCTTTCTTTTCCATCAGTTGTGGAGCTGAGGGCACCTTATGTCTTCTCTCTGGCATTATAAACACTCATTATAGCTCAGTTCTTATCTTACTGATAAGAATGTGGCTTAAATAAGTGTTTATGACCTCTCAGTTGTTTAGAGATAAGGTTTATTAAATGACCAGCGCAAAGTGAAAATACCAGTCACACAGCTAGAAAAACAGTTAACCCTTTCTGACAAAGCGGCTCAATATTTTTAATAAAGGCCAACTGAAAAAATGATTTTTAGCCAAAAATGAGTAAAATGCAATCGTATAGAAAAATTGCCTCCAAAGGTATACATAGCCTCTAAAGCATCGTTTTTGTCGAGTGTTGCAGCACAGCTCTATGGAGCGAGTCTGCAGAACCAGACACTATCAGTGGGGAACAATGATGCTGTTTCTGGGGAGTGGGGGGATGACTTTTTTTCCCTTAATCTCCTTAAAATAATACATGTGGTAATTGACTATAAATGAAAAAAGAATAATAATAATAATAATAATGAAAAAAAAAATTGCAATTCAGTCATCTGGTGACTCGACCATGCAGAAAATGATTAGATTTAATGGCAGTGTGAATGTGTTTTATTGCTGGAGCAGATCATTCAGCTGCAACACTGTGTTTCTCATTCTCATTATGCTTTCATTTGCATTTCACATACAATTAGCACAACTTTCTATACATCCAATGTAATGTAATGAGTTAATACAAAGATATACTGTAAACTGGTAATGGAGAGGTATGGATGATGGAATAAATGGAACATACTTATCCCTTAGCAGATGTCCCCTATTATATCACATTTGTTACATTGAATGGTTTCTGATCCTGAAACAAAGTGTAATATTGAAAGAAGGGAATCTCAGTTCACATATCACAATTTTTCATATGATCCGCGCTGCTCCTCTTTATATTTCCACATGGCACACAAAGATTCTCCTCCTTATTGACAGAAACAATTACTGGCATATATCTAAGAAATCTCCAGTAGACCATATTTCTCTCTAAAAAAATGATACTTGAGAACATAGTCCTGCCACTTTACAAATCACTAGTCAGACCACACATGGAGTCCTGTGTACAGTTATGGGCTCCTGTGAACAAGACAGACATAGCAGAGCTGGAAAGGGTTCAGTAGAGGGCAACTAAAGTAATAACTGGAATCGGTGGACTACAGTACCCAGAAAGATGATCAAAATAGGGTCATTCACTTTAGAAAAAAGACGACTGAGGGGAGATCTAATAACTGTGTACAAATATATCAGGGGTCAGTACAGAGATCTCTCCCATCATTTATTTAACCCCAGAACTGTGACTGTGATGTGGGGACATCCTCTGTGTCTGGAGGAAAGAAGGTTTGTACACAAACATAGAAGAGGATTCTTTACTGTAAGAGCAGTGAGACTATGGCACTCTCTACCTGCGGAGGTGGTGATGGTAAGTTCACTAAAAGAGTTCAAGAGGAGCCTGGATGTGTTTCTGGAGGGTAATAATATTACAGGTTATAGCTACTAGTGTGATGATCGAGCACCCCGATGTCCGGGTGCTCGGGTGTGGGCGAACACTAGGTGGTGCTCGAGTGCTCGGCCGAGTACCCGAGTATAATTGAAGTCAAAGGGAGAAGACCAGGCACCCCCTGCTCTGCAGAGGGGAGGGTGTCTGGTTCATAGGGAAACGTCAGAAAATGGTGGAAACACCACTGAAATAGTTAGGGAACAGCATGGGGAGGATGTCTGGATGCATCTTGGACACCAAAGTCGCTGCTATTAACAATGATGTCCGACTATTATGCCACTTTTACGGAATGACAAAAATACCCCTCCAAAACCCAAGATAACATTGATTTTACAGGAAATATTGTTAGGAAACATAGATTTACTTGTACGTAAAGCGCAAGTGCTGCAAAAAATTACAAGGAGGAGGCACTCCCATACAACCGGTATATCATATAGAGGAGGGACTCATTCACATTGTGGTATAATTGTGTCACTCCGACACTCATAAAGCCTATGCACTAAGGGAAAGGGCTGCCAAAAATTACAAGGAACAGGCACTTAAATACCCCCTTAATTACACATAAAGGAGTGCATCAGACACACCCTTGAAAAATTAAGGTTGACACGCTGCTGCTCAAACTGTCCCAAATGTAAGGTTGACACGCTGCTGCCCATCAAACCGTCCCAAATTTAAGGTTGACACACTGCTGCCGAGCTGACGTTAAAAAAATTTATGGGTGACACGCTGTTGCTCATCAAACTGTCCCAAATTCAAGGTTGACATGCTGCTTCCCATCAAACTGTCCCAAATTTAAGGTTGACACGCTGCTGCCGAGCAGGGTGACATGCCGCTTAGCTGAACGTCTGAAACATTATAAGTGACATGTAGTAGAGCTGAGCGTTTAAAACATTATGGTTGAGGGCCTGCTGGTGAGCTGACAGGCAAAAAAAAATATGGAGCAGGCCCAGCTGGTGAGCTGACCGGCTAAAAAATTATGGTGCAGGCCCAGCTGGTGGATTTCGAGGGCAGCCTAATAAGCAGTTTCATATGATGGAGGAAGAGGGAGAAGAGGAAGGGGTACATGATAATACAGTGTATTCAATACACCCTAAAAGCCAGATTTAAGGTTCCTTCATGTAAAGCCGCTTTCCTCTGGTGGAGTAGAGAAGTCGGGGCAATCCAGGCCTTGTTCATTTTGATAAGCGTCAACCTGTCAGCATTGTCAGTTTACAGGCGGATGCGCTTATCAGTAATTATGCCCCCAGCGGCACTAAATACCCGCTCAGACAAAACACTGGCAGCAGGGCAGGCCAGCACCTCCAAGGCGTAGAGCGCCAGTTCGTGCCACAGCTTAGACACCCAATAATTATACGGCACAGAGGGATCGCTGAGGATGTTGACACGGCCAGCTAGGTATTCCTTTACCATCTTCCCAAACTTTTCCCTCCTTGTCACACTAGGCCGCTCATCAGGGTGAGGGTGCTGGCGGGGTGTCATGAAACTGTCCCAGGCCTTGGAGAGTGTCGCCCTGTCTTTGTTGGAACTACTGTGTGTTCCCCTCGTCTCCCCTCCTCGGGTGGCCAAGGAACTACGTACTCTGCCGCCAGCGTTGTCAGATGTTAATTCGGGGGTCATGAAGGGTGAACAACCAGTAATCCGGGTTGCCTAATATACGTATAACGCGCGGGTCACGGGAAAGGCAGCTTAGCATGAAGTCAGCCATGTGTGCCAGAGTCCCAACAGACAAGGCGTCGCTCTCCCCACCAGAAGCATGACTCTCAATATCCTCCTCGTCCTTTTCCTCCTCTTCAGCCCATCCACGCCTAAGAGATAGTGTAAACGTGGTATGCCTAACCTGTGTAGCGGTCACAACCGTCTCCTCCTCCTCCAATTGGCGCTGAGAAGACGAATCGAGGGTGGTCTGGCTATCACCCTGTGTAGGTTCTTCCCCCATTTCCACCTCTTCCACACGCAGAGCATCATTTATTGTGAGCAGCAAGCTTTTTAGTAGACACAGAAGTGGGATGGTTACGCTGATAATTGCATTATCGCCGCTCACCATCTGTGTAGATTCATCAAAGTTGCCTAGCACCTTCACCTTGTGAAGAGCGGAAGCTGACTAGAAAGGTGCCGACCGTGTTGCAGCTGGTATTCTAGTACTGCTCTCTGCTGCTCACAAAGCCTGCTCAACATGTGGAAGGTGGAATTCCAGCGCGTGCTCAGGTCGCACAGCAGTCGGTGAGCCGGCAACCACAAGTGCTGCTGCAGCGTTGCCAGGCCGGCTGAAGCTGTCGGTGACTTGCGGAAATCGGCACACAGGCGACGCACCTTCACCAGTAGCTGAGGCAAATTGGGGTAGGTTTTCAGAAACCGCTGAACCACTAAGTTAAATACATGGGCCAGGCATGGTATGTGTGGGAGGTTGGCCAGCTCCAAAGCCGCTACCAAGTTGCGGCTGTAATCGGATACAACCATGCCTGGCTGTAGGTTGACTGGCGAGAGACACAGCTCAGCCTTGTCCCTTATGCCATGCCACAGCTCTGCGGCGGTGTGCTGTTTGTCACTCAGGCAAATAAGCTTCAGCAAGGCCTGTTGCCGCTTGCCGACTGCTGTGCTACACTGCTTCCAGTTACTGACAGAAGTCTGAGTGGTGCTGCAAGATGTCAATTCTGCATGGGAAGAAGTGGAGGAGGAGGTGGAGGAAGAGAAGGAGGAGTTGCAGCCGCTACTGTAGGTGGCGGCGGAAATCCAGATGGAAGCAGGGCCCACAATCCTCGGCGTGGGTAGCACCTGTGCCATCCCAGGGTACGTCTCGCTTCCAGCCTCCACAACGTTCACCCAGTGTGCCATCAGGGAAATGTAGCGTCCCTGGCCACAAGCGCTTGTCCATGTATCAGTTGTTAAGTGGACCTTGCCAGTAACTGGGTTGGTCAGGGCACGGGTTATGTTTCTGGACAAATGGTGGTGTAAGGCAGGGACGGCACACCGGGAAAAATAGTGGCGGCTGGGGACTGCGTAACGAGGGACAGCCGCCATCAGGCTGCAAAAGGCCTCGGTTTCCACCAGCCTAAATGGCAACATATCAAGGGCCAGCAACTTGGAAAGTTGCAGAGCTATGGCCTGTGGGTTGGTGGCAGGGTATTTGCGCTTGCATTCAAATGCCTGGGATAAGGACATTTGAACGCTGCGCTGGGACATTGAAGTGGACGTGCTGGCTGATGGTTCCTGCGAAGGTCCAGGTGCAGGAAGGGGGGCATCTGGGCCTGCGTCTTGGACAGCAGGTAACAGAGGGGAAGAGAAGGTAGTGGTGTGACCTGCAGACACATATCGTGGACCCAGGCGTTCAGCCCACCTTTTAGGGTGCTTTGCTGTCATGTGGCGGATCATGCTGGTGGTGGTCAGGTTGCTGGTGTTTACGCCCCTGCTTATCTTGGTACGGCACAGGTTACAAATTACAAACCGTTTATCGTCAGCACTTTCCTCAAAAAACAGCCAGACTGCGGAACACCTAACCCTTGGCAAGGGAGCTGGCAGCAAGGGGCTTCTCCGGGGAACAGTTGGGGGCCTGGTTGACATGGCCTGCCTTCTCGCTTTTGCCACCCCACTGCCTCTTCCAGCCTGATACGGTGCTGCGGATCCCTCCCCCTCTGTACTGCTGTCCTCGCTCAGCTTGCCACCTTCCCAGTTTGGGTCAGCTATTTCATCGTCCACCACCTCCTCTTCCACATCCTCACTCTGGTCCTCCTCCTGACATGGTAAACTAACAAGAACCTGACTTAACTGTGTCTCATCCTCATCCACAACCTCTTGAGACACTAATTGCCCTTGACTTATTGGCAACTGTGTCTGATCATCATTATGCACCTAGTGAGACGCTAGTTGCCAGTCCCCACCGTCATCGTCTTCACACTGTGTTTGCTCAATAGGTTGGGAATCAGGGCACAATATCTCCTCATGTCCCACTTCAAGCGGCCTTGGCGAGAGGCCCGAGTCAAGGAACGGTGATGAAAAAAGCTCCTCGGAATACCTGAATGTGGGATTAGTTCTTTGCCCAGACTCTGCATGGTGGGAGGAAGGAGGATCAGGGTTGAGGATGCGGTTGCCCAGACTCTTGACTACTGAGACTGGACTTTGTGGAAGAGAGGGTGGTGCTGAACCGACTGGAAGCATTATCATCTGAAATCCAACCGACTACCTGCTCGCACTGGTGTGGCAACAAGAGTTCTGTCTTGCGCCACCCTGTAAACTGTGACATGAAGCTAGGAGTTTTGGATGACTTTGTTTCTTGGGCTCTGCCAGCAGGCACAGTTTAACTGCGCCCAGAGCCATAGCCTCTGTATTCACTGTCAGCAGCACGCCCACTTCCCTGTCCCTTAGTGCTCGCCTTGCGCATATTGTATAGTATATATGCAACTTGGTCAAAACCACAGTATTGCAGATTTTTATTAAAGGGGTTGTCCAAGTTATTTTTTTGTTCTTTATATGTTTCTAACTTGTCAGGTATAACAACTTTCCCATATACTTTGTGTTTCCAAAGCTGCTGGTTTCTCAGAGTTGACTCAGGGTCACATGACCTGTGATGTCACCTTATCTCTCTGCTCTGTGATGTTTTGTTCACAAGCCTCAGAGTTCAGATAAGAGTCTGTACATGAGACGTCACTGGCCACGCCCCCTTCCTTTGCTGCTATCTGCTCTCCCTGGTTTCCTTCAGATAAAACATTAACCCCTTCAGCCAGAACACACTGAGGGCTCAAGGCTTTAGAACAAACAGTAGCTGCAGCAGTGAGAGGAGACAAATGCTGGGCAAAGAGCTATAGAGGAATTGTATTGTACAAGAACAGGTAGGGAGAATTTCCTGTGTGTATCAGCATTGTCATTGTACAGCTGGGACTTGTAGTCCTACACATACAACATGCTGCTGAGTATTCCAGCAGGCAGACATGTCACTC
>ONZH01029093.1:0-105453 GCA_900303285.1 Rhinella marina
CTTGCACCAGGGCCCATGAGCCTTTAGCTATGCGCCTGCCTGGCACATAGATACCTACCCCTCCTCTACCACTTCTGGCAGCACATAGATATCTACCCCTCCTCTACCACTCCTGGCAGCACATAGATATCTACCCCTCCTCTATCACTCCTGGCAGCACGTAGATACATTTAAAGCTTAAAACCATACATTCAGCACATTTCTAAGTTCTTACAATATAGATATCTATTAATGAAGCTCCACAGTTGGTTACTAGTGTTGAGCGAGCATGCTCAGCCGAACTCGCTGTTTGGCCAAGCATGCCTACGCTAGGGTCCGCTCGATGTTCGGCCGAACACCGAGTGTACTCGAGCGCAATGCTCGAGTCTCTTCCCCGCACTGTAATGTACGCTAATGCATACGAATTTGTATGCTAATGTGTACGCATGTATACGCTAATGCGTACGCATTTTGTACACTAATGCGTACGCATTTGTATGCTAATGCGTACACATTGTGCGCTAATGTGTACGCATGGTGCGCTAATGCGTACAAATTCAGTTAATTAGCATATTTTTATGAGTGAAAGGAGTAAAAGAGGAGAAGTCGCAATTGTGACCTTTTTCTAGTAACCAGACACCCTCCCCTCTTCCGAGCGAGGGGTGCCTGGTTTAGTCGCATTGACTAACATTATGCTCGGGTGCTAGGCCGAGCACTCAAGCAACCCCTAGTGCTTGGCCAGAGCACCCGAGCATACGAGCACAGAGGTGATCGCTCAACACTATTGGTTACTACAGGCTGAATATTCAGCAGCAGCAGCAGCTAGCCTGCTTGTTGGCAGTGTCCAGATAGCAATCTGACATTTTCCTCTATATACTAAATACTGGATACATATGTGTCTGGATAATACCACCATACACTGACTGGATAATACTTCTGTAGAGTAACTGGATAAAATTACAGTGCACATAATAATTTCTGACTTTTCTTGCCCAGTTATTTGAAACTTGTGACAATCATGGGAGGAGTGTAGGGGAGTGTGCAGAGCTAACATTAGTCTATGAATATTTTTAAGCCAGAAAAGGTCATAAAAAGTGGTGTAAATCCAGTTATATATAATTTTCTTGTGTAAGTGCCAATGTCCCACTTGTCGTGTGAAAGGGACACTACAAACTGTATTTTATATAGCCATGTCATCCCATGTCATGTTTTATGCTGCTAGAATAATGTTTGCAATGTATAGGAAAAACCTTTATGGCTGAGTGTTGTAATAATCCTAACCACCACTAGATGGTGCTGTCATGCCTTTGTATATAAGGCCTAGTAACAGGAAACTAGGAAGTTAAGTTAGTAGTTGAGAGAAGAATCAACTCAAGTTAAGAGCAGGAGGAGAGTAGGAGCAGTCATCCAGCTTAAGGCTGCCATTTTCCCTGGCTCTGGCCAAGTCACGATTCCATGATGGCATTTACGATTTCTAAGCCGCTAGTATCTAAGCAACTAACTGGATAAAGCGAGCCTGACTGAGGTGAACACCATTCAAATGGCTATTGGACTTTGTCAGCACTGACGTGATCAGGAGAAGCTTAATGCACCTGGACATGGACTTTACAACCAGGTACAAGTTGTATTTTTCCCCACTGAGAACCCTCAGGGTAGTGAGGATATTCATAGAAAAAAGTAACAGCATCCGTGGGAGTAATGTATCTGAAATACTAATTCCTGCCATGGCGAATAGCTGCCTTGAAATATCATAAAGATATACTATAAGCATCCAGAGCTAGAACTAGTGTAAGTGGATTTGACGTGCTAAGAAGGAAAGGAGTGTAACAGGATTTAAAGCAAAGTAAAACTTTATTGAAATACCAACTTAAAAAGGAATTATTACAACACCAGCAATTGATTGACCATATTGGAGAAGTGATTGACAGAACTGAAATAACTGTAAACTGCACTTATGAGGAGAACTACCTCAGGGCAAAAGTAAAAGTTCCTTGTTCATCCCAAAACTGCCTCCTCATTATTGTCAACAAGGGTGTGTCTACCTTAAAAGACACTGGCGTCACGAAATAACCAGGACCCAGCCATCTGACAGGGTTAAAATCAACACCAAGGGCACCTCAACTGACCATCCTGGAGTCCTGCGTACGGAGTGTGCCCCGAGGGAAGTCGTGTCCACCCTCCACACAACTGCACACTGGCCCAGAGAAGATTCAACTAACCGTGAGTAAAACCACCAGCTACACCGTGTTCCCTGTGACAAATTCCCTAAACTCATATATCCCTGTGGCTGGTGGCTACATAAGGACAACATGCACTATGTACCCCTACACAAATCAGTCATCCAATATACTGTACAAGATGTGTCATGTTTAGTACATCTATACATATAAGACAGTCAGCTGTTCTCTATTGCGCTAAATACAAGAATATCCAATTAATACAAAACACATAATGAAATATTGCATTTATTCAGAAATACATCTTTATTGACTTTGAATTCATCATCGTACTAGACATACAGTATACAGCAAATGGCAGAGAAAACAACCGTATACATTATGTACAGTAATAACTGAATAATAAGCATAGTGTAATTTACCGTACAGCCAGGTATCACCAGTGATTGCTACTATACTATCATCACACTGTAATAAACTGTATCATATAAAGTAGAAAGTGTATAAATTCATATAGAGCGCCCTCTAGTGGTGACTGAAGGCATACAGTATTATCATGTAATGTGTTAAAGGGAGTCTTTCACCTGATCTAAGCGTTATAGACCACTCAGATCAGGCTCTAGACCCAAGGAGCCCAAGCCTCGGCCTATTAGTAATGCAAACGCCCCCCTCTTACATCATCCTATTGGCCCATTATTCTAATACTCCACCTCCTATAACTGCCGGGCTGAGGCGTGGGGACTGGCGCATGCACAATAGGTTACACTGAGCCTCTGCCCACAGTGGGCAGCGAGGCGTGCATGCGCCAGAGACTGGGAAAACCGCACAAGCGTGGGATTTAGTTACAGGACAAGTATTAGAATAATGAGCCGACAGGATGATGTAAGAGGGCGGCATTTGCATTACTAATAGGCCGAGGCTTGGGCTCCTTCCTGCTCTATCGCCCTTCCGGGCACATGCGGTGCTTGATTGACATGTGGCTTAAAAGTGTTTTTCTGCATTATACGGTGTGGGACAATTTAGCCAAAGGTACTATGCTAACGTGTGTAAGGGGGTCTAGAGCCTGATCTGAGCAGTCTATAATGCTCAGATCAGGTGAAAGACTCCCTTTAAGGGAATCAGGAAGTTTATAACTGTATAATGGAGAATTATCAGTGTATTCAGGACAGTTGTTTAGTATAACTATATTGAGAAATAATGTTTTCAAATGAAACACCTTATATGGTCGATGACATCACAATGGCTGGTGATGTATTCAGAAGAAGCACCTTATATGGTTGATGACATCACAATGGTTGGTGACATCACAGTGGCTACCTAGGCAGCTACATAGGTTAGAATCTTTGCATTCACTTGCTACAGACAGCGGAGACACTTGTGAGCGCCATCCCCTGTGGATTTTATCTTCGATACTTTTGCCTTTGCCAAAAAATGAAGGCAAAAAAGAAGAGAAAACATTTAGATGAAGGAGAGAAGAAGGAGAGAGAAAGGAATGGTGGTGATGACGTCCAGGAGAAGCCAGGTAAAGCTAAGAAACCAAAAAAGAACCACTTCTTAGCGTGCCTGCAGAAAACCTGGGCAAGGATTGCTGGGCGTAAGAGGAGGAGAACTTCCATCCAAGAAAAGAGAAGTTCAGAAGAACTCCCAGGACCCAGCCATATCAATATGGTTGACAGCACAGGTAGGAGGACATCATGTAACTTCTTGTCATAGTTCCCCATGTTACTGACAAAAGCATCCCATAGGGACCAAGTCATATAGATAGCGGGAGAAAATATCAAAACTGGTGGAAAGGAAAGTGGAGGAGATGCCGATAGCAACCAATCAGATTCCAGCTCTCATCTCTTTAAAGCCATCTGATTGGTTGCTATAGGCAACTTCACTTCATTTACTCCACTGATGCTTGGCCTCCACCTCAGCCTTCAAAGGCCTTTTGGGAAAGGAAACCACTGCCCAGAACATGGTTACATGACATTTTCCGTTAAAAAGGACCTGTCATCACTGTTGACGATATCACTTTTAAAGCATCTGTTTAAACCAACTGTATGTTGTGTTGTTCCTCTATTATTCCTAATAGAAGTTAATGGATAAATTGCCCTCTAGGTGTTACCATTCCCCTTGTCAAAGAGTTGTTTGGACACATCAATCTATGCAGGGACTCGCCCCCCCCACCCCCCCCCCCCCCCCCCGGGTAACACCCAGTTGGCAATGTATCCATAAACTTTTAATAGGAAACAGAAATTACTGTTTATTAGAACATGTGTTATTGTGGGCAAAAACCAGTAGTGAAGTCAGAGATAAGGTATAATGGAAAGATTTCCTCCTGTTCTGTGTTTTTGACTCGAACCTATTTTTTATTTTTTTTTTTTACAAAACCACTTTCCGTTTTCCTGATGTGACTTAAATATCTATATACTTCTTCTTCACAGTCAATGTATCACCTAAAGAGAAGGAAAAGATGGAGGTAAATCAGATCATCATGGTTGATGACAAGGAGACAGAACTGGTGACAGACAATTTAGTGGAACTGGAGATGCTAGCAGAATACCATCAGATTCATGACCTGATCCACAACATGGAAGAGCTCTACATCCAGTACTATGGTGGACAGGATAAAGAACAACAATATGAAGCTGAAATGCTAGCAGAATACCATCAGATTCATGACCTGATCCATAGGATGGAAGATCTGTATGTCCAGTATTATGGTGGACAGGATGGAGAAGAACTGCAAAATGAGGATGGAAATAAAAAGGAAGACGGAGAAGAAGGACTGGAGAATGCAAAGCGACCCAAGAAAAGCCATAAGATTTCTCTACTAAGCCGCCTACAGAAATCATTGGCAAGAATTGCTGGGTTAAAAAGGAGGAGGACAAGCCCCATCAAAGAACCGAGAAGTCCTTGTGACATCCCTGGCCCCAGTGAAATCAGAGGTAGGAAATCATTATAGGAATGTTCATGGAAATGGCTCAGAAGCTGTACAGGTTAGGCTACTTTCACACCAGTGTGTTTGCTGGATCCGTCATGGATCAGCAAAAACGCTTCAGCCATGATAATACAACCGTCTGCATCCGTTCTGAACGGATCCGGTTGTATTATCTTTTAAATAGCAAAGACAGATCCGTTATGAACTCCATTGAAAGTCAGTGGGGGTCAGATCCGTTTTCTCAGACACAATAGAATCCATCCCCATTGACTTACATTGTGAGTCATAACGGATCCGTTTGGCTCAGTTTCGTCATGTGGACACCAAAACGCAGCAAGCAGCGTTTTAGTGTCCGCCTCCAAAACAGAATGCTGACTGAACTGAAGCAAAACTGATGCATTCTGAACGGATCCTTTTCCATTCAGAATGCATTAGGACAAAACTGATCAGTTTTGAAAGCGTTTTTGCAGAGCCATGACGGATCCTGCAAAAACGCTGGTGTGAAAGAAGCCTTATGATAAGTTAGGGGGCATTCACACAATGTTTGTGCTTTACGTTTCCCATATGTTCCAAGCAGCTCACAGCATATCTGGGAGATCTTCATGGTGCACCAACAAAAACTGCAACCACTGTTTGAATACAAATACAAACATAGGCCCTGATTTATCATGACCAGCATGTGTTACACTGGTCGTCATAGGGTCTGCTATTCCAGAGGAGGCATTTAATTTATGATGAGGCACCAGCATAGTCAAAAATGAAATGTCTCCTCCAGAAGTTTGTGCACTGAAATCTGCTTCACCTCATAGCTACCATACATTTGAGTTATAATTTATACCGATTTTTAGTGTAAATAATGATGAATGTGTCGGGGTCAATGACTCCTTCCACACCATATCCCTAAGTCAAAATTGTTGAGTTGGCATAAAAATGGCAGTTACAATGAACTCTATTCACAATGACATGTAAAAATTCACACAACTGGGTTTTGCAACTTTTTAACACCAAATCGGTGGTGTAGAGAAATGATAAATTTCCCCCTTAGTCTGTAACCAAAGACAAATAGGCCTGTTGAGGGCATAATAAATCAAAAAGGTATTAATGTTTTTATTTAGGGCTTAGAGTTGTATACTTTGTGAATATAATGTGGGATTTATGTTCCATGTTGTGACCACCTATAAATATGTTATGCTGTGGGATAGAAATGAAGCCTATAATAGTTGTTTCCTAGAAATATATATAATACATGTTTTCTCTGTTTCCTACAAACAGCCAAAGTAACATGTAAAGGGAAGAAAAAGGAGAAAGATAAGGGGGAAAATAAAAACATGACGGTCAATGAAAAGAGAAAAGATGGTGGATCTAAGAAAGAGTCAACCACTAATGACAGCTCTCTAGAACTGGAAAGACCAGAGGAGCTCAGCAGATCTACCGAAACCTCTCAGAGCAGCAGTAGCCCTAAAGTGAAAACCACCAAAAGTGGCATCTGCTTAGAGGAACCTGACCAGTCTGGCGAGGAACCATCTGCCACAGTACCCCTTTCATTAGAGTCCTTTACTTTCCATCAGAAACTGGGAGCAGGAAGCTTTGGTGAAGTTTACTTGGCAAGAGATATCATCCGCCAAGAATGTGTTGCCATCAAAGTTTCAAATAAACAGGATTTCACGGAATGTGGATACAGTTTGGTAGAGCGCCATGTCTTAAAACTATCCCATGAAAGTCCATATCTGATTCACGGCCTGGCTGCCTTTCACACCCTAAACTTTGTCTATTATGTCATGGAATTGGCCACCAGAGGAGACCTGTTTGTTTTCATGAGAAAGATCTTTCCTCTTGATACTGCCACAATACGATTCATCTTGGCAGAAGTGGTCTGTGGCACAGAGTTCCTGCACAAGAAAGACATTCTACATCGGGACCTAAAGCCACTAAATATCCTTCTGACTGTAGATGGCCATGTTAAAATAACAGACTTTGGCATGGCAGCAATGGGTGTGCATCAGGGGCCCTCAAAGAAGAACATAGGTACAACTGGATACGCAGCACCAGAACTGGTGAGAGGCCACTCACATGGACGAGGGGTAGACTATTTTGCAATTGGCGTGATTCTATACAAACTGTTTACAAGAAGGGCTCCTTTTCCTGGAAAAAATCGAACAGAAATTAAGTATTCAGTCCTCTACCGTTCTCCAGTCTACCGAGAGTCTCTGACTCCTGAAGCAGTCAGCATCTTACAAGGGCTGCTGTGTAAAAATCCTTTACATCGGCTAGGAGTAAATGGAGACATAAAAAACCATCCATTTTTTGCAGACCTCAAATGGGAAGATGTGGAAGCCAGGAGAATGGCACCACCAGCAACCATGATGGCAGCTCCTATTGACCTAAATATTAACCAAACTCTGGAATATGCTGAAATGCCAAATATAATAAGATCTAAACACCAGAAGATCTTCAACCAATTCAGCTTTGTGTGTCCAGAGTGGTCAAGACAATACCATCCTGTCATCAAGAAGAACCAGACTTGGATGGACAAAGTATTAGCTATGAGTCCATTCAGAAAGAAATAAAAGTAGATGGTCTGTGAATAAAGCTGGTGGATGACTAGGTCAAACCAAAACTCCATCCGTATTCTATGAATTCCTGATCCTTTCCACAACCCACCTGACACCATGAAGCAGCTCCTGTACCATGGATAAGCCAATATCAACCACCATATATAGATGCTACCATGGCAGGTTAGTAGATAGTGAAGATAAGCCATTTCCCACAGGTTTTCATGCCAACTGAGAAGACAATTAATGCATTGGTAATATAGATGGTCATGAGAATGAGAAAAACTTTGCTCATTATTTATTTCTTTGTTGTTAGAGCATTATGCTTATTTCGAAGTCTCCAGCCTGGACTGTGACCTCCATGACTGATGATCTTTGTCCCCATAACCCACCCACCATTCCTACTGGACATTGTAAGTATTCCTTCTAGTGACGTACAAAGTGTCATCATTGATGTGTAGTGCGCCCTCTAAACTATGCAACTATTATGGGGAATGATCTAAATCTTCTGGGAGAATCATCATTGAGTCTTTATATCTATTGGGGTGGATTCATATCACGTTTTATGTGAGATTTAAAAAAAAAATATTGGAATGGGATAGAATGAAAAGGAGGCAGAGGGAGGGTTGAAAACAATGGAAACAAATAGTTTCATTTTTATGCAACCAAGAGACTACGACTCTCCTTAAGTAACTAGTATTGGTGATACATGAAGAGCCCCCAGTTATACAGGACATATATGAAGAGCTGATTGTCCCTGTAAAGATTACATGATGTGGAATGTGTTTATCCCATGAGATACTGATCTAGACATTTATATCTGTCTTCTTACAGCAAACACCAGACAAGACAACTTATTCACCGGACTTTCCCTTTTACCGGATTTGTCAAACCTACCGAGTGTCCACCACTGAACATCCACGTAGATTGGAGCGCCAACAATCCAGGGTTTCATTCCGATCGCCATATTTGGGGTCAGGAAGGAATTTTTTCCCCTTATATGAGGACAACTAATATTCCTCTGGGGTTTTTCGCCTTCCTCTGGATCATCATAGCAAGTAATTAATGGTTGAAATTGAAGGACTTCTTTCAGCCATACTTGCTATGTAACCATCTACAATGTGGTGGCAGAGACAGAAGGAACCTGCAAAGATAGAAAGCAGGACCTTCACCTACCGGACGTGACCGAAGGAAACTGCTGAGATGGAAAGCGTTTCCTTCACCTACTGGACATGACAGAAGGAAGCTGTTAATATAAAAAGCAGCTCCTTCACCTGAAGAGCGGATCATCATCTTCTGATCCTTTCTACAGAAAGTGACTTCATCTGAAGTCTTTATTTACATGATTGTAAGATCTTTCATGAATTAATAAATATTAAATATTAACATCTGTAGAGCGTTTGTCTTTATTATATCTATACCAGGGGCGTAGCTAGAACTGACTGGGCCCCACAGCAAAATTTTGTATGGCCCACCCTCCAACTTAATGGACACACTTATACACAAGCTCACCACTTACATGGATGCACTTAGACATACACTCACCACATACATAGACACACTCATACATGCGCTCACCACTTACATGGATGCACTTGTACATACACTCACCACATACATGTATGCACTCATACACACAATCACCACATACATGGATGCACTCATACACAGTCACTACATACATGGATGCACTCATACACACAATCACCACATACATGGATGCACTCATACACAGTCACTTCATACATGGATGCACTCATACACACTCACCACATACATGGATGCACTCATACACAGTCACTACATACATGGATGCACTCATACACAGTCACTACATACATGGATGCACTCATACACAGTCACTACATACATGGATGCACTCATACACAGTCACTACATACATGGATGCACTCATACACAGTCACTACATACATGGATGCACTCATACACAGTCACCACATACATGGATGCACTCATACACAGTCACTACATACATGGATGCACTCATACACAGTCACTACATACATGGATGCACTCATACACAGTCACCACATACATGGATGCACTCATACACAGTCACTACATACATGGATGCACTCATACACAGTCACCACATACATGGACATTCTTATACATACGCTCACCACATAAATAAATAAATACCCCTACAGTGCAAGTCCACAAAAAGTGATCCAATTTTACAGACTAGATGTGAACAAAACTGTGGATACCACTTACTATGGGTACATCTCAGGATACAGACACACGTTGCTGCAAGTATACATGTTTGAAAGCCCTGCCACCGGTGGCATTGAGTGGCCACACTATTTTGAAGATACGGTCCAAGCTTTACTAGTAGAGTTGTGTAACTATTGCCCACCAAAGGCTATATATTTTGATCTGATTGATATTTAGCGGTTAGCTTCAGATCAGAAGATTGCACAAAAAAAGTTGTGCATTTTGTACAAATATTTGTAACTTTTTTTTCTATTTTACACTTCTCAACCAACAGACACTTTTCCTGGAAGCTAGCACCTAACACTGCCTGTGAGAGAAAGGGAATTGGTCACATTGAATCTTCAGTATGAGCTGCAGGCAGCATTTTATAGAGCAGGAGGAGCTGAGCAAATTCATCTTTGTTGGAAAATTATTCAGTAAAACTTAGAATTTATACATTTAAATCCCTGCTCATTCTGGGTTTTGAAGTCCAGGAGGAGGTCCTATCAGTGATTGACAGCCTTCCCTCTATGACTGTATATACAAATATAACAGCCACTGATAGGACCACCTCCCTGACTTCAAAGTCCAGAATGAGCAGGAATTTAACCCCTTAGTGACCATCTTGTTTTGGGCCTTACTGACTAACCGTTTTTCTTCCATTTTTCATGTTTGCCTTCCAAGAGCTATAACTTTTTTTATTTTTCCATCTATGTAGCTGTATGAGGGCTTGTTTTTTTATGGGACAAGTTAAAATTTTTTAATGGTCTCATTTTGAGGTACACATAACCTTCTGATTAACTTTTATTAACTCTTTCTGGGAGGGAGATGGGAAATGGGCGATGCCTAATACTTGTTACTACTTTTGTGCAATAACCCCCCCCACCTTTTTTTTTTTTTTTAAAGGAAGAAATCTTTTTTACGTCGCTGCTTCCCAAGACCCATAACTTTTTTATTTTTCTTTCTATGGAAATGTGTGATGGCTTGATTTTTGCGGGATGCCTTTTTTTTTTTTACACAGCGTTCACCGTAGGGGATAATTTACGTGATATTTATGTAGTCCGGGTCGGTAAGTACGCGGCGATACCAAACATATGGGGGAGATTTTGTTTTTACAATTTTTCATTGAAAAGTGTATTTTCAATGGAAACGAAAGCATTTTTTTACTGGAATTTATTTATTTAATAAATGTGTTTTTTTCCCCTTTTTAACCACTAAATAGTCCCACAAGGGGACTATAACAGACAATATTTGCATTGCTTTCAAAACACAATGCATTATCCCCATAGTGCGTTGCATTTTAACGTACTATACTGACATTGACCAGTAGGCTGTGCCAGAGAGGCACAGCCTGATGGAAAAACCTTGCATTTGCTGCGGGTTGGCAATGGGAGACAGAGGGAGTCTGCTCCGTGTCACCACTTACATGTGGTGGGCACCATAGCCCGTGGCATGTAAAGGGTTAAACTGCCCAGATTGGCACTCCTGCCGGTCCGGGTTTTTAGAGCAGGAGCAAGGCTCTTATGCGAGAGCCAAGCCCCCGCTGCACAGGGAACCTGTAAAAAAAAAAAAGCAGCAGCCCAGCAAAAGGCCCCTTAGTGGCCACTGTAAAAAGGCATATGGGTGGTCACTAAGGGGTTAATTGAATGAAATGCAAACTAGGGCTCATGCATACTAAATATTTTTGGTCCGCATCCGATCTGCATTTTTTGCGGGTCAGATAACGACTAATTCATTTCAATGGGGTCACAAAAACTCTGTGCTTCCATTCCGTAGCACCCACAAAAATATAGAACATGTCCTATTCTTGTACGCATTACCTAAAAGAATAGGACTGTTCTATTATGGGTCGCACACGGCCAGTATCTGTGTTTTGTAGTCCACAAAAACGGTTGTGTGAATGAGCTCTTACACTGAACTCTTTTTCTCCACCTAGCAGAGGGGGGCAACTTGCAGCACTCCAGCTGTTGTGAAACTACAATTTCCAGCATGCTGCATTTATTTCTATCAAAGTTCTGAGAAGAGCAGAGCATGTATGCATGCTGGGAGTTGTAGTTTCACATCACAACAGCTGGAGTGCTGCAGGTTGCCCACCCCTATCTGCTCAGCTCCTCCTGCTCTATAACAGTCTGTCAGCGGATTACTTTGCTTTTTATGGTGACAAGTTCCCTTTAAAGTTCCCAGACATACCTGTGTGCACTGTGTGTCTGTATTACATGTCCAGAAAAAGCACTTTTACTCTGCAGGAAAACAGCCCCCAAGTGCCCGGCTGAACGTGAAAGTAAAAACAGCTTTCTCTCCCAACTCGATTTCTAACAGCTATATCTTCTGATATACTGTATATAGTGCTATCTGCTACCAACCCCAAGATATGAGCAGCTAAAGCAGTCCTCCCCTCTTCAGTCTGAGCACTTGCAGCAGCAGAGCTGGGCACTTGGGAGCTGTTTTCCTGCAGAATAAAGTGCTTTTCCTGGACATGTAATACAGACACACAGGTATATCTGGGATGTGTCTGCAATCTTCTGTGGGGCAGTGCTCTTAGTTATATTGGTGGAAAACAGGTGAAAGACTCCCTTTAACCTATGTTATATTCTCTACTAGCAGAAAGACTAGCAGTAAGTCCTTCTTTTGAGAGTGGTGTGAATCACAGGTCGGTGCCATGGTAATTTATGAGGACACGCAATGGGTAGCAGTGGAAGATTTACTACTGAACAGTCATAGTCTAAAATTAGTCTAAAACATAAGTTATATTTATGGTAACCGGAATACCCCTTTAACAGTGTCATCCACAGCGCTCTGCCCCTTTAAAGCATTGAATAGAAATGACTGGATTGTTACCTGAGATCCTCAGCTGGCTGCTAATTACCTGGATGTGTTGTTATGGAAACCTGCCCTCCCTATGTCCTATTCTTGTACGCATTACCTGAAAGAAAAGGACTATTCTATTATGGGTCGCACACGGCCGGTATCTGTGTTTTGCAGTCCACAAAAACAGTTGTGTGAATGAGCTCTTACACTGAACTCTTTTTCTCCACCCAGCAGTGTGTGTCTGTGCAGAGAATGGCACTTGGGGTTTAAAACCAATGCCGTCAGGCTAATATTGGCTAACGCAGGTTATATTTTGGGAATATCTCGGGAACGTTATGTCCTAGAGAGATGAGACCTGGTCTAAAACCTTCCCGGGCACCTGATGTACCTGTGTGCCGAATTTGGTGAAAATTGGTCTAGTAGTTTGGTCGCGCATAGAGAACAGACAGACAGACAGAAACTCATTTTTATAGTATTAAGTCCATTTCGGGATTGAACCGTTCATTCCCGATCACCGTCTAAGGGCTCATGCACACGACCGGTGCCGGCCCGTGCCCGTATTGCAGCCCACATCACAGACCCATTCACTTCAATGGATCCGCTATCACGGAGATGCGGAACGGAGGCTCGGATCACCACAGTAGGACTGCGGTGTGCTTCTGTGGTGTTTTTGGCCGTGCCTCCGCACAGCAAAAAAGTAGCGCATGCACTTCTTTATTGCGATCTGGACCGTCGGATGCAGATCACGGACACCATTCAAATGATCGGGTCCGCGATCTGCATGCGGCAGCCCCCATGTCAGCGCCCGTGTGGTGTGGTCCGCCATTTGCGGTCCACAGCACGGGCACTGAATGCACAGCTGTCGTAGAACTGCAATTACATCCATCCCCATACAGATTCAGGTGTTTTTTTTTTTTGTTTTTAGGAGGAAGCACGTCCCTGTGCTGACCATAAGCAATGATGTTTTGGTGTTGCGTGGAAGATATGATCACCCGATGAAGAAGGGTATGCTCATTCAGCAGGTGATAGGCAGCACCATTACCTGAGGCCATTATCAGGAACAAGCGTTCATACAAACATTTGTTCCAATTCTCAGCCCGTGCAGCTTTTAAGAGAAATGGTAAAGAGGTTGTCCGTAGGCCCTGTTAGAGCATATGGACATCATAACGGCAGTGCCCAGCAGCTATGAGCCAGGAGAACTGCTGCATGAAAGGGTCCTCTGTTCTGGCATCACATGGTCGGGTCATTTAACTGAAAGGCCGCCACATAATACATCTCCCCCGCAGCAAAATGACCGCCTGGTCACGGCTTCCCACAGCAAAGTCAGCTGATTGCCCCGACAGCCACATTTTGAAAGGGGTCCTCTGTCATATGACAATCCTTTTCAAACAATCAGGACAACAGTCAGTAACTCATGGAGTTAGAGCAGAATATGGTTGGGACAGGTCCACTAGACTCATAGACCAAATGGTACAAAAAAAAAAATATCCGGTGAAGCAATGGCGATGCAGATGCAGGACTTATTCTAGTTATCAGAGCCGTGCATCTACGTGACCAGCACATGACCAGGACGGATCCATAGGGTTTTATCACAGCGCACTTCTTGCTGTGATTTTTCGGAATAACTGCAACGTATAAGAAGTACACAGTGATGGGTCCTACTGAATCACAGCAAGCAGAGGTCTTGCAATCCATTGAGACACTGATACATAAATATGTTGATACTACAAAATACGTTGAAATCCAATAGCCCACACCTCATCTCCCTTGATATCTGCCGTCAGCGTAGAGTCATCACGCCTCCATACACATTGGATGGATAGCCAGTCCCAAAGTTGGTGGGTTCGGCTAATATACATCTAATGTATATGTACAGGTTAATGTTCTGTCCATATTTCATTCTCACTTCATGTTCAATGTATGTTCCAGAAAAGCAGAACATGTCCATAGGCCCCCAGCATATGCTAAAGTAGTTTCCTCTTGGCATATGCTGGGCCTTAGTGCAGGGCTGGCCAACCTGCGGCTCTCCAGCTGTTGTAAAACTACAACTCCCACCATGCCCTGCTGTAGCATGATAGTTGTATGAAGACTGGGCCTGCTGGGAGTTCTAGTTTTGCAACAGCTGGAGAACTGCAAGTTAGCCAGCCCTGCCTTAGTGTGTCAGCATACTGTATAGGAAGGCGTAGTCTGCTACAATTAAGGCTTAGTTCACACCTGTGCTTTTAAACTCCAGCACTCTCTTCTAGCAAGGAGCAGACTGACGGAGTTGCCAGCTTTGGGCCGTAAAGAAAATGCTGCGTGTAGTTTTTTTTTTTTTGTCCAGCCAAAAGCCAGCATGTACGTCTGAACACACTGACACAATTAAAAGCACAGATGTGAACCCAGCCTTAGGACTCATGTACATGACCATAGGCATTTTCCGGTCTGCAAAACACGGATCCACAAAAAATACGCATGACGTCTGTGTGCATTCCCTATTTTGCTGGCCCCTAACAGAACAGCCCTATCCTTGTCCATTATGCAGACAATAATAATAAGACATGCGGACATACGGAATCTGAACTTTTTTTTTTTTGTGGACCCACTGAAATTTATGGTTCCGCATACAATCCGAAAAAAGAAAAAAAAAAAAGACTGAAAGAAAATACGTTTGTGTGCAGGAGCCCTTAAAAAGTGACCTTAACGCATTTATGTCCAGGAACTTGAGCACACTAGAGTGACAAGATGGCCTTTGGTTCTTCTCCTGGACAAGCTGAGGCTGGCCACCCGTCACACCCGACCCGCAGTGATTTATTTTCATTCAGATCAGGGCTCTCCTCTTCCTTCAGGCCAAAGTGTAAGATTTCACATTCAACAAGGGCCTGTTACATCACACGCCTTATTCATTTATTATTCTATGGTCTATTCTTCACCTTGTAAGTTTAGACCTTTTTTCTAACCAGGAAATACGATTTCCCAGCTTACTTATTGACGACATATCCTCAGCAGAGGTCATATCAGATTGGCGCAGGTCCGACTCCTGCCATCCCCACGATTCCGCTGCCTTCACCAGCCTGCAGCCACCAGGAATGGCCTCTGCAGTGTATGGAGCTGTGTAATTCTGGTGCCACAGCTTGTGAAAACCACTGATTGTCAGGACACTGGAACAGAGACTCACAGATCAGATTGATGATAATCAATAAGCAAATCCCTTTCTTAGATTCTTAACATACATTTCTTAGTTTTTAATGGGATTTTCTATAGAGGTCACGTGTGGTAAAGGCCTCCTGCACACGACTGTGTCCATATTTCAATTTGCAAAATACCTTCCGTGTTCATTTTTCTCACTCCCATCACTAGAAATGACTAATCTCATCCGCAATATGGACAAGAATAGGACATGTTCTGTATGTTTGTTCTATAACTTATAGATGTGGACAGCACATGGATGACATCCGTATGCCGTCTCTTATTTCTGGACCCATAAAAATGAACCATTCAGGGTGTAATAAGCATAAAAATGCAGATCAGACACGGATGCAAGATACAGTCATGTACATGTGGTAAAGAAGCATGGTGGAATAGCTGCACTTTTTTAGACTAGTATGCTTCTGTGGGCTTCTCGGCAATATCCATATGCGTTGTTTGGGAGGATACATTAAACCCCAAGAGAGCGCCTAGTATGTGCAGTACACGTGTGGAGTATTGCAGACTAGGCAATGCCCCTCTGGGTTTCTGGGAAAGATAGTCAACTTAACTTTCCTAAGCTTATTTGATGAGATGTGCTAATTTACAAATATTTTTTCCAGAAACCCAGAGGAACATTGCCTGGTTTACAATACTCATCATGCATACTTGGTGCCCTGCAGAGGAGAAAAGAAAAAAAAAAAAAATGCACCCCAACCAAGGCCTCTCTACTCACCCAAGAGCTAGCTTCCTGGTAGAAGACGATTTCCGCTTGCATGTCTCGTTTTCCAGAGAATCATGTGGTGATGCAAGCACAGGAATGCCCTTGCACAGTCTTATGACAGATCCACATAGCATTACATTGATTTATGATGCTATGTAACCCTTAAAGTTCTGGAATGTATTAGATGACACTGACATAATACTGTTAGTGTTACATTCCAGAACTGTAAGGGTTACATATAGTGATGAGCGAACCTGCTCGTAACGAGCGGTTCAATGCTCTGATCCCCTGCCCGCAGCCATCCGGATCCGTCCTCACCCGACTGTAAGTCAATGGGGATGGATCCGTTTGGTGTCACACACTGGTATGTGACTAGTGTGTGACACCAAACGGATCCGTCCCCATTGACTTACAGTCGGGTGAGGACGGATCCGGATGGCTGCGGGCAGGGGAGCGCAGGGGATCCGAGCATTGAACTGCTCATTACAAGCAGGTTCGCTCATCATTAGTTACATAGCATCATAAATCAGTATAATGCTATGTGACCCCGTCAGTGCCCGGAGTTCAGGCCAGGAGCGGCAATGCGGACTCGGTGCGTGACACATGCTCGTCTGCAAGGGGTCATAAGACATCCTAAGAGCTGTAAGGGCAGGCATATTCATTGCCACTCAACCTGAGTTGAGACCAGCAGAGGACTCAAGAAGTGTCGGAATGGGAACAGCGAGGGACTGGCGAGGTATCACTTCATTTTTAAAGCCATTCCTACCCTTTTAAAAAAAGGAATCTTACTGGTCACACAAACGACCTCTTTAAACATTTTAAGCATAAAGTAAAAAAAACACAGATCGAAAATAACTTTCTGTATTGCATCTTAAGAACCTTATAAATTTGGTCATAAAAACATTCCAAAAAAATAAAGTGTCATTTATCACTTCCTGGCAAAAAGGCACTTGAAGTTGAACTGGAGATGCCTTGTCTACGTGGAGGTGCTGCATCTTTACATAGCATATGCACAAACACCATCCAGATTGTTCATTTCCAGTATAGGCCCCAAAGTTTCTGCAGGCTGATGCTCAATGTTATAAAGCATATATAGACTATATAAAAGGCAGCATGGAATCATTTATGGTCACTGCCCAAACAGTTAACTCCTAAAATATTTTTAGTGTTTAAAAACAAATGAATAAAAGGTTTGAGAAGGTTGGTCCTTTGGTCCTCACAGAGCAGAGACTTCTACTCTTTGTTCATTATTTGTAGCACATCATCCAAGATTGAAGGCCCCAAGTCCACATGAAGGGAAAGAAGAGATCCAGCGTGGGCAAGGAACCTTTCTTCCTTCATCTCAGATGAAAAGTTGTTATCCATCACTTGCAAGGGTTTGTCCATTTCTTTCACTGGGCTTTTAGTCTTGTCATCCAGGTGAAGCCGAGGTGGTTTTGGTGGAGGGGCCTGAAGGAGCGAGAGCGCTTGTGGCTCGGCTATTGTAGGAAGCGAGATGGCATTCTTTAAGACAGGTGATGGCACTTCTGAATGTGACAGGGGCGGGGTGGCATCCGGCGATGAAGATGTAGAAGAGCTAGTATTCAGTCTAGGAAGAAGGTGAAATTTACCCTGCAGAAAAGAAATGTCTCCAAAAACATCTCCTTCTCCGCTGCCAATGTGTATGGTGTGTCTAAAATCTCCCAGCGGAGGGCTTATCATGTCGGGGGACAAGACATCTCTCAGCTTTCCTTTGCGGGATCCTCTCTTTAGGTAGATGGGGGCTTTCGTTGACATATTTGCAGTCTCTCAGTCTTGGGAGTGAAGAACTGAACTGACAGGAGTCCGCTTCTTATGAAACATCTAGTCTCTGATCTAAGAAGAACAAACAACACTGTTAATCTCATTACAACGGCTTGAATTAGGATATTGTATCTGAATATGGCAGCACACACACATGTAATATAATATAATGAAGTATGTCATGTAGGGGGATGTTTTCTCCACTATCTGGTTATTAGGAGGTGTTAGCTCCGGTCTACAGTTCGTTCCATGCCCCGTACACATGGGGAATCACTTGGCCGACAGCCACCTTTCGTGACTTTGGCAGAACATATATGTGTATACTATGGGGAGAGCACACTTCTGGCGGCGCCTTATCTCCTGACATAATTAGTGAGGGGAGAGTCGGGAGCGCCCCATACACAGAGAGTTGGCTGAACCCACTGTTCGTGGTGGGTTTGGCCAACAATACACTAAAGTGTCTGGGGGCCTTAAAGGGGTTGTCTCACTTCAGTAAGTGGCATTTATCTGGTAGACAAACTTAATACAAGCCACGTACTAATATATCGTGATTGTCCATATTGCTTCCTTTGCTGGCTGGATTCCTCCCCCCCCCCCCAATCACATTATACACTGCTCGTTTCCATGGTTACAATCACCCTGCAGTCCATCAGTGGTGGCCGTGCTTGCACACTATAGGAAAAAGTGCCTCTCTGGTGGCCAGAACCAGGGGAGCGCACATAGGCTAGTGCTTTCCTATATTGTGATAGATTGCAGGGTGGTCTGTAACCATGGAAACAAGCAGTGTATAATGTGATGGAAAAATGAATCCAGCCAGCAAAGGAAGCAAAATGGACAATCACAATACATTAGTAAGTGGCTTGTTGTAACTTACTGAAGTGAGACAACCCCAGTCTTTTCCAGGTTACCACACCTGAGAGAAATGGCAAAAGTCTGAAGTACAGAAAGCAGGAATTCAGTTTGAACATACACAATCCAGAAAACCATATACCAGGCAAAAGTCAGATACAAGGGTCGGGTCGGGGGGGGCACTTTCCACAAGTGCTATTTATTAAAGCGGTTGGCTCCTCAGTCATAAATACCATTATAATCAGTGGCAGTCTATGGGCTCATGCACACGACCATGTGCCAGAAAGTGGCCAACCCCGTCAAACACTGACAGCAGGGGGGCAGTAGGAAGATAAACAGTGAGCTCCTTATCTGCAGTATTATTCATGTCTCACAGCCAATGATAGCGGTGGATGATGGTGACAGATTCCTTGTATTGGAGCTCCACTATAGTGCACCGCCCTGATGTAGAGGGATCGCGTCCTTGCCCTGATTTACAGGGTAATTTTATTTCACAATAACATGTATAAGTTTACGCTTTAGAAAACTCACAATCCAGATGCATTGCACAATACCCTGCGGCTCTATCTCACCCCAGTGCACACAATGAGAGCACGCAGGCAGGATTACGGCATTGCAACACAACACTGTTTTTCTGTTTTACAGGCGTTCTGCTGATTCAGGGCGGGAGCTGGTGGGGGCCACTGACAGGCAGCCAAATACATGGGGTTCTGAGAAGCGCTCCTTCTAGAGCTGCTGCCTGCGCACGTTTTATTCCAGTGAGGTGGACGGTCCGCTGGCTGCAGTTTCTGCAAGAACATTTACCACGAAGAAGTACAAATATATTAGGCGAGGAAGTAATAGACAGGGCTGAGGACAGGCGATATAGGTTTAAAGGGGTTTCCCTTCTCAACATTTGTGGCATACTGCTCTTCACTTTGGGGGCCCCGTTGTGGAGATAGGAGCAAGTCCCAGAGGTGGGACCCACACCTATCATTTGTGGCATACCCTAGCTGTATGAAGATGCCACATCGCACAGGCCTCTCCCTAGCCATGTGACGTCATGTTTGTTGGCCACATGGACTGGGTGCAGCTCAGTCCCATTCAAGTGAATGCAATGCACACACCGCCACTAGGCTTAGTAAGCTGAAGCTTTAGTAAGCGCCATGGAGTCCTCAAACAGCTGGACCCCTGCCGATTTCATATTGATGGCCGGTCCTGAGGAAAAGAGCCTATTTAGTGCTGCAGCCCCTTCAAAGAGCTGATTGGCAGGGGACCTATATAGGTGGCCCAAGTCCAGCAGAGAAAGGGCTGATCTTTATTAGCACTGGGACATACATCAGTCTGAACGGGTCAGATGGAAGGGACTTGGCCTCATGAGCCTTCACTGATCTGGTTGGGTTGGTCTCCTTCCAGCCGAATATATGACTACAGTCCTGCAAAATATACGGCTGGCTGCTGGTCCAGACAATAGAAGTCACTAAAAGTATACACCGAACCACATGTGACACTCAGCGCCACAGCACAGAAACCGAATCTAAAGGTGGTCACACACATTAGATAAAAGTTGGTTGATGGTTGAACAAAGATCTGGAGAATGTTCTCTTCGCAGGCACGGCCATACACACTTCAGTCCATTACAGTTGTTCAGACCGCCCATACATGTTCTATGAAACCAGGCCACGAACGGAAGATCTTTTGTCCAACTAAGCGTGGACGACGATAATGGTCTGTGATCTGTCGGCTAACACAATCATTCGTTGTTAAAGGGACTGCCCACTTTTTTATACTGATGACCTATCAAGCCACTTCCTGCTGAGATATGGGGTACAGGGGACTACATAGCTATAATATATGCCCTCCTGGCACGTCAGTCTGGCCACGACTGCTCGATTGTGCAGTGTTAGACCTGAATGGCGCTCGATACCTTTTTCACCCTGGATTACGGACATGTGTACCTTCTGGGTGGAGAGGACAAAGCGTTGGTTTACTTTAGCCGCCCTTACAAACAGTCGCTGATAACCTCGCTATGAAGACGCTTTGTATCTGGCACTCTGGAATTCAATGGGCGATTTTAAAGCTATTCATTGTTTACAGAGGTCTGGAGAGAGATAGGAGGCCTGGTATGAGAAGAATGGCAGAACAAGGACAATCCTGTCAAGTAGCATTTCACTAAGAGGCTCACCCTTGTGCTAGAAGCGGCCTACAAGACGTGAATGAGAAATCTTTATCAGGATCTCATTCTACGGCCAACAGATAATCTGACCAATCATTGGACAGATGGCCACACACACAGATCTTTTGTTATACTCACCAATTATTGGTCTGATTGGATAGACATTGGTCAGATAATCTGTTGGTGTAAGACGTTTATCAGGAGTAGATAGATACAGCACAGTCCGCACTGGCGGATGGAATTGTTGGGTGTACAAATTGGTATCCTGCGCCCAACCCTCCTCTTGTCCTCCCATGACGGCCCATCTTCTAATGACTGTAATTGAAGTTTTAGTAAGGCAGCGTCTTTGTCCTATGTATCACGCTATATCCCGTGACCAGACAAGTACCGATTATAATAGGCCCAGGAGTTCAAAGCGTCTAAGAAATGACAAGCTATGCATCAAAGCCAAGCGTAAAGGCAGTATTACACCGGCAGATTGTCGAAGAATTTGTAGTAATGTTTGTTAGCAATGATCTGGCTCATTCATCGGACAAGAGCAGGCTTAAAAATCATTGTTTCATTCACGATCCCCAAACTAATCAGTATGGGGACGAGCGATGGCATAATGATCGCTCCCTGTACTATGGAGGAGATCGCTGCATGTAGTATTTCAGCAAACACATCATGGTGGAGAGAAGCAATTCATCAGAGACTCATATTGATCACAACAGTCGTCTGCAGCTCTTAATTACAAACGACAACATAGACGATTGTCAGGGAGGGAAGCGTTCCTTTCCAGTAAGCGCCTGCTCGTAGTAGAGGAGACTGCAGAGATCCCCTCCACAGTATGGGGAGCAGTGATCACTAATGCCATCGCTCATCCTCATACAGACTCATTTGCCAGCAGAAGAGGCTGTTCAGTCGGCACGATCTGCTGCCGGCAAACAATGATTTAGGTGACCGCACAACAGATCATATTATCCAATGAACTAGTGCTTCGCTCATTCATCAGCAGCACCTTTACACCGCCAGATAGTCACTAACGAGCAGTTCTACAAAAGCGATTATCTGAGTGTAAAGAGGCCATCTTGTAGCAAACTCAAGGCTCCAGCCAGTCATGTCCTCCAATTACAAAGAGCTCCTTACAGGTCATATCACTTCTTATGGACTGGACTCTACAGAGGACCTGTCACCTCTACCGATATGACTTTCAGTAGCTACTCACATCCCACTTGTCTGGAGCATCTATTCTCATGACTGTTGTACCATAACTTTATTATTCCTACTATAAGTTTATGGATGAATTGCCAGTAGTCTGCAATGAAGGTCCATTGGGGCGTGTCCCTGCACAGTGTGACATTGGCAGCACTGATTGGATTGTGCCAGACTGTGCAGCGACACCCCCTCTGGTAACAACCATCTGGACCTTTATTGCTGACAAATGACAATTCATTTATAAACTTCTAGTAGAAATAATAGAGGAACGGCACAACGCGGCCCGACAAAGGTTAGGTTAAAGGGTCAGTCAAAAGTTGACCAAAACAGACAAGTTCAACCAAAACACATGGTCGGTGGGTGAAGCGGGCAAACGATCATTTTAGCCAACAGATCGCAGACCACTATCATCAGAAAAGAAGTCGCCGGAGTTAGACTTTTTTTCTGACAGTGGATCGCTAGAATATGCCCCCATTATCTGATACAACAAGAACGGAGCGGGGAAATGAATGGAGGGCGCAGCCGCCTTCCATTCATTTCAATGGATCCACCAAAAATAGCCAAGTGCTTGCTTGCTCAGCTATTTCCTGCTGCCCCATAGAAATGAACGGGAGCAGGGACAGAGCTAGGTGGTGGATGGAGCCCGGGAAATCTGGGGTCCTTCAGCCACAGCTCTCCCCGCAGGTGCGGGTCCACACCTATCAGACAATGGGGGCATTAAAGGGGTATTACCAACTGAAGTATTGCATTTATGGTGTATTGTACGTACAGTATATACTATAAATGTCTGGTTACACCTCCAGGATTCACCTCCACTGACCCCTAGGAAAAATGGATGGAATGTACGGTCTGCAGAGAACACGGACAGCACACGCATGACACTAAGGTACAATTACCTGTTAAACACGTGACATCACCAAGCTTCACGCAACAAATACAGACTAGTATCATAGGTGACTGCCAGAGTATCACCCATCATCTGACCAGTCATCAGATCTTACAGGACGCTCCCATTCACACCGCGCACTGCCACAACCGCACCATCCCTGCCCCGTGTGAACGGCTCTCAAAGTAAGAGAAATAAGGCGCCACACCCCTTGTCACATGTGACCGCCAACGTGTGGAACCCCTGGTATCACAATACTGTGACACACACGGGAAAGCGCCAGGTGATGCACCTCAGGAACTACAACTCCCAGCATGTCCTGTCAGGGCGCGCCGCGTTCACTGACCTGTGCCGGACGTACGCAGGAAAGCTGCCTCCACAGGTCTGGTCCCAGGGAGATGCGGACGTGGTTGGGAGGGGCCAGAGCTTCCGGTTCTCAGTCGCCAAGTAACCCGCATCAGAGGAGTTTATCCGACAGGAGACGCGCGCCCCTTCTATCTGCTGCCACAGCGCTGGCCACACTGAAGGGGGGGTTACGTCACCATAATAGCTCCGCCCAGCACTGGAGTCAGCCAATCACTGCCTGGAGGGCGGGTAGTAAGAGAACCTATCAGATGACAGTTTCTTTCTTTTGTTAATAAACTTTATTTGTACAGCACAAAATAAGCAGAAACAACTTGTCTGAGTAATCAGAGCATGAACAGGAGTGATCTCCACAGTTTAGAAGGCTCTGCCTGGTCATGTGCTCATCTGAATGTCAGTGTTGGAGAGCATGTCCTCCAACAAGTCAGTAAAAAAACGTCTAAAAAAGTTTTTCAGAGAACCTTAAAATAAGTGAAAGCAGTGTTATAAAATAACCTGTACCATGCCATGCTGTTCCTATGCTTCTGGCTGGTGCTGCCGCAGTGACATCCCAGGTACCCCAGTGATGTCTGCACTTACTAAGGGTAGGGAAAAGAGAGGAGGTTAACCCTGACAGTAAATGTACTATGTTCCTGTATACTTATCAGCAGGAACAAAATCATATATTGTTAGGCACATGTAAGAAGCCAGAGGCTGAGGTAGTGAGGTAAGAGGCAGGCTGAGAAGACTGTATATAGTAGATGCCAAAGACAACCTTTCATTAGCAACACTAAAGAGTGTTGCTAAGGAAACTCTTTGCACGCCGTTTTCTATGCTATTTTATTTAGTGGACTCCATTGATCTAATGTTTTTAAGCATCCTGCATTTTACCACAGAGATACTGGAAATGATAGCAGTCAGGCGGAATTATGTTATGGCCGACAGCCACCAATGCCCAGCATAACAAGAGCAATGTGATCTGCTGATCTCCTATGCACCCACGTGAAAGAGCAAGTCTGTGGATGTAAATCCCACTGCTACACTGTTGACAGACAAGGTGCCAGGATCTGCCACAAACAAAAAAAAATCAACTGATTAGAGTAAGAGCTTAAGTTGAATACAAGAAACCGCAGCCAGAGGAAGCCCAGCCGCTCGGCTCCTTACCATCTGAGGTTAGTATCTTATGTTGTAGATGACACACATACAGCATCCTTTGCAGTCTACATTACATGAACCTATATCTTTGTGGTTTCTCTATTCTCTTTTATTTAAAAAAAAATCACACATTTCCGTATGAATCAGCTGCACTGACCACAACAGCATCAAGTAAGAGAATACCTTCTGAAATAACTGAAATATACATCTAATGTTATTGTGTGTCTATGGCTTTAAATGACACATTCCATATGGTCATATGGCACAAAAAACATTTCTGTAGCTCCAAACCCTATTGTGTACAGTCTATTCGGTTTACTTAATTGTGTGTATTACAAATTAATGGAGTTGACTCATCAGACAAACTCTGACCATATGCCCTAGGGCATCTGGTCAGCAAAGATGAGCATAGACGGGAGTAGCTTCTGCTCTGGAAGCTCCTCCTGATCCCCATAGACATGTATGCTGCTGCAAGGCTTCTCTGGTGGGCTATCTCCTGCTAATATTCAACAATTCAAGGTGCCCAGTCCTTCTCTCTCCTGACATCAGGGAATGGTTAGAAAACACCCATACACATAAAATGGCCAGCTGGTTCCTCTCAGCAGGCGAACATCATTCCTGACAATCTGCTCATCTAAGGCCCCTTTCACACGGGCGAGATTTCCGCACGGGTGCAATGCGTGATGCGAACGCATTGCACCTGCACTGAATCCTGACTCATTCATTTCAATGGGTCTTTTCACATGAGCGATGTTTTTCACGCATGTTTTTCATCATCCAATGAATGAGCGAAACACTCAGGTGATCCTGTCGTTCATGCAGACACATCAATCATCGTTTCTGGGCAGCAGATCGTGCTGTCTAAACAGCGATCTGCTGCCCAGAAACAATGATTATGTAAGGGGATAAGCGATCACAATAGTGATCCCTCGTCCTCATACTGTGAAGGAGATTGCTGCATTTTAATGCAGCGCTTCACCTCCACTGAACGAACAGCCGAGGGTCAGTAAGGAATGCTTCTTTCCCGACAATCAGCTGTAACATCGGGAGGTGTAAACCCGCCTTTAGACAACCCTCGTTTGATGTGCATGGGCACATTTACATAGGATTTATCTATTTTCTTAATACAATAGGATAGTATTCACCAGGTTATCTTATCTTAGCAGTCTCGTAGTAGCTAAAAGGAGGGTAAGGCTGCTTTCACACTTGCGTTTTAATAAAACGCTTCAGTTTTGTCTCCATTCATTGTCAATGCATCCGTTCCGTTAGGATGCAGTTGTGTGATATCAAAACTGAAAAAAAAAACGATCAGGCATTAAATACATTAAATACATTTACTTTTACTATAGATTTTATAAGGAGATGCAAGTTTTATCTGAGAAGATTTTTTTAGCAGGCTTTCACCCAGCATAGTAGAATTTT
This sequence comes from Rhinella marina, assembly GCA_900303285.1. NCBI lineage: Eukaryota > Metazoa > Chordata > Amphibia > Anura > Bufonidae > Rhinella > Rhinella marina. The sequence goes on from ONZH01029093.1 coordinate 26,337, forward strand.
TATATAAAAAGCAGTGTTCCTGCTGTGGATCCACTGAAAAACTTTTGTGGACGATTTTCCACTACAAAATACATCCTGTGTAGACACACCTAAATTGTTACAGGTGGACAGTGAGAGCTATGGTAAAGCTGTTCCCATCTTTCTCTGCCACCAGTGCTGCACAGGTCCATGAAAGAAAAAGTATTACTTTGTAACTAAGCATTCACAAATATGTGACAAGATGACCTTGTGCAACATCTTTAGAACCCCTTGAAGAGATTCTTACCTGGTTCTGTTATTGGCCAGTCAGAATGGCTCCAATAAATAGCACCAAAGGCATCTCTGAGATGAGCACTATTAGTAACACTAGTAATAACACTAGTAGTACTATTAGTTATATGGAATACTAAAGATTTTACCTCAACCTGCTCATGTTTCGAATCCATAAAGGGGCTAAGCTGAAAGCATACAGAAAGCACATAAGAGGTCACATATATGCAGGTTTATACTGAATATAATTGCTAGTTCTTTGATCTAACCAGAATGCAGACATCTGGACGGCCTCTATTAATAACATCCACCAGATCCTTTAGGGCATCATAAGTGATGGTGTCCGATGTGGTGAACGGTCCACAGGCTGCAATTATCATCTGTTGAGGGCAGTCTGCAGAGAATAAGATTATATAAAAGGTTACTGTCGAGGAGGGGGCACAATATCTGGGACGTCTCCCAAAAAGGTGGTGTTGACAGTTACATTGTGACAAGTGCCTAAAACCAATAACAAAACATTAATAATAAACAAATAAAATAATGACGTTAAAACCATGTCTAGACGGCAATCCTTTATTTGTACATGACTATTTTCTGATACACAGGTGACAACCCTCATGGTTGATTGGGAGAACAATACCATAGAGGTGGCACTTGTAAGGTTTCAGACACAACCTTTTACAGGAAGAGGTGGAGAAGCTGAAGATTATCCTGCCATCTTCTAGTCTGGTAGGAAACACAAGGTGGCCCAGGATACAGTGTGCAACTGATGTGTCACATGAATGAGCAGGATATGCACTTCTCAAGTGTCTCAGCATTAACATAAGACAGAAGATACAACACCTACTTTGTAGGACGCCCTCCATTCATTTCTATGGGAATGCTGAAAATAGTCAAGCAGTGCACTTGCCTATTTTTGGAAGTCCCATAGGTGGGACCCGCACCTATCAGATATTGGGGGCATATCCTAGCGAAATGCTCCCAATGTATGAGATGGGCCAACCCCTTTAATATCCCTAAGTGGGCTTTCACTTCTGGATTTTAAATATTATATTGCCTCTCAGATACAACATCTGGTTCTCCTTGGCTGGTCTATTTGGTTAGGTTTAAAGGATATCTAAAGGATATTTGGATACTTTCACTTGATAGAATTTGGTCTTTTAGAGTTCTCCTCTTTTAGAAAAAAACTTATCATATTACTTATTGTATAAGGTCTGTTATTGGACTGAAGAGTTTTTGGGGATTAATGGGTCTACGTACAATATATTCTCCAGGTACAACTATTATCTTAAAGAGTCTTTAAAAAGTAGGAGAATTGAAAGATGGTTGAGATCATATATAAGACTTATCTCCCAGCTATTTCAGGAAGGTTGTTTGAGAGGATTTGATAGTATAAATGGAGTATAATTTATCTGAGTATTTTAGATTTTATTATTTCCTAGTATATCATGCTTACTTATGCTCAATAGATATAGACCAGTATAGAACTCTGAGGCTCCTAACCATTTAACAGCAATGGGGTCCAGGAAGAAGTCACTTTCTAAATGTTATAAGTTAATTATATCTTGCTATGTTGAGAAGTTTCAGTTTGATAGTCTCACAAAATGGCGGAAATATCTTGAGGGCATTGATGACTCTGTCTGGAACTTTAGGATAGTTTAGTTTATTATTGTCCTTGGTCTCCATTTCTATGAGGAATAGGGATACAGGAAGAATAGGAGGAAAAGAACAACCAATCAGATTCCAGAACCTAAGGAGCTCTGAAAAAAATGAAAAGTGGAATCTAATGGGCAATAAAGCCAGTTTTCATTTACAACAGTTTTGATAATACTCTCCTTGATGTTTATCTGTGGAGGTCTTTTACTTTCATATCTTGTGGCAGTGCCGTTATTTTAGAATTTTGGACCCAGTGTTACGTTATTATTAAAGGGTCTTTCAAAGTGTTATAACTGATGACCTATCTGGATAGGTCATCAGTATCTGATCGGTGGGAGTCCGACATCTGGGACTCTCAGAGTAGCGCTGTGGCCTTCTCTCTGCTCACCAAGCACAGCATCATGCATAGAATAGCGGCTGTGCTTGGTATCACAGATCAGCCCCATTCACTTCTATGGGTAAATCTGGGCCTGTGTCTTTCTTGTTGATCGACCCTCTAAATATGCTTTAAAATACTCACTTTTAGGCTGGAAACACACATGTAAGTTTTGATGCAGTTTGAGGTTTACTTGTTGATGACATTTTTTAACCCAAAGCCATTAGTGTTTCCAGCAGGAATGATTATAAGTCTTTTTTTTTTCTTTTTTCACTCATTTAGAATCTATTTCTGGCTTTGCTTAAAAGAAAAACTACGTAAAAACTGCACCAAAACTGCATGTGTGATTGCAGCCTAATAAATTAATTTTCTAGGCCTCGCTTTTGTGACTCCATGAATAACTGCGAGCTGATAACTTTTCAATGATGAAGAAATAATGCGCCATTTTTTCCTTGGGGGGGGGGGGGAGGAATAGTTTTATTATAATTTGTCTATTGATAAGTGGGTTAAAAAGATCGGAATTAGCCACTACCCACAAAATCACATCAATTCAACCTGTTACCAGAAGTGCAAGTACACTTCAGAACACTCACAAGCTGATTCCTGAAGTGATCCCCAGTGAAACTCTACCACACCAGGTGTTTGACTTCCAGGGACAAGCCACGGCCATCACAATTATCGGGAAACTGGTTGTTGCCTGGAGCTCAGCCTTTGTGCAGCTGCCTCTATAGCCCTCACAGCCTTTATCTGTGCTTGTCATACCTACCGGGTCTCAGCCGATTAATGCGATATATACACCCTGAGGGATGTTATTATTAACCCTACGCAGACATCTGTATTCATTTACCGCTTGTGTATAGTAGCTAGTAAAGGGAATATCTTTCTAAAACTGAATGGGTTTTCCTAGGAGAGGTCTAAATGATGAAAGAAAACATGTATGTAATTACAGGTGAGAGGTTAAAGGGGTTTTCCGAGAAGATACTGACACAATAAATAATAATCGGGCCAGAAAAGGATAGAAATAAAAAAAAAAAAATATTACTCATCCTCACTCATCACCTCTGCCGTTCCAATGCTGTTCTCCACTTCTTGGTTCTGAAATGACTAGGAATATCCACTGATCCACTAGCTTGCAGGTAATAGAGAGCAGTGGCAACTGGAACAGTATCGGAATGTAGAGATATATTGCTATGAGTTTATTAATTTACGACTGCTGCTACCAGTAGTTGATTTAGTGATGAACGAAGCTTTAAAAAAATTTGTTTCAGCTGCTTCGCTGATCTTCGAAAAGAAATTTGATTTGTAATGAATTACTTCTTAACGAATCACATTCCATTGTATGGAGTGGGCGCAATGACGGGGAATGGAGATCACGTCGCCCCCTGTCATTTATCCCCCTCAGATGCCACGTTCAGCCTATCATGGGGTTAATCAGGGGTTAAAACAAAAAATACATACTTACCTCATCCATTTGATCGCGTTGAGGCAGTCACGCCCATCCTAGGCAGGCGCGGTTACGTCGTCACTGATGCCGTCATCACGCCTGCCCAGTGTGATTATGTCGCACGTCAGCGCATGTGAAAATTGGCATATTTTCTTTAATCAAGATGCCCGTGGCGGCCTCTCCACTATCAAATAGTTTAGAGTATGGTTTTTTTAACCTTCATTTCAGGAAAAATTCGCTCAACACTAAGTTGATTCTCCAGGTCAGCCTTTAAATGCCTACATGTTCAGCTTCATATTTTCTCAAGGAAGAGCCCAGAATAAGGGTGACCATACGCCCTAAAAGTCTTTTATCTCAACGCTCATTCGGCTGATGGCTATTGCTCCTGACCTCCCATAAACAGGCATACTTGGCTAAGCATGTGGGTGTTCTCAATTGGGACATGTGAATAAGCTGCTGACAAACAGCTCTGGCGATTTATAACATTCTAACATCTAACTGGGGGCAGTCGGGACAACCCCAAACAAAATTAGGTGAGTGTCCAGTCCTTCTGAAATCAGCAGGTTCGCCCTTTGTTCCTGTAATGTATATGGCTGCCATAACCCAATAAATCCTGCCAGTGGCTTTATGTCCTAGCAGAACAAAATGATCAAGCATGTCAAAATCCACCATGCCTGATCTTTATTATGTCAACAACATAAGCAGGTTGTCTCCATTTATTCTTTATAACACAAGACCTTGTAGCATTCAATTTGTAATCAATCCATTTATTATCTTCATTAACTGAATAGTTTAAGCAGTATGGGGGTCATTTATTATCCTGAAAAATGCCTAACCGTTGTGCCACAATCTGCGACTTTTCGCAGGTCTAAAAAAAGTGGACGAGGAAGGGGACAGATCGGCAGGCCAATCTCATTCATCATCTTCTACGCCTGTTTTAGGCATAAAAAATGGTTTAAAAATGTAATCCAGCTAGGAAGCTTTCTAACATCATAACTTCGGCGGATCCACCTCCAGATATAGGAGTTATTAAGACTAGCATCTAAAACGCCGGTCTTAATAAATGATCCCCTATATTTTCACTGAGGTGTCTCATGGCCGGTAGCCTCCACCAACTATGCCTTGGGAGGACACACCCCCTTCATCATGCTGCATGATGAAAGTGGTGTGTCCTCCCGAGGGATAGTGTGGTGGAGGTTACCGGCCTATGAGACACCTCAGTGAAAAAAACAGATAATAGACGGACTGATTTCACATCTTTTGGGTAGCTTTGTATTATAAAGAAGTAATGGAGACAACCTGCTTATGTTGCTGAAGTATTGATACCACAAGTTGCGTGGAGTTGAATCAGGCTGTGGATCCAATAACAGGACGGTGTTCAGATTGAATGACTAAATACACATTTTTTTGTGGATTGTGATCTCTGTTACCCCCAACATTTTTGCACAGATTAGTCTGTTAAGAGTCAAATTGATTTGATTTGCCAGCAGACATCTAATTTCTCTAACCCCCTACTCATTTACTATCCATACACAATACTTGCCCATAGAATCCGTCTACATTTTGAGTACAAGTAGTGATTTACATAATTGTCATCTTTTCACTTTTAATTAGTCTTGTTTGGTTCTGCTTTCAGTGTTAATCATATTACTCTGACTGATTTACTTGATTGCGGCTTCTGGAAACAAAGGTGTTAAAAATGCAGATGTTTGCTGAAGACCACAGTTTCCTGTCACTTGTCATCCAGAGTTTCCTCAGTTTCTCTGTATTTTCTCATGACAGTCCAGCAAGATTTCCCAAATGTGCAGAGGTAACGCTGTTTGTATGTCCCTGCTGAGCCTTCTAAGGCTACTTTCACACTAGCGTTTTAAAATTCCGGTATTGAGTTCCGTCATAGGGGCTTAATACCGGAATAAAACGCTTCAGTTTTGTCCCCATTCATTGTCAATGGGGACAAAACTGAACTGAAGACAACGGAATGCTCCTGAAAGCATTCTGTTCCGTCTTCAGACCGGAGAACAAACCGCAGCATGCTGCGGTTTGCTCTCCGGTCCAGGCATCCGCACCAAGACGGATCCGGAATGAGCCCCAATGCAAGTCAATGGGGGCGGATCCGTCTGGTGTGACCACAATGGTAACCGGATCCGCCCTCCATTGACTTTCAATGGAGTTCATTACGGATCCGGCTACACATAGACACATACAGACACAGACATACACATAAACATACACACATATAGACATACAAACACACATACATACTTACATGCTCCCGGCAGGTCTTCGGAGCGTCGGAGGGACAGGACGGCGCACACAGGTGACGATTCCACCAGGCGCCCAGCAGAGGGCGCTGTGGGGAATCGTCACCTGTGCGAGCCGTTCTGTCCCTCCGACGCTCCGAAGACCTGCCGGGAGCATGTAAGTATGTATGTGTGTTTGTATGTCTATATGTGTGTGTATGTTTATGTGTATGTATGTACTGTGTGACATGTGTGGGGCCGGAGCACGGTTCCGGCTCCACACATGTCACTGCGGCAGGCCTGATCCGGCAGCACCCTTCACCTGCCGGGTCAGGCCTGCCGCCAGTGTGAAAGTAGCCTTATAGAGCTGTGGGCACTGCCATCCTATGGTGCCCCCTACAGGTCATTCTTCTAAGTCTACAATTTAGTTTGAAATAAGAGGCAGGAGGAGCTACAGCGCGGTCCCATATGGATGTATTCACACCGAGAAACATGAGAAACTGCATCAAATCCTGCAGATGTGAACTTGGAACCATGTACTATAGCTCATATTATTCTACCAGACAGGAATCATTTCAGAATAGAGAGATGGATCTAGTTATCAAATAATCTTGAATAATCAAAGGCTCCTGGTCGTCAGAAACTTTCACAGGTGTTCATACACTGTCCAATTATTGCTTCCATCCAGGGGGCGTAGCTATGGGGAAGCGGCTGCTTTGGGGCCCAAACTCAGAAGGGGCCCACCCAGGATGAGGACTAAAAGATTTTATTGTCAGGGCCCCCTCAACAGTATTAGGGTGCATTCACATGACCGTAAGTGTTTTGCGGATTCTCAAAACACGGATACCGGACATGTGCATTCCACATTTTGCAGACCACACATGGCTAGCACTATATAGATAATGCCTATTCTTGTCTGCGATTGTGGACAAGAATAGGAGATGCTCTATATTTTTTGCAGGGCCGCAGAACGGAACAATGGATGTGGACAGCACAGTGAAATGTATGGGTCTGCACCCATTCTGCAATGCGGACCCATTTATACGGTCATGTGAATGCACCCTTATACAATGATATTATATACAGTGACACTCAGTGGCATACATAGAGCAGTAAGGGCCCCATACCAGGGATCAAACCAGGCCCCCACACAGGACAGAAGGGTTTCTGCCTAAACCCTTTTCAATGAACCTTGGGCCATTTTTCCACCACTGCCTCATTTGCTAAAAGTTGTTCCTTTAGAGGGTAGAGTCCCGACCAAGTTTTCACCTCCAGTAGAAGAGGAGATGATGCCAATTAAGACTGGGCCCCTTCTTGTCCTGGGCCCCATAGCAGTCGCCTGGTCTGCCGCTATGGTAGTTACGTCCCTGGTGACACTGTAAGAAACCAACGGAGCAGACCGTGTCTGAGAGTGCGATCTTGACTAGCCACAGGAGAGTAGTTGTGCATGGTAGACGGGTTTTCATTTCTAGTTACGCCACTGCTTCCGTCCACCATATTGAACTCTATAGACATCGCTTAAAAGGGTTGTCCAGTGTAAAAAGATTTTTGGCAACGGGACACACAAAAAAGTAATAATCACCACATTAATCCCCTGTTTTTGATTTTGATTCTTACTGGGTTCCCACTGGTCTCTACTTCCTGGTTCCATCACAACACACAGGAAATGACCACTCACTCAATCACTGGTTGGGGTGGGTCATTTTCTGGCATTTCCTGTGAGTCAAGACAGGACCACTGGTAATCCACAAAGAGTCGTAATGGGAGCAGTCAGGTGAGTAGCGCTTCTTTAATTTTTTTATTAGCCGATTCTGAGCTTGATGCCCCAAAAATGTTTCCGTGCTTATCAACCTCTTTAAATATGTGTTCTAGTAGGCAGATATTTTAGGGCACATGCAGTTTTTGGGGCCAAAAGGGTGTAGTAATTACATGGTGTTTTAGGACACACATTTTACAGTGCAGTGAATTTTTTGCGGCATCACTGGTGACTGCCACAAAACTAGGGGTAAATCATGGTAAAACACTAACGAGCGGTTCAGTGCTCGGATCCCCTGCCCGCAGCCATCAGGATCCGTTCTCACCCGACTGTAAGTCAATGGGGACGGATCCGTTTGGTGTCACACACTAGTCACATACCAGTGTGTGACACCAAACGGATCCGTCCCCATTGACTTACAGTCGGGTGAGAACGGATCCGGATGGCTGTGGGCAGGGGATCCGAGCACTGAACCGCTCGTTACGAGCAGGTTCGCTCATCTCTATAAAACACCATTTGCAGTTTTCATGTGGAAAAATCACCAAAACTTAGGAGCATTACTTCTTCAATAGAACCACATTGGCTCCATATTCTGCATCTGTTCTATAGAGGCAAACATGTAAAACCTGCACATACAATAGTACCTGAGGGCAAGTGTCTCCATACAGTTTACATATAATAATGTTATAGAAATAATGTATGTAAAACTTCACTCCATCATTCTGAACCAGGAATATATTGGTCCAGATCTTTCTATGCAAATTGTCGCCTTCCCTAGCTGAAGAACCCTTGTTGTGAATCCTCCTGGTATAACACTATGGTCTCCTGCCTCCATTTCTGCTGACTTCCTATACATAATAGACATGTTCCTTAAATGATTAGCTCAACTTCCTTCTGTGTCACCTGCTTTCTTCTCACCTGCGGAGCTTTGATCAGGTTTGGCACCTATTGTTGGCTCATCCTGTAAATGTTCTGTTGTGCCTTTCATGGTTTTGCCTGAGGATGTCTTACCTGTTTTGATCTTAATTGACTCCTGTATAAAATCTCATACCCTCTGTAATGAATACTGGAGGACATATGAGGTTACCTTTATAACTTTTAGCTTTGAAACAAAAATGTTAACATTGAGGTAAACTTATTAGGGGAACTCCAAATCAATATAATATATTTTAACCCCTTAAGAGTTATTCCATGATCAAAAAAACAAAAACAAATTAAAATTACACATCATAAAAGTACATGACGATATAACAGAGGTGCTAAAATTAACATAATTTATATTAAAGCTTAAAATCACACAAAAAATAGCACACTTGAGTGGATGTGGCCACCGTTTTGCTGATGGCCCATACCGGCAATCCTAACACTACAGATAACATAATTTAAAGCAGTTTTCCAGGGTTTACATATTGAAGGCCTATCCTCAGGACAGATCACCAATATAAGATTGGCAGAGGTCCGACTCCCAGCACCCCTGCCGATCAGCTAGAGTGGCCAGACATCCAGTTTCAGGCCGGACAGTCCAGTTTTTTGGCTTCCTGTCTTCCCTGCGTCCGTCCAGTCCCTGCGCTGGATGGATGTCCTCCTTTTCAGTAGCGCAGTGCTGCTGTCTGAGCATGAGCTGCAGCTACAAACTGACTGAGGCGTCTCTCATCCCCAGTCAGTCACTAGAGCCCGTGGACATGGCTTTCTGTGGCTGACTGAGAGTGAGAGAAACACCCTGTTCTGCCCCCAACTCACCTTCCATGCATATACAGTTACCTCATTCTGAAGAAATGCTGCCAGATATCGGACATCTCTAAGGATTTTCATTACAAACAATTGAAGGGGAAGAACCAAAAAAATCTTTCTTTACAGCAATCAGAGGAGAAACAAGCAATGCAAACCTTTTAAGACAGCACTAATTCAGTAGATTGACAGGTATGTGCAGTTCCAATTCAAACTGAAAGCCCCAATAAAATTTTCCATAGATGTTACAGTGAGCATGTCCCAGTGGGGCTCTACAGCACCCATGGATGATGACATCACAATGGGCCCTGGGTGGTTACTTCCCGGGCAGCAGCCATGATGCATCATTAATCTGTCAGTTGTGGAACCGTGCACATCAACAATTGAGGGTGCGATTGCGTGTCGGCCAAGAGTGCGTATTTTCAGAGGAAACTGTATATTTTGGCAAGCGCCGAACACACATGCCTGCCTACCCTTTCCTGATGGGATGACGCTCTGAACTTGGAGAGATTCCCCTGGGTACCCACTATTGCATCAAGTGGGGAGTCAAGGGGCCACCGCCGAAGCATGGTCATTTCTAGCTATTGTTGCATGCCGTTCGCTGCAATGGAGGTTCAGATCAGTGTAAGGTTTGCACTGCCTCTCCTCCCAGGGCATACCATACCTTTCATAAATTATTGGACCAGGGAGATGGAGAACGCTCCTTCTGTTCTATCAATGTTCTTTGCTGGTGCTGATTGTCCACAGCACCTCTGTCCAGTGCAGCCGCCAGCAATCTTGCACAGAGATAAGGATTCCCTCTTGCTGGCTTCACCTTGTTAGAATCCAAATCTTTCACGGCAGCTGTAATTTATTAGATTGACGGGTCTGTCCAACTGCAATTCAAAGTGGCAGCAGTATGACAACTCCCATGTCTATTTCCATAGACAGACCAACGAGGGTGTCCAAATGGGGTTCCTCTGCATCCCTGGATAATGACATCACAATGGGCCCTGGCTGTTTTTCTCTCCAACAGCAGCCATGACGCTTCATTTGTCATTCAGGTGTGGAGCCATGCACATGAATAGATGAGAGTATGCTTACAGGAGGAGTGGTGTGTTCCAAAAGGTGCTTTTGTGCAAATTGGAATACTGTGACAGTGAATTTTGGCAAGCGCAGAACACACAAGCTGTCTTACCGTTTCTGAGAGTATGGCAATCTGAACTTGCAAAATACTTTTACACACAAGCTATGTCAGGAAGGGGAGACAACGATTACTGTCAGCACCATGAGGGATTGCACACTGAGGGCACTATAGGGGAAAATCACTCACTGGGGACACTATAGGGGGCATTGCTAGGGACAGTTAATAATGGAGCAGTATAGAGGGAATCACTGGGGTTACTTTGGAGTCATTTTTAATATTTGAGACACTATAGGGGCCATTCTTGTGGGTATTTTGTAAAACTAGGGGTCCTAGAGGCATTTTAATACTGAGGCACTACAGAGGGCATTTTTTTTTGTTAGGGGCATTTTAGGGGGTAATTATTATTATTGGTAGAACAATAGGGGTATTATAATTGCTAAAAGCACTATAGGGGACATAATTAACAGTAGATTCACTATAGGGTCATTAATATTACTCAAGGCATTTTAAAGAACATTATTAGTGGGGCTATTATTGGGGGTGGCAGCAGGATGACACAGGGTGGGGAGTTTATGTTGAGAAGTTAGGGAGGATGATGGAAAAGTGAGAAATCCAAGAGGTCTATGTAACAAACTGTGCAGAGATGAGAAGTGGCTGAATGAAGCCATCAAGGCGGTCTTTACCGAATGGAGAAGATAAGAAAAAAAGAACATCTACATCAGAGGAGACTGAACAAAGGACCAACGTACAAATGTATAAAGAGCAAACCTACATAAAAATCATGTAATTGTTATTAGTATATCTACAATCACATGATCACAGTTTTTCCATAGGGAATGTGTATGATGCACCAACTCCCAAGACACTATGAAAATACTCCAAAGTCAAAGTCCCCAAAGCATAAAGTGCAAAGTGCGTGTTCAGACCATAAACATGACTAATGCCACAACAAATAGCAAGAAAAATCATAAAGTACATCTGTTGAAAATCAACAAATAACACTGTAAAGATGCTGAAATAATAACAAAACAATAAAATACAAATTAAATACTGGAGGAATACTTTGTACTGCACTGTGGTACTTGGTTCTGCTGGAGCAGTATGTTGTGCTGCACTGTGGTATCTGGTTGTGCTGGAGGAATATTTTGTGCTGCACTGTGGTATTTGGTTCTGCTGGAGGAGTATTTTGTCCTGCATTGTGGCATCTGGTTCTACTGGAGTAGTATATTGTGCTGCACTGTGGTATCTTGTTCTGCTGGAGGAGTATTTAGTGCTGCACTGTGGTATTTGGTTCTGCTGGAGCAGTATATTGTTCTGCACTGTGGTATTTGGTTCTGCTGGAAGAGTATGTTGTGCTGCACTGTGGTATTTGGTTCTCTTGGGGCAGTATATTGTGCTGCACTGTGGTATCTGGTTCTGCTGCAGGAGTATTTTGTGCTGCACTGTGGTATCTGGTTCTACTGGAGTAGTATATTGTGTTGCACTGTGGTATCTGGTTCTGCTGGTGGAGTATTTAGTGCTGCACTGTGGTATCTGGTGGAGGGGTATTTAGTGCTGCACTGTGGTATTTGGTTCTGCTGGAGCAGTATATTGTGCTGCACTGTGGTATTTGGTTCTGCTGGAGGAGTATTTTGTGCTGCACTGTGGTATTTGGTTCTGCTGGAGGAGTATTTTTTGCTACAGTGAGGTATGTTTCTGTTGGAGGAATATTTTGTGCTGCACTGTGGTACTTGGTTCTGCTGGGACAGTAAATTATCCTGCACTGTGGTATTTTGCAAAACGAAATACCAAAGGATAGCACAATACTATATATATATATATATATATATATATATATATATATATATATATATATATACACATACACACACACACACTCACCGGCCACTTTATTAGGTACACCTGTCCAACTGCTCGTTAACACTTAATTTCTAATCAGCCAATCACATGGTGGCAACTCAGTGCATTTAGGCATGTAGACATGGTCAAGACAATCTCCTGCAGTTCAAACCGAGCTTCAGTATGGGGAAGAAAGGTGATTTGAGTGCCTTTGAACGTGGCATGGTTGTTGGTGCCAGAAGGGCTGGTCTGAGTATTTCAGAAACTGCTGATCTACTGGGATTTTCACGCACAACCATCTCTAGGGTTTACAGAGAATGGTCCGAAAAAGAAAAAACATCCAGTGAGCGGCAGTTCTGTGGGCGGAAATGCCTTGTTGATGCCAGAGGTCAGAGGAGAATGGGCAGACTGGTTCGAGCTGATAGAAAGGCAACAGTGACTCAAATTGCCACCCGTTACAACCAAGGTAGGCAGAAGAGCATCTCTGAACGCACAGTACGTCGAACTTTGAGGCAGATGGGCTACAGCAGCAGAAGACCACACCGGGTGCCACTCCTTTCAGCTAAGAACAGGAAACTGAGGCTACAATTTGCACAAGCTCATCGAAATTGGACAGTAGAAGATTGGAAAAACGTTGCCTGGTCTGATGAGTCTCGACTTCTGCTGCGACATTCGGATGGTAGGGTCAGAATTTGGCGTCAACAACATGAAAGCATGGATCCATCCTGCCTTGTATCAACGGTTCAAGCTGGTGGTGGTGGTGTCATGGTGTGGGGAATATTTTCTTGGCACTCTTTGGGCCCCTTGGTACCAATTGAGCATCTTTGCAACGCCAAGCCTACCTGAGTATTGTTGCTGACCATGTCCATCCCTTTATGACCACAATGTACCCAACATCTGATGGCTACTTTCAGCAGGATAATGCGCCATGTCATAAAGCTGGAATCATCTCAGACTGGTTTCTTGAACATGACAATGAGTTCACTGTACTCAAATGGCCTCCACAGTCACCAGATCTCAATCCAATAGAGCATCTTTGGGATGTGGTGGAACGGGAGATTCGCATCATGGATGTGCAGCCGACAAATCTGCAGCAACTGTGTGATGCCATCATGTCAATATGGACCAAAATCTCTGAGGAATGCTTCCAGCACCTTGTTGAATCTATGCCACAAAGAATTGAGGCAGTTCTGAAGGCAAAAGGGGGTCCAACCCGTTACTAGCATGGTGTACCTAATAAAGTGGCCGGTGAGTGTATAATCTCCAGTCATCTCCATGACAGCACAACCTGAGATCGCCTTCCTCTGATGGGACAGGAAAATACAGAGAGGGTTAAAAACCCCACCCCTTCCCCCAGTGTATTTTCCTGTCCTGTCGGGAAGGAAGATCAGAGAGGTGCTGGGAGAAGTGGGTTCCCGGCTGCAGCTTAACTTTCTTGGAGGCCTGAGGTCAGATCCCTGGTTGGGCTCTCCCTCCTCTTGTTAGGCCTGTTACTTCTGTGGTGGCCCTGGTGAAGCGCCCTTTCCTTTTCAACATCAATAAGGGGGATCCCTCCTCGTCCTCCTCCAAACAATGATGCCATGCGTGTCGGCGGAAGACTCAGCTCCTTTTTCAATATTTGGGAACAGGTAGTCAAAGACCCGTTCATTCTCAGAGTGATAAAGGAGGGTTATTCGATAGAGCTAGTATCTCTTCCCCCACAGAAATGTAAACTAAATGGAACTCCTAAAACATTAATTTTATTAGGCATACAAAAAAAACCGCACTAAGCCGGTACTGGGTACATGAAAACAATGTAAGAAATAAATAAACGATAATAGTCATGGGCCTTATGAATTCTGGTCTGGCCCTATGCAGCCCTAGGGTAGGCCCTTTGCCCAGAGAAACACTCTGATGGTGGGGGTACCCTGTCCCCGTACCTATCCTTGCAGACCCTAGCAAGACCCTAAAGCTCTGCAGGAATAAGGGGTGAATGAAGTAATAACCCCAAAGATATAACTCCAATAAACCCAACGCGTTTCGCCCACGTCTGGGCTCCTCAGGGGGAAATACACAATGAACAAGGGAATCAGACAAATAAACGCCAAAAGGGCACAGATGAAAAAATCCCAACTGGGACCGGTACCTGCCACCTCAGTTGGAAACTGAGTAGCCCGGAGCCTAAAGAAAAGAAAAGAAACATCCAAATGTAAATACAAAAGGACGTTGTGAACAAAGTGGGGCTAAAAATGCAGATCTACACTTACATTGGTGGCAGTGTGATATACTGTAGTCTTGTCCCAGGCAGCGGTGTGCACACGATGCCACCGCCGCACTGGGTTTAAGAAGGCAAACACCCTTTCCCTTTCCGTAGTCCTGTATGTATTTTTGTTGATGCCTTTCTTAGTGGCCATTTTGAACGCTAGCCCGGCGGTAAATTACTGCCAATGTGTTGTTCAGGTGGCGTAATATGTATCACTCCACCTCATCCTTACATATCTCTTTATCTATTATTTCTAATTTTATTTTTATTTCTTCATTTTTCTCTCAAATCTTCATTTCATCATCATTTATTATCCCTAACTGGCCTTTCCACCTCCTTTTTGTAATTTATTTTTCAGTATGTGGGGCATACTTCACGTTTTATAATGACTCCCGCATTTGGGATTACCTGGGCTTTCTTTGACGGGGTGGAATGCATCTGCGTTCTACTCGTTACTCTATAAGGCCCTCATGCGGTTGTTAACCGGAAGTCGGATGTTGTCATCTCAACATCCGACCTTCCCTTGGCTTTCTGTGGAACGCATCGTGCCCGCGGCGTGCGTTCCACTTACCGGAAGTCTCGGGGGTCGGATATGAGGGTGTTTGCCTTCTTAAACCCAGCGCGGCGGTGGCATCGTGTGCACACTGCCGCCTGGGACAAGACTATATCACACTGCCACCAATGTAAGTGTAGATCTGCATTTTTAGCCCCACTTTGTTCACAGGGTCCTTTTGTATTTACATTTGGATGTTTCTTTTCTTTTGGCTCCATATCCGGGCTACAGTTTCCAACTGAGGTGGCAGGTACCGGTCCCAGTTGGGATTTTTTCATCTGTGCCCTTTTGGCGTTTATTTGTCTGATTCCCTTGTTCATTGTGTATTTCCCCCTGAGGAGCCCAGACGTGGGCGAAACGCGTTGGAGTTATTGGAGTTATATCTTTGGGGTTATTACATCATTCACCCCTTATTCCTGCAGAGCTTTAGGGTCTTGCTAGGGTCTGCAAGGATAGGTACGGGGACAGGGTACCCCCACCATCAGGGGGTTTCTCTGGGCAAAGGGCCTACCCTAGGGATGCATAGGGCCAGACCAAGGTTCATAAGGCCCATGACTATTATCGTTTATTTATTTCTTACATTGTTTTCATGTACCCAGTACCGGCTTATTGCGGTTTTTATTGTATACCTAATAAAATTAATGTTTTAGGAGTTCCATTTAGTTTATTTTTCTGTACATTGAGGTGTCTCCAGAACTATTTATCTTGTAGTACATCTGACTATCTGTTTACTGTGTTTTTGGTTCACCCACAGAAATTTACCCTAACTCAGCTTCCATCATCCCAAATGCAGTTTCTAGCCGAAGGCATAAGACAGCTATTATGCCTCGGTGCTATAGAAAAGGTTCCGGAAACAGAGATTGGAACAGGTCATTACTCCCCTTTGTTCCTAGTCCAGAAACCCAATGGCAAGTTCCGAATGATAATCAATTTAAAGCCATTAAACAGGTATATAGTTTATCGCAGGTTCAAGATGGAAAACGTCAGGTCTGCGGTAAAGTTGATAGACAGGGGCGTCATGATGGCCACTGTCAACCTCAAGGACGCGTATTTCCACATTCCCATTCATCCGCTGTCCAGGAAATACCTCAGGTTTCCGGTTTATCAGGAAGGGAGAATCTGCCATTACCAGTTCAACTGTCTCCCGTTCGGGATATCCTCCGCCCCACATATCTTCTCCAAGGTGATGGCGGAATTAGTGGCCTCCCTAAGCCAGGAAGGCATTCCAGTAATCCCGTACCTGGACGATCTGCTAATCCTAGGGAAAAGTGCGGATCTTCTCCACTCTCATCTGCAGACCATGCTTGTGCATCTCCAGTCCCTGGGTTGGACTGTCAATTGGGAGAAGTCCAACCTCCTCCCAGACAGTCGAAGGACTTTTTAAGGCATCGTCCTGGACTCTGTTCTCCAGAAATCTTTCCTGCCTCCACCGAAGATTCAGAATCTAAAACTCCATCAGAGAGACCATGAAGGTACTAGGGTTTTTCTCCTCCTCCATTCCAGCAGTAGCATGGGCCCAGCATCACATGAGGCCGCTACAGAACCTGGTACTCTGGGTATGGAACATGTCCCAGTCTACTCTAGATCACAGGATCTCACCAAGGAGGTCAGGATCTCTCTACGGTGGTGGCTCAAAGACAAAAATCTACAGACAGGAGTCTCCTGGAGTCAGGAGAATGTTTTTTCATTGACAACAGACGCCAGCTCCCGGGGCTGGGGCGCTCATTCAATAAAGGGTTCCTTCCAGGGGTTCTGGTCCCTAGTCCAGTGAGCAATGTCATCCAATTACAGGGAGCTTCGGGCCATATGGGAGGGCCTCAAAGCAACACAGGCATTCTCAAAGGGTCGTCACTTGTTGGTCCACTCTGACAACTCCACGGTCGTAGCCTATATTCAACATCAAGGGGGAACAAGGCATCGTCATCTTCAAATCCTGGCAAATCAGATATTCGTTTGGGCAGAAAAGAACCTAATGTCTCTGGCAGCTGTCCACCTGAAAGGATCACTAAATCTTCAGGCTGACTTCCTGAGTCGTCACATAATAGATCCTGGCGAATGGTTCCTATCCCAGTCAGCCTTTCAGACAATCCGGAATTATTGGGGAAATCCAGGTCTCCAGGAGAAATCACAAAGTTCGCCGCTACTTCTCCCTAAACCCGAGAGATCCGTGTGTGGCTGTGGATGCCTTTACGCAAACCTGGACTTCAGACCTTGTTTATGCTTTCCCTCCAATCCCAATAATTCTGAGAGTCCTTCAGAAGTTCCAATCGGAGGAATGCACCTTGATCCTGGTGGTCCCCTTCTGGCCCAGGAGGGGCTGGTTTGGTCTCCTGAAATCCCTCAGCCGGGAGGATCCAATTCTGTTTCCCCTGTCAGCGGATCTTCTGTCTCAGGGCCTTGTCAACCATCACAATCCCAGGCTTCTCAAACTATATGCCTGGATACTGAAAACTCTATCCTCCTAGGGTTAGGCTTATCTCAAAGGGTCGTAAGCACGCTATTACTCAGTAGGAAATCCAACACCTCAAAAGCCTACCTCAAGGTCTGGAAAAAGTTTGCTTCTTGGGGAAGGGGTAGATTCAATCAGGCCTCCCCTAATATTCCTCTTATTCTAGAATTCCTTCAGGACAGGCTAGATATGGGCCTGTCCCTGAATATCTTGAGAGTTCAGGTTTTGGCCTTAGGCGCTCTCTATAACACCAGCCTGTATGAGGTGCCTTGGGTGGCTACATTTTTAAAGGCGGCAGACAGGTTACGTCCCAGAGTCAAAAATATGGTGGCCCCTTGGAACCTTAATACTGTTCTTCAGGGCCTGTCATCAGCCTCGTTCGAACCACTTGATACCCTGTCAATAAAATGGTTAGCCATCAAAACAATCTTTCTTGTAGCAATCTCTGTAGCCAGGAGGGTATGCGAATTACAAGCCCTATCCATTCATGAACCCTTCCTTAGGGTTTTTGATGATAAATTGGTATTTAAGTTAAATCCTTCTTTTCTACCCAGGGTAGTTTTTACGTTCCACAGATCGCAGGACATAGTAATTCCTTCTTTCTGTGCCAATCCCAAGAATGAGCAGGAGGCTAGGTTTCATAATTTAGACGTTAGAAGGACCGTCCTTTGTTATTTAGATGTCATTAGGGATTGGAGATTAGACATGAATTTATTTGTTCACTTTTTTGGCCCAAATAAGGGTAAGAAGGCGGCTAAGAGTTCTATATCTCGCTGAAGCATACAAGGCCTCAGGTAAGAAGCCACCTCCTGTCAGAGCAGTTTCCACCTCCTGGGTTGAGAAAGCCTCTGCCTCTCTGGAGCAGATATGCAGGGCGGCTACCTGGAAGAGAGCCCATACATTTACCAAGCATTATAGGCTTGACGTTTTTGCAAATGAGGACATGGCATTCGGGAGTAAAGTCCTTGGTGTGGTTGTCCCTCCCTAAGTTTTTTCTTTCACTTTGTTAGTTCTCAGGTTGTGCTGTCATGGAGACGACTGGGGAAATGAGTATTACACTCACCGGTAATCCGGTTTCCTGGAAGTCTCCATGACAGCACATACCTCTTCTTTTATGTTCAGCAATTTTCATTTTTTTCTCCCTCCGGGGTCCTGTTATAATACACTGGTGACTGGGGGAAGGGGTGGGGTTTTTAACCCTCTCTATTTTCCTGTCCTATCAGAGGAAGGCGATCTCAGGTTGTGCTTTCATGGAGACTTCAAGGAATCCGGATTACCGGTGAATGTAATACTTATATATAGACAGACTCTATGTTTTTGCTGGCCCTGCCTATTGGGTTGACCCAACCCTCTGTTAATCTGAGCCCACTTACAACATGGGGCCACCACTTTAAATTCCCAGTCTGCCCCTGCACTTCTTTTTACCATCCTCAGATGAAAAAACGCAATACCCACTGGTCAATTCCTAAGGATGAGACACATTTGTTCTACAGAAGAGAGGTTTGAAGAAAAAGCAAGTAACCTCTCCATAAGGTTCTATGAAAGAGATTTCAGTCAGAAATCTATCAGAACAGGTTATCTTTGAATTAAAACCTCCAATCATGATACTTTGCTGGTCAGAAATTATAGAAAAAAAGGAGGGAGGGAGTTATCACCTTACATATCCTTGAAATATTGACAACTCGAGCTTTAAAGGTCCACAAAACAGGAACATGTGAGGAACGCCAGAAGTAAAAGAAATAGTGGAAAGTTACAACCTGTCTCAATTTCTGGAGCCCTGCATTACATGAAATCAGTAAGCATTTGTTGTAGCCTCTTAATAGTCACATGTCCCTCATTATCTTCCATACTACTAGGGGGGGTGCTTATATCTCTGGTTTGCTTCCCGCTAGAAATATGGGCTTTGTATTGTTTGAAATCTGACATTCCAAGCTTTCAGTCAATACCCGAATCACATAAAGCTGTTCAGTATAGTGGAAGATATCACTGATAGAAATTGGGATGCTGTGAATGAAGCGGAAAGTGAAAATATAAGCAGATTTTACTCACAATTATTCCAGACTCGATTTCGAACAGTGATTTTTTTCCTCTGTTGCTTGGACTAGAGCTGTCATTGTGATCTGTCAGCTTTCAAACAAGGCCAGTTGCATGTTTCTAGCTGATATCATTCAGGAGATATCAGCATGTAAAGCAGTCCTCCCCCTCCACTTTCTGCAGTCCAGGCACTCAGGGCTGAGCTCCTCCTCCCAGTGCTCTCCTGTCTCTTGTTTATCAGATAGAGGAGATGGCCTGCACATCGCGACACTCTGAGATGGGAGCTGCTGAATAGGAAAGTAGCATGCATTTCTGGGAGTTATTAGCAGGTAAAACTGAAAATAATTACATTTTAAAGCACAAAAGCACTTATACAGCAGGGTGTACTATACCATTAGGGTATAAAAAAAATGAAACGGCAGTTACACTTTAAATGTGTCATGGCATTGTAGGTTTGTATTACGGCGCCTTACCTTCTGTTTGTCCACCAGGTGTCCCTCCTGTTTCCTTTCCACTGTTATGTGGATTCCTTCAGTTTTAATATTTTTTAAATGTATTTGAATAAAGTATTTGGATTTTGAGACTAGACTTGTATTATGTCTTTATTTAGGGTATACACACATTGTTTTGGTAGAACTTCTAATTGAAAAAAATATGTACTTTTGAAAAAATATATATTTTTATCACATAATTTTTTTTATATTTATGTCTACACAACAACAAAAAAAAAAGGCTAATGGCTATTGACTATTTAGATATTTTTTCCATTCAAAGTACGGAATAAATGCATTTATATTTTAATTGCATGGGCGTTTTGGGACGGGTTGATGCAAATAATCTTAATTTTTTTTAAATTATTCATTTTATTATGGGGAAGGGGGTTATTTCTAATATTTTTTTAAACTTTTAAAAAAATGTTTTTAGCCTCTCCTAGGGGACTTGAACATGTGATCATTAGATCACTTCTCCCATACACTAATGTGATTTAATACAGTAGTGCATGGTAAATTCAATATATTCCTATGGAGCACTGACATCTACAACCATACATAGGAATAAACCTGTGATAGGCCTGGTAGCCTCACACAGGCTCCATTCTATCACCACCAATGATCGGTTTCCCCAATCTCCGTAGAAGGAAGCTATTCGGGCCCAGGTTGAACATCGTTCCCTGGGGAAAGCCGCTTCAGATGCCGTGGTCACACTAGATCACAGCATCTGATGTGTTGTCTGTGATCAGCATTATCATCTATTGTAGACACTGTACTATCTTTAAAGAGAAGAAGTTAAAGCATTCTTATTTTGCATCATTTTTTCCACACCTGCCCAAAAATCCTGCACAACTAACGTCCGTGTAGAGCCTAGTGGTCTATTCATAGTTCATTCTTACTTCATGTTTGATGTAGGAGTCAGGAAAGCAGAACATGTCCTTAGGACCCAGTACACCCAGTGCATGCCAAAGCAGTGTTCTTTTAGTATGTGCTGGGCCTTTATGGGTCAGCATACAATTTGCTTGTATGGTATAGGAAAGCAAAGTGTGCTACAATTTACAGGACACAGCATACTGAAGTGTATTTTTTTTCTAAAATGGGAGTCAATAACCAAGGTACGCTACGGTCTTCCCATACAGATAAACAGATGTGAGTACAGCCTTACCTGACCTCAACACAGTTATGTCACAGAACACTTAAAGGGAGTCTGTCACCACGATTTTGACTATTAAGTTATTTATAGCACTGGATTCAGCTGACTATAAGCATCTCCAAAACGTTATTGTTATAGGGCATAAATGAAGATCTGATGTTAAAAATACCTTTTTTATCAACTGTCAATCTCTTACTTAAGGAGCCCAAGGGGATGTGCCAGCGATGTTGGAGCCCGGCCACGGCGATTCAGTTGGAGCCCAGGACCGCCCACCTCATTAATATTCACTTCACTGCTTCAAGCAGTGAAGCTCCGGCACGGCTGTAATCCCGCGCAGGCGCAGTACATTAAGTGGTCTGCGCCGTGCGGTCTGCGGGCTACAGCTTCACAGGATGTACTGCGCCTGCGCGGGATTACAGCCGTGCCGGAGCTTCACTGCTTGAAGCAGTGAAGTGAATATTAATGAGGTGGGCGGTCCTGGGCTCCAACTGAATCGCCGTGGCCGGGCTCCAACATCGCTGGCACATCCCCTTGGGCTCCTTAAGTAAGAGATTGACAGTTGATAAAAAAGGTATTTTTAACATCAGATCTTCATTTATGCCCTATAACAATAACGTTTTGGAGATGCTTATAGTCAGCTGAATCCAGTGCTATAAATAACTTAATAGTCAAAATCGTGGTGACAGAATCCCTTTAAGAGAGTGATAAGACGGCATGGTTCTTCTCCTGGACAAGCTGAGGTTGGCCACCCTTCACACCCAACCTGCAGCAAGTGATTTATTTTCATTCAGCTACAGATCAGGACTCTCCTCTTCCTTCAGGCCCAAGGAGATTTCACATTCAACAAGGACCTGTTAATAACGTTATACCCTTATTAATTTTAATATTCTATAGTCTATTCCTTACCTAGCAAGTTTAGAGCTTTATTTTCTAACCAAAGATTATTTGGTTCAAAGGGGTTTCCCACAACTTACTTATTGATGACCCATCCTCAGGATAGGTCATCGATATCAGATCAACAGGAGTTCAACTACCGCTACCCCCACCAATCAGCAGTTTTCACCAGCTGTGGCGCCAAATGGAGCAGCGCTGCAGAAAACCATGGTGACTAAAGTGTATGGAGCTGTGTAGCTTTGATGCCACATCATGCTCAAACTGATGATAAACAGGAGTACTGGGAGTCAGACTCTCGCCAATCTGATACTGATGATCTATCCTGAGGAGGTCATCAATAAGTAATCATGCTAAAACCCTTTAAAGGGAACTTGTCATCTCCGAAACCCCCCCTGAACTAGAGTAAGCGGTGTATAGTGTAAGTGATGCTGAATCCGAATATGTAAGTTTTATCTTCATACTCACTTCCATTCTGACACTGTGCTCCCACAAACCTGCAGTAAAATACATTCACAGGACTCTTCTTTGAGTCCTCTCCATTATGTGAGTGAGCACTGGAGTCCACTGAGTGCAGTTTACTGCAGGTTTGTGGGAGTACAGCGTCAGAATGGAAGTGAGTATGAAGATAAAACTTACATATTCGGATTCAGCATCACTTACACTATACACCACTTACTCTAGTTCAGGAGGTGTTTCGGAGCTGACAGGTTCCCTTTAAGTAACACTAGAATCTTGACATACAGTTTTTTGACTTAAATGGATTTTCTGACTGTTGAGGTTTTTTTTTTTAAACAATTCTGCCTCTTTTTAAAAAATAAAAAATTTGAGAACTTTGGTCCTTTATTCTGATAAGAGCATATATGTCCACTACTTGTTCACTATTTGTACCACATCATCCAAGACTGAAGGTCCCAAATCTATGTGAAGGAAACAATGAGATCCAGCAAGAGCAAGGAACCTTTATTTCACCTCAGATGAAAAGCAGTTCATCGATTGCAAATGTTTGTCTATTTCTTTCACTTTTATATTTGATATCCAGGTGAAGGGGAGATGGTTTTGAGTGACCAAGACATAAAAGAGCTACTATTTACTTCATTTGCCCTGCAGAAAAGAAATTTCTCCACTGTCAGTATGTATCATGTCTGAAGCCTCTCGGTGGAGGGCTTTAGTTGGGTGATAAGACAACTCTCAGCTTTCCTTTATGGGATCCTCTCTTCGGGTAGTTGGAAGGTTTTGCTGACATACACTATATAGACAAGGGTAGTAAGACACTTACACATGTCCATAGGCATTAATAAGAAGTTCCTCCCCCCTTTGCAGCTAAAACAGCTTCCACTCTTCTGGGAAGGCTTTCTACAAGATTTTGCAGTGTGTCTGTGGGAATGTTTGCCCATTCATCCAGAAGAGCATTTGTGAGGTCAGACACTGATGTTGGACAAGAGGGCCTGGCTTGCAATCTCCGTTCTAATTCATCCCAAAGGTGTTCAATAGGGTTGAGGTCAGGGCTTTGTCTGGGCCAGTCAAGTTCTTCCACGCCAGACTCGCACAACCATGCCTTTATGGAACTTGATTTGTGCACTGGGGCACAGTCATGTTGGAACAGAAAAGGGCTTTCCCCAAACTGTTCCCTCAAAGTTGGAAGCATACAATTCTCCAAAATGTCTTCGTATGCTGAAGCATTAAGATTTCCCTTTACTGGAACTAGAGGGCCAAGGCCAAACCCTGAAAAACATCCCCATAGCATTATCCCTCCTCCACCAAACTTTACTGGTGGCACAATACAGTCAGGCAGGTAACGTTTTCCTGGCATTCGGCAAACCCAGACTTGTCCATCAGACTGACAGATAGAGAAGCACGATTCATCACTCCACAGAACACGTTTCCACTCCTCTAGTGTCCAGTGACGGTGTGCTTTACACCACTCCATCCGACGCTTGG
This sequence comes from Rhinella marina, assembly GCA_900303285.1. Taxonomy (NCBI): domain Eukaryota; kingdom Metazoa; phylum Chordata; class Amphibia; order Anura; family Bufonidae; genus Rhinella; species Rhinella marina. Next base: position 50,505 of record ONZH01029093.1, read on the forward strand.
CATCGTGCTTGGTGACGTAAGGCTTGCACGCAGCCTCTTGGCCACAGAACCCCATGCCACGAAGCTCCCGGCGCACAGTTTTTGTGCTGATGTTAATGCCAGAGGAGGTCTGGAACTCCGCAGTTATGGAGTCAGCAGAGCGTTGGTGACTTTTATGCACTATGTGCCTCAGCACTTGGCGAGCCTGCTCTGTAACTTTACGTGGTCTGCCACTTCGTGGCTGAGTTGCAGTAGTTCCTAAACGCTTCCACTTTGCAATAATACCACTCACAGTTGATCGTGGAATATCTAGGAGGGAAGAAATTTCACGAACTGACTTGCTGCAACGATGGCAACCTATTACAACACCGCGCTCAAATTCTGTGAGTTCCTTCGAACGACCTGTCCTTTCACAAATGGTTGTTAAGACAGACTGCATGGCTAGGTGCTGGATTTTATACACCTGTGGCGACGGCACTGAATTAAACACCTGAATTCAATGATTAAGATGTTTGTCCCAATACGTTTCTCCATATAGTGTAGTTGCAGTTTCCTTAGGAGTTAAGAACTGAATTGACAGGAGTTCCCGCTATGTAACATCTAGTCTCGGATCTAAGAAGAACAAACAACACTGTTACTTTTATTAGAACGGCATGAATTAGGATATTTCATCTGAATATGGCAGCACACAATGTGTAATACCTTATAATGTAATAAAATAACACAAAGACATTGGCATAAAGTATTTACTCTAGGCAAATGTTTATTCCAGTATCAGTTGGTTATTTGGAGACGTTCACACAACAGATTTTGCCGCCACCAGAAAGGACGCGTCCTTTCCTGGTGTGATGTCCGGATGGATGCAGCTGGTGTCCATTTAGAGTTTAGGTGCCATTCAATGGTGCCACACAACAGTAGATTTGATTGGTACCATTTTTGGGGGTACGTACAACTTCTTAATCACTGTCATTCAATTTTTTTGGGGTGCATAAATTAACCAAAAAAATGGTGAATTGTGTATTTTTATTTTGTTTCCCATTATTGTCTGTACCATGTAGGAAAAATATTACATTTTGAGACGCAGCAATACCTGTTATTTTTTAATTGTTAATATATTTGTATTTACATAATATATATGTAAAATTATGAAAGGGGAGTGATTTCAACGTTTATTTTATTTTTTTCATTTTTAAACAATAACCTTTAGGGGCAAGAACCTGGGATCTTTTGATCCCTTGTCCCATTCACCATAATCAAAATCTATTACAGTGAATGGAATTCTGCCGCTCTGTCTGCTGAGCTGTGGTTTGTGCACAGCTTTGCAGGTAGATTACCATGACATGCCTGGCAACCTTTAGCACAGGGGTGCACAACCTACGGCCCGGGGGCCACATGCGGCCCTTGATACCATTCTATGCGGCCCCCAACCATCTGGAGGCAGACATGTATGTCTATTTATTGTGGCTGCTCACATGTATTTTTCATGTATTCTCCCATTAGATGGGAGTCCTGGAACTGTATCTAGACATCAATGGTATATACTGTGTGTTAAATATACCATAAATACAGTATTTTAGTTCTTAACACCCCTTTAAATTTTATTTTCGGCCCTCATCATTGATATAGTCTGGCAATGTGGCCCCTAACCAGAAAACGTTGTGCACCTCTGCTTTAGCAGAACAGAGGCTGCTATAGTAATGATCAGAGCCTTTTGAAGGATGCCAGGCCTGCCATGGCGGGGCTCCACAGGTACACAGTGAATCTGTGTTAAATCATGGGAGTCCATGGGAGAAGTGATCAGATGATCACATGTTAAAAAAAAAAAATAATAATAATAATCACACACTCCAAAATGGTATCAATTAAAACTACAGATCGCCCTACAAAATATAAATCCTCACACAGCTCCGTAGGTAAAGTATCTTCAGAATTCTACTGAATGCCGAAGACGCTGGATAACTGTATGATGCAGAGGCTTCTCAGCCTGCTTCCGCCTAGAAGTGTTGCCGGTGACATCACCAGCACTAAATGGCCAGGCTTTAGCTAAAGCCAGCCCAACAGTGACGGTGACATCACCAGCAACACTGCTAGGCGGAAAACTAACAGTAAAAATATATAAACAAACAGCCATTGCCCTGCACAATACAGTGAAAGGCAAGAGCGCATCAGAGCATGAAATGCTCCGACGTTCATATCAGGGGGGCTGCCTTGGTGAACCCGGACAACCCCTTTAAGTATACAGGAAAATAATACTTATTGCCAGGCACTGCAGCCCCACTACTGCCCTCATCCTCAAAGTGCCAGGCAGAAACATATTGGGAAGATATAGGGAAGTCTTGCTGCCAGAATATAACCTATGCAGGGAAGCTTGTCAAATCATTTTTAGTAATGTACCTTACAAAGACATAGGGAGGCAGGGCTGGGATAGGGAGACCAGAGGCAGGCTGAGAAGTTATCCGATGTCTACAGAGCACAACGGAAAGCTGAAAACTGATTCTCCTCGGACCATTGCTAACGGGAGACTTTACCTTGGAAAAAGTCAATCAAATCCACTATTGTCTTTTGGCTTGTATTTTTTTTATTACATCATTTAATGTTCAGTATAAAGAAACATGAACTTTCTTCTACAGGGATACTAAATTACAATACTCTCATTTTTCAAAAATAAACATATTTTATTAATGTATATTTGTGTCACAACATTCCAAGACCCATTATTTTTTAAATCTTTCCACCAAAATAATGGCGTGTTTTTGGTTTTTTGATGGGCGGGTTGTGGTATGATGTAGGGAGGGGTTTTTAATTATCAGTTGATTTTTGGGGGAAAAGCAGATCTGCACTAAACGATATGAGGAAAAGGGTAATTAAAACATAACCTTTATTGTATGCTCACTAAGAAATGTCTAGCTAAAAAATATACCCAAAAATGTACAGTGATAAGTACACAAGCAAAATAACAACTAAATCTCAAGTTATTACCACCTCCTTGATTGTGCGGTATCTTTTTGTTGTACAAGAGGTAGCTGATATCCCACTGCCAAATGGAAACCAGGGTGGTGGAGGCCAAAGATCCGATGGATGTACTGAAGGGACCAAACATACTATCCCTATAATAAATCGCCCTATAAATCAAAAAGGAAGGGGGCTATTTAGGCCCTGCCTAACCACATCGGAGCACCCGCCCCGACAAGGGCAACCCCATCAGGAACCTGTCCCTGACAGTCCTGCCCCTAATGTAAATGACCCTCAAAAATGTCCCTACATGCCAGGTTTCATCCCGGAGACACTCATCAGCAGATTTATAAATATTTGAGGGAGTAAAAAATTAAAAGAAAGTAAGTGCAAGTAGGAAAAGAAGAAAAGTAGCATAGGGCTTATAAATCCCCTGATGAGTCCCTCCAGAATGAAACCTGGCAAGTAGGGACATTTTTGAGGGTCATTTACATTAGGGGCAGAGCCGTGTCAGGGACAGATTCCTGACGGGGTCGCCCCTGTCAGGGCGGGCGCTCCAATGTGGTTAGGTAGGGCCTAAATAGCCCCCTTCCCTTCCCATGTTTGGTCCCTTCAGTCCATCCATCGGATCTTTGGCCTCCACCACCCTGGTTTCCATTTGGCAGTGGGATATCGGCTACCTCTTGTACAACAAAAAGACACCGCACAATCAAGGAGGTTGTGAGAACTTGAGATTTATTTGTTATATTGCTTGTGTACTTATCACTGTACATTTTTGGGTATATTTTTTAGCTAGACATTTCTTAGTGAGCATACAATAAAGGTTATGTTTTAATTACCCTTTTCCTAATATTGTTTAGTACTTTAGTTGGGTTGAGGATTTTACGCACAGCCATCTATCTGGCTGTTTGCGTCCCCCTTTTTGATAAAGCAGATCTGCCATAATTCCTTGATCCAGGATATTACTTCCAGGTGTCATGTTGAAAGGGGCGATAGTCATCTCTCTCCCACGGCTTGCGGAGAATGCTGGATGTATCAAACAGCTGGCAGCGGCTCCTGTGCCCACCCCATCACTGTAGGAAGGAAAACTACAACTCCAAGCAGGTCCTGAAGGTCTGCAGCTGTCAAGCCATGCTGGGAATTGTAGTCCCCCGTGGCTAAGAGGTGTTTGGAAATGTTAAAGGCGTTTCACAGTAATCTGGGACAATTCTCCTAACCCTGCCACACTGTGAATGTTGCTGCTCTGCTAGGGCAGGCACAAAGGGCCCATTCACTGCCTCTCTCACTCCTAAGCACCTTGCCTGAGTGGTGAGCCGCCAGCGTGTGGAGCCCCCGGTACCACAATACTGTGACATGGGAAGGAGGAAAGCGCCAGGTGATGCTCCTCAGGAACTACAACTCCCAGCATGCCCTCTCACTGACCTGTGCCGGACGTACGCAGGAAGGCTGCCTCCACAGCTCTGGTCCCAAGCAGATACGGACGTGGTTGGGAGGAGCCAGAGCTTAGGGTTCTCAGTCGCCAAGTAACCCGCATCAGACAGGCGACCCGCGGCCCCTTCTATCTGCTGCCACAGCTCCGGCCTCACTGACTGGGGGATGGTTACGTCACCAGCAGAGCTCCGCCCAGCACAGGAGCCAGCCAATCACTGCCAGGAGGGCGTTGTAGGAAGAGCCGGCGGGTAGTAAGAAAACCAGTCATTGCTTTTTTTTCCCCTCTTTTGTAATAAACTTTATTGGTACAAAACAAGCAACAAGAAATTGGTTACAATCAGAGCATGACCATGATGTGAATGATTTTTAGAACGATGGTATTGATGGCACCTGGTCACGTGCTCATCTGAATGTCAATCTTAGAAAGCATGTCCTCCAACAAGCACCCAAAAGGTCATTAACGGGAACCTAAACCTTCAGCTTGCGTTGGCTTTGCCAGTGTTCGGAGAAGGGACTGCGGCTTCTGTTTTTTTTATAACACTCCTCACATTTACCTAAATTATTTGGGAGTCTCTGAAAAGTAACAAATAGGAAAGCTGCCATAGTCACTTTTGTGCCAGCATGGCGATGGATCAAAGATTAGAGCCACAACCAGAGGCGGATTGGGAACGTAAAGTGGCCCTGGAAAAAATACTAAGTGGCCCCATTTTGTAGTGGGGTCAAAATTGATGGAAGGCAGGGCCAACAATACCATAGTGTGGCAAATTATACCACCCCAACAGAGCCAAATACCACTGCCCATCACAAAATACATCCCCAAAAACTTCCACTGGCTTGCCATGAGGTGGCCCCTTGAGCATCGGCCCAGCGGGAAATTTCCCTGTAGGGGCTATGGCCAATCCGCCCCTGGCCACAACAAAAGAGAATCTTACACACCTTGGTACCAGTACACTTCAGACTTTTAAAGGGATGCTCTGGGAATATAAATTGATGCCCTATCTTGTGACCCAGAATTGCTGTGAGAACCCTTCAATGTTTATCCAGGCACAGAGGCTCGCATTAGGACAAGTATGGGCGCTTTAAATAATGACATGAGTGTAATTTGTCTCTGCAGAACTTCAGCATTGTACAGAGCTGTAACAGGTTTTATCTGCCAGATACTGGAATTTGCTCCATCAGACACCATATTACAGAGCGCTGCTTCAGTGTTTGAAAGGAGCACTATAGAGCCATTTTTTCCTTACATGTTAAACTGTAAAAACGCACAGCCAATAACCGCACTACAAGACTATAAAAAGCTTGGCCAAAGCTTGTGTCGTATTAAACACTGCCTGACTCACAGGGTCAAAAGCATCTTATGTAAATATTCCATGGGCCAGATTCACACATCTGCGTTTTGGTCCTGTTATCCATCCTGGCCTTACCACAACTTTCACTGACAGATCCCCATGATGTTGTGAGTTCAGGTCAGTTAAATCTGCTGTTAGGCCCTGACACACACGGGAAATACAGACGGATAACATGACCGGCACATGGAACTGGGGTTCAAGCCGTAATATCTAAGGGAGCCTTAGGCCCCTTTCACACGAGCATGAGACTCAGACATCTCCCGCATTGTGTGCCATGTACTGAACTCCCGGCCCTGAACAGGGGTTACATGGCATTATACTGATTTATGATGCTATGTAACCCTTACAGTTCTGGAATGTGTTGGATAATGCTGACAATGTTATCCAGTACATTCTAGAACTATAAGGGTTACATAACATCATAAATCAGTATAATGCTATGTAACCCCCGTTCAGTGCCGGGAGTTCAGGGCACACAATGCAGGAGACGTCCGAGTCTCACGCTCGTGTGAAAAGGGCCTTAGGGTACAGCCACACAGTTTTTTGGGCAAGGTCTTGAGGCACATCAATATCAGATCAGCAGGGGTCCGATGCCCAGCAACCGCACAGATCAGCTGGTTAAAGGGAAGGCCAGTGCTGCCTTCTCTTCATTGTTTACCTGCCTGCTGTTGCAATAGCAGAAGTGAGTGGGTATTCAAGTGTATAGGAACAAGCCATACCACAGAAGTGACTGGGACAACGGCAGCCAGGTAAACAACGAAGAGAAGGCTGCTCTGGCACAGCGCATGGCTTCTCTTCAACCAACTAATCGGTGGGGGTCTGATCTGAGGATAGGTCATCAATAAAAATTACTTGGACAACCCCTTTAAGGCTAGAATGAAATGTCAACTTAGTGCCTTTCAGAAAATTAAAGATGATTTCTGGTCATTACCTCCATCAAATTTTCTTTTGGAAAGTTTTTATACATAGCGCTCCCACATTATAGATTTTTAAAAACTAGTGCAAAAGAAAAGCCAAAAAATTGTGAGATTCTAGCTTTCGTTTTTCGATTTTCTAGTTGTCCTCTATCGGCAAATGCTTCTCTTTCCCCTCACACTTGTTTTAATAAATCCCCTCCACTATGCATGGAAAGCAGCCACCATGAGAAGCTCCTGCCAGTACAGTCTGGTTCTGGGCTAACATGTGGAATATCTCATGCATGTAACACAACGCAGGAAGATGACGACATGCAGGCTCTCTCATCCCACGCTGTTTCTGTTCTGATCATGTGGTCATCTGGTCTGGTATATTGAGGGTCAGACTCCAGACTTCTCTTCTGGCCACGCACAATCTTCTTTACCGTCATTTATCCAGTCAGTTTTAGTAAAATATACATCAGAATATTTTTTAGAAAATACAGATTTTATGCTAAATTTTAACAACTTGAGCAGATATACAAGGAGATTTCCTTTCTGCTGTGCCAGTAGTCTCCTTCTTGACCAAAAATCGGGCGTACGTTCCTCCTACCACTCCTTTTGTTAGACGGCCTGGATTAATGCAGATGCAGCCGGAGATATCCTGTGGGAGATGGAGAAAAACATTACTTAAAAGTCTACAGTAAAATACGAGAATGCCTAAAGACAGGGTTTTGTATTTTTAGGGGGGGGGGGGGGGTCGGTGATATTTTTATGAAAACAAGACATGTTAGCATATGGTGTTTTTCAGGCATATGTAGCCTTCTAAATATAACAACAAAAACACTTGTACATGCAGTTTAAAAAGCAAAGCTGGTCATAAACAAAGATTTGCCCCAGCTTTACAATTATCAAACTATGTAGATTCACACCTTTTTTTGGTGGCTTTTTGGCACTTTTGCACTTTTTTTGTTTTATTTTTATACTGCAAGCTGAAACAGTGGTGTTTATCCCCTCTTGTATAGGGGGGGGGAAAAATTAAAAAATACACCACCTAAACGTATCTACACAAAAATTCCACTAAAAAAACTATTTATTTTTTTTTAAAGCAGTTAAAACACCAAAAGGAAGCCGTAGGGTACCTGCAAACGAGCACAGATTTCAAAGCAGAAAGTCTGCACGTTTTTCCATTTCTGTGCATTTCCATACCAAATCCACACCAAAAAAACATGTGTTACTTGCTGGTTTTGGTGTGGATGAGATGCAGATTTTCCGCAGATCTCACAAACAAAATGACTTGCTGCAGATTTCTAAATCCACACGGCAGGTCAATTTCCTCATGGAAAAAAAAAAAAAAAAGGCAAAGTGTACATAAGATTAGTCTAATCACATACACTTTACTGGTATTGTATTATGTGGTTTTTTCCACATGTAAATCCGCACTAGAAAAAAAAAAAGTCTTCACACAAGATTTTGCTGCAGAAAATTTCTGCAACTCAATCAGTTCCATTCACCTTAATGGAGCTTGCAGAATTCCATGTGCTTGCTGCCAAAACAACCCCATTCAGATGAAAGGAACTGATTTTCTGCAACAAAATTTGATGCATGTGAAGGCCCCCTAAGGGTGGCTGAACACAATGCAGATTACATGCCATTTTTCTGTGGGGAAAAAACACAGCGTAATACAGTACCAGCAAAGTGAATGGGATTTGCCAAATCTGATGGATACTTTGTTTTTTCCCTTAGGTGTGGAAATTGATCTGTTGTGTGGATTTTAAAATCTGAAGTGTGTCAAAAACCAGACAAACTTGTTTTGGTGCAGGTTTGATGTGGCTTCTCTGTGCACAAATCTGCACTCATGAACACTTTGCAGATTTTTTTCTGTGCAGAAACTGACCTGCCATACGGTTTGGGTTGAACATTCACATATGTACAGTATGTGCAAAACTGGCCCAACTGCTCAAAGAGGGTAACTTAAAAGTTTGAGTGTCCCTTTAAATCAGGAACAGCACCATAAAACTGACCTTGATGAAAAAGCGGAGGTCTGATGGGATAATAAAGACATCGGGAGTGACTGGCATGACTGCGTAGTTATAATGTGCTTCATAGTCAATGTTAATCTCTTCATGTGGAGGATACAAGGGATAGTAGCTGAAAAACAAACTTTGTTAGTAGTAAAGATGGCAAAAATACTAAACTCGGATCTACCATGTTGTAGTGGTGGTGGGGGTCTTCAAATCGTAATCTCTTTTTTGATTATCTCTAACGGTCCTAATACACATGGAGCAGATTGATGTTAAAAAAACATAGTTAGAAGGACCGTTATGATACAGACACAAAATGGAGGCAGCAAAAGTTGTGGAGTTGTAGAAACTGGTTGGTTTAAATACATCCCATAGTTAATGGGGGTTGGCCACTTTCATAGTATTTTACGTCACCTTACTATTGGGGATGAGCGAACTCTCCGGCATAATGGAAACCGGACAGATCCGCTATGCTGACCACAAAGTTCTATTATGACTTAATGCCTCTAAAATGCATTCCATCACTGACGTGTTATGTTCCGCGGTAATCCACCATGGAATCCATAATGCAATTCAGCGTAAGCCCGAACCTACAAAACTGCAGTTCGCTCATCACTACTACTTTGTTATGTACGGTTTTCACTGCATAAATTATCTTTCTTCCCGATTACAGGTTTGTAGTTTTTTCTCCCATCCTCCTCAGATATAAACAGTGGTTGTGCTTTTCACAGCCCGTTCATGATGTAATATATAGGACACCTAGCTCCACCCAACCATCAATTCAGCGGTGTGGCCCGCTGTTACTGCGCAGACTCTCGGGAAGCATCCGGAGCATACTCTGGGTCATAAAACTCTGCTTTCTGTGTCCTCTTGCCTCATGACTTGGACTGCACATACACCAGTGGAAGAGAGTCTTGCACATGCCCAAAGAACTCCTGATCAGCTTCTTTATATGTAGCTTTTGTGGCATAAGTTTCACTGTTCACCCTCTAGGAAGCGCTGGGAGTGTGCAGTGAAACGAATGCCCCAGAAGCTGCATATAAAGAAGCAGAGCAGAAGTACATTGGGCATTCGCAGGAGACTTCCACCAGTGCCTGCGCAGTCCAAGTGAGGACATAGGAAAAAGCAGAGTTGTATAACAGAGTATGTGCAGGACACACAGCCGAATAAATGGGTGGGTGAGGCTAAGCATCCTAGATATATGTCTTATGAAAGGACAGCTAAAAGCTACTGTTTACATCTGATGATGGGAGCAAAAAACAAGCTACAAACCAGAAAACAGATAATTTACGCAATGGGAGCAGTACATAATGTAAGGTGACATAAAAATGGCCAAAAGCTTCAAGATTAATTCTACTAAACCACAAGTTTCTTTTATTAATTGTGCACTTACAGTAATCAAATTACTTTATCCAACCATCTACACATGAACAGGAAGTCACTCACCTCCGCTGAGTCAGGATATGTTTGAGGATTCGGCTAAATCTGTCTGGAGCTCCTGCAATACCACTGCAATTAAGATATAAAAAGGTACAATTATTCAAACAGAACACTTATCCACAATGAACATCTACTGTATCAATTATAATTAAAGGGGCTCTCCGGGCGTTTAATAAAACCTGGTCTTTCTTCTATCCTGTGGAAGAAAGACTTAATATTTACCCGTTCCTCGCTCTGCTGATGCCTCCATCCCCGCTGCACTGACATAGGCTGAAGGCCCTTCTTCCCGGGTCCTAACCATACGTGTGCACTTCTTTTCCTGTTCTCCTACATAGTAGTGAATGCAGCTGAAGAGGAAAAGCAGCTCTCGCATCCGGTCAGGACATGGGAAGAAGAGCTTGCAACTTGTGTGAATACAGCAGGGACTGAGGCACCAGCAGAGCGAGGAAGGGGCAAGTATTAATCTAATGATCTTCCTTCCACAGGTTAGAAGAAACAACAGTTTTTATTAAAAGTCTGGAGAACCCTTTTGATCATCCTTAAGCGTACATATACTGAGAAATGCACCTCTCTACACTAGATATATACAATGATGAACAGGTCATGCTCTTATTATAAAGGCAGATGACTGTTATTGGAGAAATGATTTAGAGCTCATGTACACACCCATACTACAGCTCTGTACAACCTACAAGTCGTACAAAGTCATAATGAGACTTCTATGGAGCCCCTCATACTGCCACATGTCTCCAATGTCAAAGTCCTAAAGAGGCAGGGTAAAAAAGGCAGAGCACAGCGGTATATGAAGGGCCTACAATCCCACTATAGCTCTGCTGTGTGCATGAGGATTTATAGGCAATAGATTGCTATCAGCAAATGTCACTTTATTTAGTGGCCTCCAATGATCTAATGTTTTCAAGCATCCTGCATTTTACCATAAAGGTACTGGGAATGATAGCAGTCAGGCAGAATTATCTTTTGGCCGACAGCCACCAATGCCCAGCATAACAAGAGCAATGTGATGGTTGAACCAGTACCTGCTGATCTCCTCTGCACCCATGTGAAAGAGCAAGTCTGTGGATGTAAATCCCACTGCTACACCGTTGACAGACAAGGTGCAAGGATCTGCCACAAAATGCACTCTCTGGGGGAACAAAAAGAAGAAATGAAATGATTAAAGTAACAACAAGCTAAACACAAGAAACTGCAGCCAGAGGAAGCCCAGCCGCTCAGCTCCTTACCTTCTGAGGTTAGTATTTTATGTTGTAGATGACACACATACAACATCCTACAGTCTACATTACTTGAACCTACGTACTGTATATCTTTGTGGTTTCTCTTTTCTTGTTAAAAAAAAATATATATAATAATCATCAAACATTTCCATACGAGTCAGCCGCACTGACCACAGCAGCATCGAGTAAGAGAATACCTTGTAATGTTATTGTGTGTCTGACTTTAAATAACACATTCCATATAATAATCTGGCACAAAAAACATTTCTGTAGCTCCAGACCCTACTGTCTGAATGCAGTCTATTCGTTTTACTTAATTGTGTGTATTAAAAATGAATGGAGTCGCCACATCAGGTAAACCCCTGACCATATGCCCTAGGACATCTGGTCAGCAAACATGTTCATAGAGGAGAGTAGCTTCTGCTCTAAAAGCTATTCCTTACGCCCCCCACCTCACAACATGCCAGTGCTTCTTTTCTCCTGACACAAAGGGGGGGGACCCCATACAATAAGATGGTAGACTGGTTCTTTATCTGATGCGCACAGGCACATTTGGATAGAATATATATTTATTTTTTAATACAATGGGATGGTATTCACCTGTTTATCTTCCTTAGCAGTCTCATAGCAGCTAAAAGGGGGCTGAGGGTAGACAGAATCGTGGTGAACATCTCGGAGAGACGGCACAAACACCAAATGGGAACCAGATCTGGAAAAATATAAAGCATAAAAAAAACAGGTAACTATTAAAATGGCCACAGAGAATGCGTGCACACACGCTGAGGCTACTTATAGTGAGTGCAGTTGTGAATAGTCGGTATTGTGGGTGATAAAACCATCAACACTGGTATAAAGAACTGGAAATGTAACAACTCAGAAAAAAGCTTCTGAGACATCTTAGGTGGGTTTTATGATAAGATCCTTATTTGCACAGTATGTGGTCTCTAGTATCACTTACGGCCGTGTTCCTTCAATGATCATTTTCAGGCAAGATTTAAACACCTCTTCAAATGTTACCGTCAGCTGCAAGCTCTGAAAATGAAAACACGAAAGGATTCTTAGCCCATTCAGAATAGCCCAAAGATTGCACCAAAGGCATCTCTGAGATGAGCACTATTAGTAACACTAGTAATAACACTAGTAGTACTATTAGTTATATGGAATACTAAAGATTTTACCTCAACCTGCTCATGTTTAGAATCCAAAAACGGGCCAAGCTGAAAGCATACAGAAAGCACATAAGAGGTCACATATATGCAGGTTTATACTGAATATAATTGCTAGTTCTTTGATCTAACCAGAATGCAGACATCTGGACGGTCTCTATTAATAACATCCACCAGATCCTTTAGGGCATCATAAGTGATGGTGTCCGATGTGGTGAACGGTCCACAGGCCGCAATTATCATCTGTTGAGGGCAGTCTGCAGAGAATAAGATTATATAAAAGGTTACTGTCGAGGAGGGGGCACAATATCTGGGACATCTCCCATAAAGGTGGTGTTGACTGTTACATTTGTCTAAAACAAATTGCAAACCAGTTATGTTAGCGAATAACATAAAAGCCAAAAAATAAAAGTGCTATTCCCATTATTTGTAAATGATTATGTTGTGATACACAAGTGACCGACCCTGCTGCATATAGATAGACTGGTTCTGGAAAGCTGGCCATACACTTTCAATAGCTGTTGGCCAAACCATCGTTCTGCTGTCAGCGGTCTCTCCAGACACATACACAACTGATTGGGCCAAGCGTGTATTTGTTGTCAATAGGAAGAAAGTGGTCGAGTGTATACATACAGTTCTATTTACTACATGGTGACCAACAGTAGTCACCTACATTCTCTCCAGAAATGGTAACCAGAATTAAGAAATTGTTTGCATCGTCTTACTAGGATTGGTCTAAATTATTCATGGAGATCCAACAACGAGGTCAACTTTCATTTCTTAAACTGCTCTGGAAAAATGAAAGCTGCACTGAGACTGGCTGCTATATGCAACAAGGCCACTGTATCTGTTAAGGTCCCTATAAAAGGGACAATTCAGCAGGCAATTGTCGGGAAGTAAGCATTCCTTCCCGACAATTGCCTGCTCTTCAGTGAGGGAGATCTGTATGGAGATCTCCTCCACAGTATAGGGAGGAGCGGTCACTATTGTGATCACTTGTCCCTATACATAATCATTATTTGCCGGCAGCAGAGCGTGTTGTAGATGGCAAGGTCTGCTGCCGGCAAATAATTAGTTGTCTGCACAAACGAGAAAAAAAAAAAAAAAAAACTAAAAGTGGCTCCGTTCTGTAGTCTGGTCCAAATTGATGGAAGACAGGTCCAGCAAAACCATATTGTGGCACATTATACCTCACCAACAGAGTCAATTACCACAGTGCATCTCAATATACTGCCAGCAGCACAAAATACATCCCCAAAAACTGACACTGGCTGGCCCCCTGGGCATCGGCCCATCTGGAAATTTCCCTGTAGGTTCTATGGCCAATTGGCCCTTACCAGACACAGTATTTTTAATTTTTCGTTTTTGCACACCTCATCATAAATCAGGCACAGCATCTAGCAGCGCATCTGGTTATCATAGCCTCACTTCTGCCACCGGCCTATGATAGATCTGCCCCAACATGTCTTCAGTGTATCTATGAGCTCTCACCTGCATACGTTCACCATTATCAAACCAAATTTATACAGTACAATTCTTACCTTCAAAATCAATGTTTGGCTGATAGAAAGGAAGTGGGACTCCCTAAATGAAAATGAAATAAAAGATCAGCGATCGGAAATAGTTCTGGCTAACCCAGCTATATACAGTTATAGCAACATGAAGCACCGAGATAATTAACAGGAAGGAAGAGTAATATTTAACTCACAGATTAAAGGGGTTGCCCAGTCTACAACAAAAAAAAAAGTCACCTGGTCCTGTGACCAATCAAGAGTTCAGACACAAGGATTTTTTATTTTATTGTGCACCGGTAATTATGGCTGCAGTTGTGGGATCCTAGCAGGTCAGAAGAGTGGACACAAACTCTTTAAGCACAATGTCATCCAATGTGCCCTAGGTACAGATGAAATATATTTTGCTATAAAAAGTGACAAATCTGACCTTGAACGTGTCAGTAGCAAAAGTAGAGTCACAGAAATGACATTTTTAGTATTTAGGCATGTCAATAGCTTTGGATAAAGGAACATGTGCAATTATCCACATCACTTAGTATTTACTGCCCATGAATTATAGCTTTTCCAAAACCAATCAGACCAACTGTACAATCATTAAATATTGATTAGAAATATAATGTAATCGAAAGGTACAAGAACGTTTTACTTTGTGTACATTCTATGTCAGGGGTGCACAACCTGCCGCCCAGGGGCCGCATGCGGCCTCCAGAGCCCTGGTTTGCGGCCCCCGTCCTGCTGGACAGAAACACAGCTGATCATGTGATCAGCTGTGTTTCTGCCTGAAGCGCCGCACAATCGCATTAAACCCGCCGTGCCTATTTAAAATGTAGAATGAATATGATGGACATCCATTTATAATATCAATGGAGATATGGGTATCCATTAATGCCCTAATATAGTTAAATCGGGTGAGGGTTTTTTTCTTGGGGGTGTAATAATTGGAGCGGATATAAATAGTGGGTGTTGCTTATTCTTACGAATGATAGCCACTGAGGAAGAGGTCAGCTGACAGACACCACGGGGGACGCCCCGGCTGGTGATCGCTTGGAGAGATACTTCTGTTTCTTCTAGTAGAAATCCCGTCTATTTGGGAACATCTCACTACCATTATCATACTGAGACTACGAAGTCTGCTAAGTGGTTTATGATTATTTTTTCATTTTATTCTTTATTTATTTTTACAACAGAGCAACAATTTACAGCAATTGTTATTACAATACCAGCATTTTATATTGTCATGACATATTTGAATTGATCTTTGCCATAATTGATTTTGGAATCCTGGTATTCATCATTTTGGCAAAAAGTAAAAAGATTTATCTGACATATGACGAGCACCGATTTACTTTTTTTTTTTTATTTGTGGCCCCTTGAAATAGAGCAATGTGACAATGCGGCCCCCAAACGAAAAAAGGTTGTGCACCCCTGTTCTATGTAATAAATTTAAAGCAAACCTGTCATGATATTGGATGGCCGATTTTTGAGTAAAAAGCAGAGTAAGGCCCCATTCACACTTCCGTGAACCGCGTCCGCATCCGATCCGCAACGTTGCAGACCGGGTGCGGACCCATTCACTTTCAATGGGGCAGCAAAAGATGCGGACAGCACACAGTGTGCCGTCCGCATCCGCACTTCCGTTACGCGGCTCCGGATAAAAATAGAACATGTCCTATTCTTGTCCGGATCCACGGACAAGAAAAGGCATTTCTATTATGTGCGGTCCGCAAATTGCACACACAGACAGCACACACACGGATGTGTGAATGTAGCCTAAAGGTTATTTTACACAGGATGGTGCATAGTGCAATTACTGGTATTTGCTCCCAATCACTGACTGATCACTGAGATGCAGCAATCACTACTGCTATCATTTATTCCCATACAGATTTACTGTTAGTGGACAGGACTCCCCTGGTTACTTAGGGCAGTGTGCTGCCCACAAACAATGATTTTAGGTGTGGCAGAAAATATGCGATCACCTTTACAAAAAAAAACAAGCATTCATAAAATGTTCATCCCCAATAATTGTCTTCAGTCATGTAGAAGATTCCTAAATCCTGCCAGGACTCCTAAGAGAGACAGCGAGAGTCCTGATCACCCTGCCCACACATGATGATTGAGGGCTCTCCCTGTAATCATGGTCAGGATTTACTCTGATTTTTACTCAGAAATCCTGCTCCAAATCATATAAAGCCATGTTATAATAACAGAGCTCAGCTTCTCTCCCACAATCATATCCTGAGCTCAGACAGGTTCTTTAAATTAAATACAAGGTACAATAACAAAATACATCATTGCCCATACAAACCTCATACAGCTTTGAAGCAACAAATTTTCTTCCAGTGCTGTTTGTCCCTTCCATTACTACAACCTGAAACAGAAGAGACACTTGGAGACTGACAGTCGGAAATGGATGAATAATTAGTAAAGTCTTAAGATGCCTGATGACTTGCCCACTAGGAAAATTTGTTCAATAATTTACCCGCATGTGTGCCACTGGTGACCTATAGATGATCAGTATCTGATCAATGGGGGTCCCACATCCGCTGATCAGCTGTCTGAGAAGGCACTGGCCAACACAGTAGCTCCACAGCCTTCTCTCTGCTCACCAAGAATGGCACAGTACATTTGATAGCGGCTGTGCTTGGTATCACAGCTCAGTCCCATTCACTTCAATGGTGCTGAGCAGCGGCTAGGCCATGTGAACGATGAACGTGACGTCATATGGCCTAGGGCAGTGATGGTGAACCTTTCACAGACCGAATGCCCAAACTGCAACCCATACCCACTTATTTATTGCAAAGTGCCAACACGGTAATTTAACCTGAGTACTAAAGTCCGATATATTATATCTTCCATGTACTTTATCACTTAACTATAATATTCTGCCTACATTCAGTGCGCTGCCTGTGCTGTTAATAGTGCTCCCTGCTCTGATGAATGGCAGGAAAAGTCTAAGGCATAGTGGTACACCATAAACTTTTTCCAGCCCCACACATGTCCCTGCGGCACTCCGGATCCGACGGCACCCTTCACCTGCCGGATCCGGACTGCCGCTAGTGTGAAAGAGGCCTTACTGTCCTGCTTAAATCAAGCAAGAAAACTATTGTTTTCCTTCTGAGCTCACCTAGCAGTGGCACTCAACATTGCCGAGAGCAGCATGTAAACCTACAGACGGTGCCACCAATAATGAGAATTTTCACAGCAGCACAACCAAATGTAAGCGGAGCTGCAGTACCCAAGACTGGCCACTACACGGCGTACCGAGCTGCCGTGCTCCAGCTCCATATGCAGTTTACTTTCTGGAATCACAGATGCAGGTAACAGCCGATCATATTAATGGTCTTTTTTAATGGGTAGGTTATCAATATCTATAATCCTGAAAGGGTTTGTCCAGGATTAAAATAATAACAGGACATGCAGAATTACAAAATAACCCTCATTCATGTAACCTCTGCAGCTATTCACTAACCTCAGCAGTCATGTGCCATACATGCTAAGATCACCACTGAGGCCAAGGCTTGGCTGCAGCAGTCACATGGATGAAATGTCTGATGTCATAGCTGCATGCCTGGCCGAATCAAGCAGTCACTGAAGAACGCTTAAAGTGATTTCTTTTTATCAATACCTGTCCAGGAAACAGTGAATATTCCTTCAATTCTGACAAGTCCACTGGAACCTGCATTCCTGATGAATGCTCCCGATCTCCCTCAAGAACAACAGATTTGGAGTTCAGTTTCCCATTGCTGTCACAGCCAATCTGGCCAAGCACGGCGACAGTCTCCTAATGACAGAAAAATAAAACACATACATAGACTAAATTAAAATCAGACCAATTGTTTATCAAGTTTACAAACAGAAAATGCGAATAAGATTTTTAACCCTACTTACAGGCGCATTTCCCATTTTTAATACAAACGTCTTAGAAAGCCATAAAACTTTTCCCCATTTGGTTATGTAAATACTTTTTGCACCTTATTTCAGTGATATATAGAGCTTGATTTTTACGTAATTTTTATATATTTTTTCTTATTAAAAAAAAAAAATAATAATAATGTTAATAACACAGCAGGCAACAAAATTATGTCCCCTTTCTGTAAGTTGTTTTGATATATGGGATGTATGGGCTATGGTGGCTGGAGCGGGGCTATAAGCTGCATTACAGACTGTGATGCGTTTTGTTTTATTGTTTTGTTTATTTTGTCTCTATAAAAGTCATACAAAATCTATGGGGAACATTTGAGATTACAATTTTTTAACGGCTGATTTCTCACACAGTAGCCCCAGTTACAGGGGGAGTAAAGATCTCAGCAAGGTTGTACCTAGCTGTACAGCCTCAGTGCAGTGCTGATCCGGGTCTGGCAAGACCCAGCAGCTCCCACAGAATCCCGGCCCCCATTAATCACATGACAGCTGGGCCTGGCTATCATTTCATCTTCAGCATTGTGTATGGAGCAATTAGGAATTCATGCACAACTGCAGTCTGTGCACAGACATTTTAAAACGTCCATGCAGACATAGGTTCTGATCAGACTTATATCGCCAATGGGCAGTTGGCAAATACCGAAGATTAAAAAAAAAACAACTAAATAATAGAAAAAAAGCCAGGTGCCACCAGTATAATACAATACCATCACAAAAAGACCAGCTGTTTAAATGATTTAAACATTTTAACATATTTTAACATTTTTTTTTTTAATCAGATTTTTTTTTTATTGATTTTAGCCATACAATTCAAAATCATACACTAATATAACACAGTGATCATTTATACATTTCAACAAATTCCTATCCTCAGGATAGGTCATCAGTATCTGATCGGTGGGGGTCCGACACCAGGGACCCCCGACAATCAGCTGTTTGAGAAGGCACAAGCGCTCCTGTGAGCGCTGCGGCCTTCTCTTAGCTTTTCCTAGGCCAGTGACATCACGTTCATCAGTAACGTGGCCTAGCAGCGGCTCAGCCCCATCCAAGTGATACCAAGCACAGCTGCTGTATATTGTACAGCGCTGTGCTTGGTGAGCTGCGAGAAGGTACTTTCTCTAACAGCTGATTGGCGGTGATCCCAGGTGTCGGACCCCCACCGATCACATACTGATGAGCGATTCTGAGGATAGGTCATCAGTAGTTAAATCCTGGAAAACCCCTTTAAGAACAGCTCAGGCAAGATGGACGCCTCCATAATCATGTTCAGGAAATAGAATAAATAAATCTACAAATCAGAAAATAAAAACAGATTAGAAAAGAAGGACATGTGCTATTATCTGGATTTAAAGGGGTATTCCGGTTACCATAAATATAACTTATGTTTTAGACTAATTCATGATCAATAATTACCTAATATAATGTCAATTTCACATATTTACCTTCAGTAGTTATAAAAGTAGCTTTCTTCCTTGGCTACCACGGTTTTCCTCATAAGTTACCATGGCACCGACCTGTAGTTCTGAGCCTTTGTCAGGTCAGGCATGCTCAGTGTGTTGCTATCAGTTCTCTAGCTAAATGTTAGTGTGCTGCTGATTACTGAGTGGAGGGGGCGTGACCGGACTGTGATATCAGGCAGCCAATCAGTAATCAACATGAACAAGCAGAACCTCACTGCAGGAAAGCTAGGCATTGTGGGGATTGTAGTTTTGTGAGAGAAGATCAGGAGCTATGATACTCAGTGTGTTACAGACTCACACATGAGCTAGACAAATGGATTGCAAGGTAAAATGAAGCTGTGAAGTATAAGAAGTATAGGTATGGGTTCTGGTTGGGTTACAGCTTGCAGCCTTAATGCAGTTTTTAAAAAAATAAGTTACTTTACTGGAATACCCCTTTAACTGGCGGATAAAGTTTTTGGTGACACACTTCCTTTAAGGCAGCACTACCAAGCTGTGTGGATACGAATTGCGTTTTAGTTATGTTCGGGTATGCAAACGCAGTGACACACTTACCTGAGCTGGAAAAGAGACAGCTGTAAACTCTTCAATATGGAAATGATTCTTCAGGGCATCACCAAGTTCTTCAATTTTACTGGCCACCGCTACATGGGGACACACAGGCAGAGAAACAGTGAAGACAGAGCTGCCGAGCCACATGCAGAAGTCCTTTACACTAGATACCACGGAGCAAAACTGCGTGCATCCACATAATCGTGTTTGTTCAAATTATTCTACACGCAATTCTGTGTCTGATGTAGCACGACTCATACTATTCCTGTCTTAGAAGTCTGTGTGTGTAATATTACGACTGCATGCATCCAGAAGGGTGTATGGAACCCATGAGTAGACACAAGCCCCAAATCTACATTTATCAAAACCAATTCAGCCCTGCTCCACATAATGATGTCACCTAGCAATTAAGTTAGGTTAGATATGGGACTTTTGATGGCAGCCATCACAACCCCTGGCAGGATCCAACGGCTGTTTAATGTTTATGGAGGTGCCGAACAGTCCCCTGAATCTCCCATTATACTTTTCCCTGGAGGTAAGCAGCTGCCAAACACACAAGCCAATGCTGATCTCCCTTCACAGGAATAACATGCATGTTACCCTGATCACAGTCTGCAGGCCTCGATCTAATATCTACGGCCAGATTCACACCAAGCTACCCTAACAGTAAAACATAGACTATTCTTCTGAGGAAATCAAAGCCATCAATCATTTTCTGTCAACAACGTATTTTCACACTTACCATCTCTGATGTCCGTCAACTTCTGGAACATGTACTTGTAGGATGTGGTCAGCGACTCCTCCTCTTGTAGGGTTATGAGTTCTACTTTAGTTTGTGCGCCATTTCCACCACTCCATGATGTTCCTTGTACTCCTCCGAAAGAGGTCACCACTTCACCGCGGTTTGAGCGAGAGCTATACTTCTGTGATGGGGTGGCACTTATACAGTAAAGAAAGGGAATTTAGAAATGTGGCTTAGATGTACTCACTTTTAAATTATAAATCATGCTTCCTCTGTCAGAGAACTTTCATGCAATTTGCCATTTCATGCTTCCAATAATTCCTCTCCCCCACACTGTGTTCTATATGGTAATGTCTCTCCTGGCACGTTCTACCATAAAATAAGAATGGAGCATCTTCCAATACAGCAATGTGCACTTCTTCCTATAATTCTTCCTGCAAATATATATTGACAACTGGGCACGAACTTTCCCCTTATGAACAGGGGTATGGTAACTGATCATTTATACAAAATATCAGCGATTCCTCAGGATACAATATTTTCAACATACAACGGTCTTTTCTGACCCATCGTAAATTGAAACTACACTCAACATACAATGTCTCAGACCAAGATCCAAACATGGCAATTTCACTGGAAAAACAGCATTACTAGTTGTCGTAGATCCCATGTGGCACTAAATACTCTATATTGCCCCGTCTGTGCCAAGATGAGCTGGAACCAAGCAGTTTTTGATTTTTACAACTCAATTCTAGTAAATTCTGTGAAACACCTTTGCGATGACAATGCTCAATATATCCCTAGATGAATTGCTTGAAGTGTTTAGTTATTAAAATGGGCCATTAGGGAATGTTTCTTTGGCATCTCAAGGTCTCTGCTATGAAATAAAACCTAAAAAAAAAAAAAAATATGGAGGTCCTAAAATCAAGATTACAAGGCTTTGAGTTACACCGGAGTGTTTACAAAAAAAAAAAAAAAAAAATTAATATAAATGCAACAAATTTTATCTCTATGTTAATTCTAGTGAAACAACTGGAGTTAAGAAACTTTCTATATCTTTTATTTGAAAAATTGTTACTGCAGGGCTCCAGATGGTGACCAAAATGGAACTTTTTAGTCTTGTCGCCATTTGCGCCTAAATCCGGCATTTACCGATACTAGTCTGTGCCATTGCGCAGCCTAGTATCGGAGAACATGTTCCCTCAGCAGCACAGGGGAGAAGGAAGCTCTCCCCCCGGTGCTGCTGCTGCCACCAATGGGAGGGGAGAGGGAGGGCACACTGCACCACCAATGAGAGGGGCAGAGAAGGGTAAGGCGCACTGCGCCACCAATGAAGTTAACTCTGTTTAATAAAAGTACAGGAGCGGGTGCCGGAGCGGGATCACATAGCCGGCACCCGACCTGTATTATAGGGAGCTCCCATATGCCGCAGTTAACCTCTCAGGTGCGGCACCTGAGGGGTTAACTACCACTGACTGCAGCTCCCTATAATACAGGTTGGGTGCCGGCTTAACTTCATTGGTGGCGCAGTGCGCCCAACTCCCCAGTATAATAAACATTGGTGGCAGTGGCCACAGGGTCCCCTCCCCCCCCCTTCACTGGTGGCAGTGGCACTTCAAATCGGAGCCCCAGCTATTGTAATCGCGGGGCTCCAATCAGTTACCATGGCAACCAAGACGCTGCTGAAGTCCTGGCTGCCATGGTGAGCTCTCTGTTGCCGTGTGCACAAAGCACAGGGAGCTTGTGAAGTCCTATTCACCCTAATAGAGATCTATTAGGGTGAATAGCACAAGGGATTAAAAGATCCCAGGTTCTAGCCCCTAGGGGGCTAAAATTGGTTAAATAAAAGGTTTATAAAAAAAAAAAATAAAAATGTAAAGCACATTAGTTCAAGTATAGGAGGCAGCGGTCTCAATAACAGGGATTAATTGCTGTGGATCGCACGCCCTGCTACTGAGGCTGGGTATGTTATACCGCTGCCGCCTATATTTGATTTAATGTGCTTTATATTCATTGGTGGCGCAGTGCGCCCTTTCCCCCGCCCCCCCCCCCTTCGTTGGTGGCAGTGGTAGATTCGATCGGAGCCCCAGCAGTGTAATCGCGGGGCTCTGATCGGTTACCATGGCAACTAGGATGCTACTGAAGTCCTGGCTGCCATGGTAAGCTCCCTGCTGCCGTGTGCACAAAGCCCAGGACAGAACGACCGTGTGAATGTGCCCGCATCTATTCTGCAATTTTGCAGAATAGATGCGGCCGCATTCACTTCAGTGGGTGGCGTGCAAACTTGCCGCGGCTCCGCAAGAAATTACAGAACATGTCCTATTCTTGTCCGCAACAGAGGATAAGAATAGGCATTTTGAACGGGGCGCCCCAGCCGCGTGTTCCGCAAATTGTGGAACACATGCCGGGCGGCTTCCATGGTATTGCGGAGCAGAGGCGCAATACTACGGCCGTCTAAACGGCCCCTTAATCACCCCCTTTCCCAATTTTACATATAAAATATATTAACAATAAATAAACATTTTACATATCGCCACGTCCGAAAAGTCCAAACTATTAAAATATTTAAAAAATCTCCTATGTGGTGAGCACGTAACAAAAAAATAAATAAAAACCACACAATCCGCCATTTTTTAGTCACCTTGTCCCCCCAAAAAATAGGATAGGACTGTTCTATTACAGGCCAGACTTTCCATCTGCTCCTCCAAGTCTTTTTTGTTATTATAATTATATGTATTTAAATTTGGCGACTAAAAATTTTATTTGGCTCCTAAATTTTTCAGTTCAGGAGCCAATGGCTCCTAGGTATTTTTTTAGTCTGGAGCACTGTACTGTATGTTTGATTATTGAAACATACGCCATTTCCTGCCTTCATAGCACACTATGGACATATTATAACATTTTTTTCCTTTTGTTTTGATATCTTCTTTTTTTAACATATAAGAATAAAGGCCAAGTTTTACAGGGTGCTGTTCTGTTAATGCAACTATATTATACCACTTTCCTGTGTTACATTTTGATTGGCTGACAATGAATTGGTTAACACTGTGATATATATATATTTTTACTAGAGAAAAAAAGTCCTGCATGTAAGGCTTTTTGTCCGGTCTTTTTGACAGAATCTGCAAGAGGCCCCAAACGGAGCCTCCAACACAGACGTGAGCAAGTCCTTAACAACATGTATGCCTACATATTATTTATTTGAACTACTGAACCTTTCATACTCCCCCTTGCCTAAAAATAGTCTTTTATTTTATAGTATTTTTACTCTTCCGGAAAAAAAAATGTAGTGCAACCTCTGTCAACCACTCAGTTGACAAACCAGCAAAAACTTTTTCAGCAGCACATTGCCATTCATGATTGGGGCAATTATTGGGAAGGAGTATGCCTAGGAACTCTTGTTCCCGTTGAATGTCCTGTGTAAAGTTGTGCCGATGACCCAATGAAAGTGCAAAAGCGAAAGCATTGTTGATGTTGCAACCTAGATCCTAGTTTCTGTGCAGCAGCTTGAGCCGTGTAAATATGGATCTGCTGTCCAGAAACAACTGTTCTCTATATAGACAAGTGATCCCTGAAATGATCGCTAGTCCCGATATAGCAAAGCCAATTGCTACATGTAAATGCAGTTTTCATCTCTTGACGAGCAGGCCAATTTGTTACAGATAATTGCCTGCTGAATTGGCCTGTGTTAAGGAACCTTAAATAGGTATGTGCTTTACTGTATTTTACTACGTCAATGAACAAGTACTCGAAAGTTCAGTCATAAACAGAGACGATGATTATTCCATGTGATTGGAGCTAAACTAGTGCAATCAGTTAGTTATACTGTACGGTGCTCATTTCTAACAGAAAAACCTGCCCATGTAGATGGGCCCTTACTCCACATGACAAGGGCTAGTTATGGCATGATCAAGGGAACCTGTCACATTAATCATGGCTTCAGAGTGGCAGACAGCAAGTTATAAAGCAGGAGCTAGTGTATATATATTAGTTTGATTTATAAAATTATTGGTCATTCTGGACTTTGGAGTCAAGGAGGAGGAGCTATCAGTGACTGACAGCCTTCCCTCTGTCTGTGTATAGACAGATAGCTGTCAATCACTGATAGGACCGCCTCCTTGACATGAACAATCAGATTGAGCAACATATCAAATGAACAAAATTTTACTGCAAAGTTTCCCATAAAACTATATATCAGTCTGCTCAGCTCCTCCTGATCTATAACATGCCATCTGCAGACTGCACTGCATTTTCTTGGTGACAGTTTCCAAGTGAAAAGTCTGCCTGCTTTGCCTACTTCCTGTTCTCAGTAATGGCTTCTACACAGCTACTCATCCCTTTAGACTCCGAGCACTGAGTTGTCAGGTCTCACAATTCTACTGTATCTCAAAAAAGGAAACTAGAAATACAGTTATCCTGGTGGCAGCACTTCCATAGCATATCCACACGCAGAAGACTGGCTGCAGAAATCTGCGTTCACATCCAGAGATTATCCAGCTGTCAGCCCAACAAAAACCGCTGCATGCAGCAATATCTGTCCAGCCGAAACACAGCATTTATGCAGGAAAGAGGCAGGATCACTGCCGGATAGCATTATAGTCAATAGGGATCGGTGATCTGCTGAATCGGGCAATGTCAGATCTGATGAACTCTGGCAGGCTGTTCTCTGCCAGAAACTGTAAATGGAGATGTGTATGGGGCCTTAGACATTTTTTGATACATATGAAAGGGGACTGCAGAAGCTGCAGAAATAACCCCATTCACATGTACAATCAATGTTTTCAGTCACAAAAATTGCGGACATACCTTTAGTGGTCTACCATACCAGATATTGCAGTGTTCTGTTTTTTCATCCACACTGTTACTATCTCCTGGACCAGGTTGATCTATTAACGTTAATAGACTAATTTCACTAGATATACATGATGTGTATATACCTGGGTGAGAAGCTGGCTGGTGAAAAGAGAAGATGGGGGCTTCGATTTATGGCAGGAACACGTTTCGACTGTGGATTCTCTGGTGTTGATAAATTGCGTTTTTGGGATCCCTAGAGGAAACAATGGAGACACTCTCTAAATCTATGAAGCAGTGAGCAAGAGTACAAAACAACACTAAACAAGATGCAAACATTAAGAAGAGAGGTTATTGCAGAGGATCTCAGACATGACTGAAAAACCTTCTTTAAGGTCCGTTTACTGAATCAATATAAGTGACAGCTAAGGTTAGTTACACAGGAGAGGAACAGGATGAAGAGTCCTGGAAAAGAAGCTAATACAAATACCTTGGCTTACATAACAGATGTAATGTGCTCCCTGCCAATACTATGACAATCATTGTCTGCCTTGTTACTCATTGCCCAACGTGATCTCAGATGCATTTGACTTCCCTACATTATGATTTTTACCTTAGCAACTTGCAGATTTGGTGGCAACCAGAGTCATAAAGCAATTTAGAAAAGAGATACATTTCCATTATTTTCCTAGAAAGAAAAGGGATGCAAATGAGCTCTTAAGCTCTGTCTCTAATGCCACCAGATGTAAGGCAGCTATCCTGGAAGTCAATGTTTGCCCTTTAAATAGGCCTCGAGACATGACTTGGATAATAAATAAACCAGCATCACATCTGCAGACAGCTGTTTCAGTACATCTGTTGGCATTAGAGGCAGATGCTCTTTTTCATCCCTTTCTTTCTAGAATTACAGAGAAGCATGTATGGCCTATAAGACTCCTCCTCCGCTTTCTCCGGAAGGCGAGATAGTACCCTCCAAAACATTGGATGATCAGTGAAAAAAATTCCACCAAAAACTGTTTAACACGTTTCAGTGTTGTGAGAATATAGCCTAATAATGCTTGAGGACCCCCTGTCTATTTAAAACCCTTTTTGCCTCAGATGGTCTGCTGCTGGCTCTTCAATCCAGGACCTTCTGTATGAGAGACAGAAACCTTACCACTTAAGCCACTGGATTAGCTATTGCTAATAGGAGGGTTTTCTCTGACTAAAAACCTGAATAATGGAGTTATTCTGTACTTTTTTTCTAAACTGTATATTTTTATTGGTACAAGTGTACACATTTTTTATATAATACAATAAAGTAAGACATGAAATTATACATCGAGAAGAAGTGGAAACACCCAAAGAATCATTGAAATGGGCAAAACATGGAAATGTTGCATAAAAAAAACATACATTCCCATAGTATAAAATAGACAACACGGACATAAGATCAGACATAGACAAACACATGGGGAGAGAGGTAGAGGGGGAGGGGATGAAGGGAATCTAAGAGTAAGTAGGGTGGGCGTCCCAGGGTGACCATATTGCATTGAATTGATCAACAGTGTTGTGGAGGGAAGCTGTAAGAAAGTCAAGAGAGAGTTTCACGGATTCTAGCGAGGAATATAGTTTTGGAAGGTGGACTCGTCTGTTTCCAGCTTTTGGCAGCCGTGCATAAAGACAGGAACAGCCTAGAAGAGCGCCTACCCAGTCCCTGGGGCGGGTTAAGCAAATAGACCTTAGAGTTCAACACCACGTCCCTCACGTCTTCCCCAAACGGGACAATGAGAGGGCACGTCCAGAAAATGTGATACAGCGAACCAACATCCTTCAGGCTGCGCCAGCAGACTGACAGCATGCTAGGATTCAAAGAGTGTAAAAGGGCCGGGGTGTGATACCAGTGCATGAGCAATTTATAGTGAGTTCCTTGTATGTGGTGCAGATAGCGGACTGTGCAGCCCTGTTCCAAATGGTCTGCTATGCAGAGCGAGAAAGAGGGGAACCAATATCAGTGGACCATTTATCCATATATGTGTAGTGAGGAGAGTGAACATCCTTCTCTGTAGATAAAAGGCGGTAGATAATGGAAATCAAACCTCTAGTGTTGGTACCCAATCGACAGAGTCGCTCAAACTGGGTGGGGGTTGAAACTGAGTGACCCCGAGGGGGTGCTCACACAGTGGCGAATTTGGAGATAGTGAAGGCTTTCTGTCCTTGGTAGACTTGACTGATCTTGTAGTTGCGTAAAGGTTTAAAATGTCAATGTGGAGGCATCAACCACATCCACCAAGCGAAAGAGACCCAACGACGATCGCGGACCATGGGAGCAGTTAAACTAGAGGGGATGGCAGAGTTATACAAAAATAAAATCATAGAAGGGTGTTGAGAGGCTAAGGTGAAGGGTTTGTGACACGAGTCCCATATGTGTTTTGTAAAAGCCATTGGCCCTAATAAGAGGGGGGGGGGGCGCACTGGGGTCTGCTGCCACAACAGTGTATTTGGATGTACTGGAGCAAGCCAAAGTTTCTCAATTTCAACCCATTTAGTGAATGCCAACTGGGAAACCCAGAATGGTATCACACGGAGGTGAGTGGCCCAATAATAATGCATGACATTGGGGACTGAAAGGCCACCTCTGTCCGCAGCCCCAAGCATAACTTTACGGGGAATACGATGCCTCTTGCCTTGCCAGACAAAATCCAAGATAGCCTGTTGTACCAGCCATAGTTCTGACATGGGGATACGCACTGGGAGCGTCTCAAAGTAAGGCTCCATTCACACGTCCTGTTTTTCTTTCCTGATTCGATCCTGATTTTTTCAGGACCCATTGAAATTAATGGATCCAGATCAGGATCGAATCAGGAAAGAAAAACAGGACGTGTGAATGGAGCCTAATAGAGTAGTTTTGGAAGTAGAGACATCTTTACCGCTGCTATCCGGCCTAACAACAACAAGAACAGCGGTTTCCATTTAACGAGGAGGGACCTAAGCTTTCGGAAGAGAGGAGGAAAGTTTTTAGAATATAAGGAAGAATAAGTAGGGGTTATGTAAACCCCCAAGTACTTCCATGCGCAGTCTAACCAACAGTTGGAATAGTTATTTTTTAGCTGTTGGAGGTCAGGGGCAGGTATATGGATAGGTAGGGCCTCTGTTGTGGTGGTGTTAATTTTATATCCCAAAAGAGCACCATATCGTGAAAGGGCTGCGTGCAAATTTGGTAGCGTAATATGAGGGTTAGTTAGTGTAAGAAGGATGTCATCTGCGTAAAGGGATATCTTGAAAGTCTTATCCCGCACCTTCAGACCCTGAATATCTGGGTTTAATCTAATATGCGCTGCAAGGGATTCTATACATAGGGCAAAAATGAGCAGTGAGAGTGGGCATCCCTGACACGTACTGTTACGAGATACTAAACGGTGTGGAGGAACAAAAGAGAAGTTTAACTAAAGCAGAGGGGGCAGAATAGAGACTGAGAATAGCTTGGAGGTAAGGCCATGAGATACCAAACGCTCGAAGGGTCTTAAACAAAAAAGACCAGTCAGTCAAGGCGGTCAAAGGCCTTTTCTGCATCAAGGCTCAGTATCACAGCTGGGGTAGCGGTGCGAGTGGCCACTTCTATTAAGTTTAAGACCCTACGAGTGTTGTCCCCTCCCTGTTGATAGGGAATAAATCCCACTTGGTCTTTATGAATTAAGGTGGGGAACCATGTGTTTAGACGGACTGCAAGAATACGAGTGAAAATTTTCAGGTCAGCATTTAACAGAGAAATTGGCCTGTAATTTGCGCACTCTTGGGCATCTTTGCTCTGTTTGGGGATTACCACGATGTGAGAGGACAACATATTGGACGGAATTGGGGAGCCAAGGAGGAATGAGTTCTAAAGAGCGAGAAGGTGTGGAGAGAGCTCTGGCCCAAATGTCTTGTAATATAGGTCCGTGAACCCGTCCAGGCCTGGAGATTTACCTGAAGGGAGGCTCATAATTACATCTGCAAGTTATTCTGCGGAAATGGGATTATTTAAGGAGGCCATTGCTTCTGTGGGGAGTTTAGGCAAATAACGGGAAGTCAGTTAATCCCGTACACAAGGGGGGGGGGGTTATTTGCCAGGCGTCGATTATACAACTGAGTATAATAATCGCGGAAGCAGCAAGTAATAGCATCAGGGTTGTAATTGGAGGCAGCCAGTTAAATCTTTCACTGCTTGGGGAGAGCGTTTAGTAGTAGCATCCCGTAGTTGTCGAGCTAGGATTGTATGAGCCTTATTACCTTTCTCGTGATAACGTTGTCTAGAGTAAAGTAACATGCGTTTCACATTGTGTAAGGCAGTTTCTTTCAGTTTGGCTCGGGTTGCCACCAGTTCCCATAGAAGGGAAAGACTCAGTTTGGCTTGCAATCGGGTTTGTAAAGAGGTAATCTGTGCTGTGAGTTCTCGGATCCAAAACTGTCTATGCTTTTTAAGTCGAGAGGCCAGGGCAATACATTGACCACGTACCACGGCCTTATGGGCTTCCCATGAAGTGGCTGGGGAGGAGACCGAATTGATGTTTTCAGTAAAGTATGTTTGAATGTATTGTCTGACCTCCGTGCAAGTGGACAGTGCTTTCAGCAAGGAATCGTTCAGACGCCAGCGACAGGTGCAGAGTGGTACAGGCTGGGAGGAAAGGGTGACTGGGGCGTAGTCTGACCAAGAGATAGGCCCAATAGTTACATCTCGCATCATCTTCAGGGTGAGGGCATTACCGAAAAAATAGTCTATTCGTGTGTGTAGTTTGTGGTGGATGGGGGGTGGGGAGAGAGAGTAAAGGGTGAATATTCTATCCGTTGGGTTGTCAACCCGCCAGAGGTCATACAGAGTGATCCAGTTTAAGTCCTGATATAACTGCACACAGGTCCTGCGAAACTCCAAGAACCGCACATCTCGTACTTTCTGCATGATGGCCTCTTTTCGGGTAAAATCGTGGACACAGCAAATAACGTCTCTAGGTTGTGGAGACGATCCTTTGGGGTGTAAAGCTCTGTGGACCCCGTTTAGTTTGGTAGTAAAAGACGGGGGGTCCCCCATAATTAAATTGAAGAGGGCGTCCAAGGTCTCTTGTAAGTTTTTGTCACCTTGGGGTTCCGGGAGGCCGCGAATTCTAACGTTATTCCTCCTCCCACAACTGTCTAGGTCTTCTAGGTGACGTTGTAGTTCGCGGAACCCCTCAACATGGGAGGAAACTGTAGTGTGAAGTTGAGATACGTCGGACCATGTGAGGTTATCTTTTTCTAGAGCTTCAACACAAGTGGTTATAAAGTGTAAGTCCCTCCGCACAGCAGAAATTTCAGAGCGACATTTCGCGGTGACTCCATTGACTAGAGCTTGAAAATCCCTTTTAGTGGGGAGTTCAGAAAAAAAGAGAGGCCTAGTCTGCAGGTGAGGCTGGTTGAGAGGGGGAGCCATCATCATGGCCAGGATATGGACCGGGCCGGTGAGGGAGCAGCATATCTCTGCATGGAGGTGGTGGCCCCTACGTCATCTTCAGGGTCCACAGAGGGTGAATTGGTGGGAAGTTCTGCCCTTGAAGGGGACATGAGCAAGGGATCTTGAGTGCCTTGAAGGGAAGAATGGAGCAAGGCTGGTAGAGGAGAGTCAGGACGCTCTTGTGTGCACTGACCTGTGGGGGAAGCGCCCCCTGTAGCTGCTCCTCAGCACGCAGAAGTACCATCTGTACTGTGGCAGAGTCCTGCAGGATCCGGACCTGCTCTATCTGAGGAGGATTTAGGGGGACATCCGCTGCTGATTGAGTATCTTAAAGAGCGATGGGCTCCTGGACGTCTGAAGGGTCACGGTCAAGGCTTCCCTGTCTCTTGTTCCGGCGCTGGTGGAGGGCGCCTTCTCGGAGCAGTGCGGGCGGGGAAGATGGCGGCAACAGCGGTGCGGCGTGGGAAAGTCGCAGGATGAATTCCTGGAGGGTACCTTGTAAGTGGAGGTCAGTAGTCAGTGGGGGCTCCTGAGAGGGCTTCTTGGGGAGTTTTTTACCCATGATGGGGCAGCACAGGAGGCTCAGGAATAATAGAGCTGCGGCACAGTTGTGGAGCTCGAGCTTCACGCTTCCGTCGCCACTGGCTGCTAGCCCACGCCCCGTTATTCTGTACTTTGTATGAAATAACAGCAAAAGTGTGTTGTAATTTATGAGATGTATCTGTATATCAGTAAATTGTACATGGGAAGAATAAGGGAGAAAACCTTCTCTGCTAAAACGTCTCAAATATTGTCACAAAATAGCACTAGCAAGAAAATCTGTGACCTGTCTACAGCAATAAAATGAATATAATGTTAGTACATGTAACAAGACACCAGCTCTGCTCACTCACTTTCGAAGGAGTAGAGTATGAATCCAGGAGATTTTCCTCCTCAGTCTCCACCTCAATACTGGAATAAGTTAAGGACATGAAACCATTAATACAAGCAGAAAAGTGTATGAAGGCCGCACAGACAGAAGAAAACAAAGGATACAGCTCCTGAATGCTGTTAATGTCCCGGCTGCCACAATGTTTTTCTTTTTTCAAACTTGGACGTTTAGAATTTTTTCTACTGAGAACCTAAAAGATAAAAGATAACACGGTGATAAAAGTTATAGTAATGTGGACTTTATCAAACTATATCCACTATTGTCTGTAACACACACACCTTCAATCCCGCACCGGTCTTTACATCCTGCTCGAAATTCAGCACATGACCGATGGAACCAATGAGTGGCCCCAGCTGTCACGTGGCAGCTTGCAAACAGATAGGCCATCTACACTGGATTGAAGGATTGAATCCAAGAGGGGAGCACTACAGTTTTTATTATATTTGCGGCTTCTTTTTTCCTAGCAAACCAAACCTACTAGACAGATTATATATATTAGGAAACTCCCCTGTCTGTTTACCCTATTAAGGCACATGGACGTCCACACGGAGGGTCTTTGATTTATAATGAAAAACTGGTATGTAGGAAAGGCCACTCAGGACCTGGCCCATCCACGCATTACAATTTGTGGCCATTCAGGTCAAATCTATGGCCACAATTTATGCTGTGAAATCTGCAACAAAGTTGTATTTATACACATGGACTTTTGCAACCTTTTTGTGCACTTTTTTTGCATTCTGAAATATAAAAAGTCATATATAAATGGCATTTTGGTTGCGCGTGTAACTTTGTTTCCCCAGAGACTTTCCTATACAGGACCCAAAATGCCAGAGAAAACACAGGTGCAAAACATCACATAGATCCACAACCAAAAACAAATGTGAAGAACACTATTCAAAACATTTTATGTTAAAGGGTTTACCCAACATTTTTTCAGACCTCACAAAGTAGTCAAATAGTGGTGATCATTTCACCC
The DNA here is from genome assembly GCA_900303285.1 of Rhinella marina. Lineage (NCBI taxonomy): Eukaryota > Metazoa > Chordata > Amphibia > Anura > Bufonidae > Rhinella > Rhinella marina. The sequence continues at coordinate 83,307 of ONZH01029093.1, forward strand.
CACTCTTCATCTCCCTGGACCTCTGATATCAACATCACGTTGCCAGAGAGGGGGGCATGTGACCGCTGCAGCCCATGACCTGCCCCCCTTGCATCACGACAAATGGTCACGAGACAGAAGTGGAGCAGGTCACCGTTGTGGCCAGAGATTGGCTGCAGAGGTCAAGTGCCTCCCATCAACAGGATGTTGATATCAGAGAACGAGAGAGATGGGCAGGCTGCGAAGAGAGACCAAATGCCAATATGATCACCACTGCGTCAGCCACTTTGTGAGGTCTGATATAATGTTCGATAAACACTTAGGCCGCTTTCAGACAAGCGTATTTGTAATGCGTATATAATCCAGATTTAAAGGGGTTCTGCAGTTGTTTAAAACTGATGATCTATCCTCTGGATAGATCATCAGCATCTGATTGCCGGCGGTCCAACTCCTGGGACCCCTGCCGATCAGCTGTTTGAGAAGGCAGCGGCGCTGCAGATGCGCCGCGGCCTTCTCTGTGTTTTCCTCAGGCCCAGTGACGTCATGACTAGTATCACTGGCCTGGGCACGGCTAAGCTCCATTCATGTGAACAGAGCTTAGCCCCGCCCAGGCCAGTGATACTAGTCGTGACATCACTGGCCTGCGGTAAACACAGAGAAGGCCGCAGCGCTCCTGCAGCGCCGCTGTCTTCTCAAACAGCTGATCGGCGGGGGTCCCAGGTGTCGGACCGCCGCCGATCAGATGCTGATGATCTATCCAGAGGATAGATCATCAGTGTTAAACAACTGCAGAACCCCTTTAAATGTACCCGAACCCGCTGCTAATGTTAATGAATGGAGCTATCCACATGGGCCTATAATTTCAGTATTTGAAATCCGCAGCATGTCCGAGTTTTGTGCGGATGTTTCCAAATACGCTCGTTACAGTCTGTGCAGTGCATAACTAATGACAGAAGGAAGAAATACGCATGGAAATCCTGATGAAATACTGATGGTATATCAGCAGGATCCTGAGCCAGGACACTGACGGGTTTCAATACGCTCGTTTGAAAGCGGCCTTAGGGGGTCATTTATTAAGACGATCCGCCAAAGTTATGAAGAGGCGCCAGCATCCATCGCCACTCGAAACCTACGCCAGCTTACTTGCTGGCTTAAATGTAGACCATTTTCTACACCTAAAACAGGCATAGAACGTGATAAATGAGATGGGCCTACCGTCCCCTCCCCTTCCTCATCCTCACATGACCCTTAGGCCACTGGAATACCAATTAAGCAGTTTGGAGGCCGTTCACATTAGGGGTACGCAAGCTTTTCTGGTTGGGGGCAACATTGTCAGACTGAACCAATCCCAGAGGTCAAAAATAAATCTTAAATTGATATTACTAACTGAAATGCTGTATTTATGGCATAGTGAACAGTACATACCACAAATGTCTGGTTACATTTTCAGGACTCTGATCTAATGGGAGAATACACTGAAAATGTGAGCAGCCATAAGACACAGACATACCTGTCTTTTACCAGATGGGGGGAGGAGGGGGCACACAGAATGGTATTGAGGGCCGCAGGTTGGAAATCCCTGGTTTAGAGGGTGTGATTGTATCTATTAGGGCGTCATACAGAACACATCTATACTAAGGTTTAAGAGATTATCCTAGTGGCCACAGCCACGTGTGTATACAAGCACATCACCGCTGCAGCCATGTAAACAGGGATAAGATATGATAAAGCTGATCATTGACCACATTTTCTCGACTCAGACATCCCCTCTAAATATTCTCTCAGACATACTGTAAGACAGTAACTACTGGTGATGCAAATCAATGTCCATAACCTAAAGAAAATACAACATATTGGTTAATTTAAAGCTAAAACATTCCAAAATGGTTATTGCTACCGAGAAACATAAATAAAACCTTTATACGCCAACACATGACCAGAGGAGGATAACGCAAAGGCGGCGATGTGTGAAGTGGGTATAAGGGCTGAATAAACACTACAAACCCAAATGAGTAAGTACATCTGAGCTCCAATGTATGTCAAAGGTTCATATGGTGAGTCTCCTGACAGAACAGGGGGGCAAGGGGTGAACGCTCAGAGAGGGGATATTGTAAAGGAAAATGGAGCCAAGCAGGATATCTTTAAATCAAGATGTGAATTACTTTTAAGCCCTTTCTGCCCTACACTGTACTATTATGTGGTTCCAAGTACTAGGTTGATGTGAATATACACAATAGTACAGCACTCAAAATTAACTTGTCCTGTGTGATTAGGACAGGTTTTGTGTATACTAATAGGACGGCGGCCATTTTATTTCCCCTGATGATTACTCCCCAGACAAAATGAGCCATAACTAATGTAAGGTATTTGGGAATATATTTATAATAAAGTAATATTTAAGTATTTTCATTTTCTGAATTCCTGGAGAACGTTTTTAAGGGCGGTGCTCCACGGCTTGACAATGACTGGGAGAACCGGCGTCCTCTGTATGGTGAGGAGTGAAGCTGTTACACAATGGCACACCTCTCCACCATTCTCCTCCCTCCCGACACTCCCCCCCCCCTTCTCAGCCCGCTCTACATTTGGTGGCAGTGGCCAGCCTCGTCACAGTGGAAAGGGAGAGACACTCTCCGTCCTTTTCCATGTGTGGCCACTGATGAAAACACAGCGCACGTTGTGTTGTGCGTGCATCGTGTTCTCTAATTGGAACGTCTAAAAATGCTTAAAGGGAACCTGTCATCTCCGAAACCCCCCCTGAACTAGAGTAAGCGGTGTATAGTGTAAGTGATGCTGAATCCGATTATGTAATTTTTATCTTCATACTCACTTCCATTCTGATGTTGTGCTCCCACAAACCAGCAGTAAAATGCATTGAGAGGACTCTTCTTTGAGTCCTCTCCATTATGTGAGTGAGCACCGGAGTCCACTGAGTGCATTTTACTGCAGGTTTGTGGGAGCACAGAGTCAGAATGGAAGTGAATATGAAGATAAAACTTACATATTTGGATTCAGCATCACTTACACTATACATCTCTTACTCTAGTTCAGGGGGTGTTTCGGAGATGACAGGTTCCCTTTAAGGTCGAAAAGCATAAAATATTACAATTAAAAAAAACTTCTGGTTGTTTCAGACTTGTGGTGGTGGAATCGGTCTACACCTTCATCATAGTCTCATTCACCCACTACAGCAATGGAGGTGAAGTATAAGTAAAAGTTTTTGATAAGAATAGGACTAAAGATGGAAAATCTGCCATTTGCTGATAAGATAGGATTTAAAGAAAAACATCTATCCAGAAGCAATCCGCACTTACTTCATGATCCAAAGCACAGAGATTGGCAACAGTGAGAGGTAAACTCCTGGTCGCGGTGAAAGCCATCCATTCTTCCACCAACTTTTCTTCATTGAACCGATGAACAGAACAAAGTTCCACCACTGTAGAAAAGATTTTTTTTAAAAAGTCATTAAAAGGATTTTCCGAGATTTTAATACTGATGGTCATACCTCCGGATAGGTCATCAGTGTCTGACTGGTGGGGCTCTGACACCAGGTACCCCTGCCGTTCAACTGTTGGAGAAGGCAGCATTGCTCACAGTAGCGTCAGACCTTCTTGCTGCTCTTCCTAGGCCAGTGATGACACGTTCATCAGTCACATGGTCTAGGTGCAGCTCAGCTGAAACTGTGCTTGGTGAGCTGCTGCGCTCACAGGAGAATCCGTGCCTTCTCAATCAGCAGATCGGAGGAAGAAAAAAAATAAATACTGGAGAGACATACAACCCCTGGCAAAAATTATGGAATCACCAGTCTCTGAGGATGTTCCTTCAGTTGTTTAATTTTGTTGAAAAAAAAAAAAAAAACAGATCACAGACAAGACAAAAAACTAAAGGCATTTCAAATGGCAACTTTCTGGCTTTAAGAAATACTAAAAGAAATCAAGAAAAATCATTGTGGTAGCCAGTAACAGTTACATTTTTAGAACAAGCACAGGGAATAAATTATGGAATCACTCAATTCTGAGGAAAAAATTATGGAATCATGAAAAACAAACAAAATAAGACTCCAACACATCACTAGTACTTTGTTGCACCACCTCTGGCTTTTCCAACTGCTTGCAGTCTCTGAGGCATTGACTTATTGAGTGACAATGTACTCTTCATCAATCTGGCTCCAGCTTTCTCTGATTGCTGTTGCCAGATCAGCTTTGCAGGTTGGAGCCTTGTCATGGACCATTTTCTTTAACTTCCACCACAGATTTTCAATTGGATTGAGATCCGGACTGTTTGCAGGCCATGACATTGACCTTATGTGTCTTTCTTCAAGGAATGCTTTCACATGATGCATTATCTTAAAAAATGATTTCATCATCCCCAAACATCCTTCCGATAGATGGGATAAGAAAAGTGTCCAAAAGGTCAATGTAAACCTGTGCATTTATTGAAGATGTAATGACAGCCATCTCCCTAGTGCTTTTACCTGACATGCAGCCCCATATCACCAATGTTTTCTTCAGACGTCTGCATAAATCTCTTTGGAACGGCACCAAACAAAAGTTCCAGCATCATCACCTTGCCCAATGCAGATTCAAGATTCATCACTGAATATGACTTTCATCCAGTCATCCACAGTCCATGATTGCCTTTCCTTAGCCCATTGTAACCTTGTTTTTTTCTGTTTAGGTGTTAGTGATGGCTTTCCCTTAGCTTTTCTGTATGTAAATCCCATTTCCTTTAGGCGGTTTCTTACAGTTCGGTCGCAGACGTTGACTCCTGTTTCCTCCCATTTGTTCCTCATTTGTTTTGTTGTATATTTTCTGTTTTCAAGGCATATTGCTTTAAGTTTTCTGTCTTGACACTTTGATGTCTTCCTTGGTCTACCAGTATGCTTGCCTTTAACCTCCTTCCCATGTTGTTTGTACTTGGTCCAGGTTTTAGACACAGCTGACTGTGAACAACCAACATCTTGTGCAACACTGCGTGATGATTTACCCTCTTTAAGAAGTTTGATAATCCTCTCCTTTTTTTCAATTGACATCTCTGGTGTTGGAGCCATGATTCATGTCAGTCCAAGGTGTGATCGCTCCTTTTTACCTGGATACTAACGAGCAGATTTAATCTGATGCAGGTGTTATTGTTTGTAATGAAAATTTGCAGGGGGTTTCCATAATTTTTTCCTCAGAATTGAGTGATTCCATAATTTCTTCCCTGTGCTTGTTCTAAAAATGTAACTGTTACTGGCTACTACAATTATTTTTCTTGATTTCTTTTAGTATTTCTTAAAGCCAGAAAGTTGAAGAAGGTAGAAAAAAGGTGGAACACTTCGTAACGGCGCTGCAATCAGGGTGTCGTACTCCAGTTGCGGAAGAAGAAGAACTTTATTGCAAGTCTACACGTTTCAGGGGCAAACAGCCCCCTTCATCAGGACTATTACAAAGAACAGAATACACACTAGGAGAATTTAAAATACTTTTGGCGCGCAAAACACTTCTGATGTCATTGGGGAGGAGAGAATACAGTGACGTCAGATTGATTGGCATCAACATCTTTAGCAAATGTCGATCTTTAAAATATCTGTACATAAAAATATGACTATTCAGATATAATATAGTAAATATAGTCAGTAAATATATTAATCCTATGGTCAACCCATCCCGCAAGGAAAGAAGAAAGGACCAATTTCAAGAAATAAAGCAAATTTTTCTAAAAATCTGGTGCATTGGATATGTCATGTATCATACACCAGGTACTACGATTCCATCAACTTATGGATACAGGTGAAAGAATAACATCAATAATATCAATAAAATTTATAAAAACTAATACAACAAAACCAAAAAAAAAAAACAGAAAATGACCAAAAAATAAAAAATACTATTAGATATACCTATAGGTGTAAATACATTCTAACTGTCCTGTATTAGGAGCATTAAATTATCCTCTATATATCTCATACTTCTATCCTATATGGATTATGTGTTCCATGATTTTTATTAATGATTCTATTGTAATTCACACCTTGGCTATGTTGGTAACGGTTTTGTTCTCATCAAGGGTATTTTCTCTTTCTTTAAATAATTGTTTCATTAAGCTCATTAAAGGGGTATTCTCATTTTAGACAATGGGGGCATATCGCTAGGATATGCCCCCATTGTCTTATAGGTGCAGGTCCCACCGCTGGTACTCGCACCTATATCCAGAACGGAGCGGGGAGCGCTGCGCCTGGAGGACCCCAGGTTTCCCGGGGTCCGGCCACCACCAGGCGCAGCTCCCCGCGCCGCTCATAGAAATGAATGGGAGCCGGGCCGTGCATGCGCGGTGCGCTCCCATTCATTTCTATGGAGCCGACGGAAGTAGCCGAGCCAGCGCTCGGCTATTTTCGGCGGCCCCACAGAAATGAATGGAGGGCGGCTGCGCATGCGCAGTGCGCCCTCATTCATTTCGGGGGCTCCGTTCTAGAGATAGGTGCGGGTCCCACCGCTGGGACCCGCACCTATAAGACAATGGGGGCATATCCTAGCGATATGCCCCCATTGTCTAAAATGAGAATAACCCTTTAAGGCCATAAGGTGTGAGTGTATCCAACTGAAATATCCAGTAGACTTCCCGTTTCTGAAGACTACTGAATCTATTATATGGATTTTCTGGTATGAAATCTATTGGGGTGACTGTTAATTTATGTTTCTCTTTATTATGCATTTGTGAACAGTGTCGAGAGTCACTGTGTTTCTGATATCCCTTATGCACATTATGTCTGTGCTGATTCATCCGGCAATGTAGTGCTTGTGTGGTCCGGCCAACATATTGGAGACCACATTCACATTCCAGTAGATAGATAACAAAACTGGACTGGCATGTGAGGTGGTGTTTGATCTTGAATGTGGAGCCATTTTTGTTAGATGTGAAAGAGTTTTTGATGGGTGATCATCTGACAACATAGGCATTTTTTGGTCCCACATTTAAAACTGCCAGTAGGCTTTACATCATTCCCCCTTTTTATGGAATGGGTCTTTGTGAGTCGTTGTGGCCTGCTGGGTGCCAGGATATTCTTAATAGTGGGGGCTCTCCTATATGTCATCCTTGGAAATCTAGAGAGATGCATTTTCAAAAATGGATCTTGCCGTAAAATGTGCCAATGTTTGTTTAAAATTATCTGTATGACTCTATTGGACATGTTATATTGTGTAACAAAGTTGACCTGAGTTCCCAATCCTTTATTGGGTTCGTTTTTATTTCTAGGGTATAGGCAATCCTCTTGCGTATGTTGTGCGCTTCTTTCATAAGCATTTTTTATTACATTACTAGGGTAGCCCTTCTCCTCAAATCTCTTTTTCGGGATCCATGCCTGCTGTTTGAAGTCCCTCTGGTGGGTACAGTTGCGTCTGATACGCTTATACTGGCTATAGGGCACGTTTTGTAACCATTTCTTGTAATGGAAGCTGGAATAGTCGATGTAGCTATTACTGTCCACCTTCTTGAAATAAGTTCTTGTACATAGGGTTTTGTTTTCACAATCAGCTGTGACTATGAGATCTAAAAAGGCTATTTCAGTCCTGCTGTACGTTAGGGTGAGGGAGATACCCCAATCATTCTTATTAAGACTTTTACAAAATGAGGAAGCCGAATCCTCATCCCCATCCCAAATGATGAACACATCGTCTATATACCTCCTGTAATAGACGATATGCTCCCTCATCCGGGTGTGGTTATAGACAAAGTTTTTCTCAAATTCACCCATAAATAAATTAGCGAAAGCTGGGGCCACCTTCGTTCCCATCGCGGTCCCGCGGCACTGGTGGTAAATTATCATTATAAATGAAATAATTGTTCAATAAAATAAATTCTAGGCTCTCTAGGAGGAAGTAAAAATGGGATAGGTTGCTGGTGGCACTATTAGTATTAGATATAATGGGTCTACCTGGGGAATTGTTAATGTCTTTATGGATTTTAGGTAAATGGTAAAATGGTAAAAGTATGTGAGTTGGATACACTCACACCTTATGGCCTTAATGAGCTTAATGAAACAATTATTTAAAGAAAGAGAAAATACCCTTGATGAGAACAAAACCGTTACCAACATAGCCAAGGTGTGAATTACAATAGAATCATTAATAAAAATCATGGAACACATAATCCATATAGGATAGAAGTATGAGATATATAGAGGATAATTTAATGCTCCTAATACAGGACAGTTAGAATGTATTTACACCTATAGGTATATCTAATAGTATTTTTTATTTTTGGGTCATTTTCTGTTTTTTTTTTTGGTTTTGTTGTATTAGTTTTTATAAATTTTATTGATATTATTGATGTTATTCTTTCACCTGTATCCATAAGTTGATGGAATCGTAGTACCTGGTGTATGATACATGACATATCCAATGCACCAGATTTTTAGAAAAATTTGCTTTATTTCTTGAAATTGGTCCTTTCTTCTCTCCTTGCGGGATGGGTTGACCATAGGATTAATATATTTACTGACTATATTTACTATATTATATCTGAATAGTCATGTTTTTATGTACAGATATTTTAAAGATCGACATTTGCTAAAGATGTTGATGCCAATCAATCTGACGTCACTGTATTCTCTCCTCCCCAATGACATCAGAAGTGTTTTGCGCGCCAAAAGTATTTTAAATTCTCCTAGTGTGTATTCTGTTCTTTGTAATAGTCCTGATGAAGGGGGCTGTTTGCCCCTGAAACGTGTAGACTTGCAATAAAGTTCTTCTTCTTCCGCAACTGGAGTACGACACCCTGATTGCAGCGCCGTTACGAAGTGTTCCACCTTTTTTCTACCTTCTTCTTCATACATACTCCGATGACCGCTACGTCGGCGCGGAGAGGAGCATTGGCAGCAGCTCGGGGATCCCGTTTATCCTGGTCGGGTTACACCAGGCAGGCTTCTACAAGCAGTTGTGACTCTCACAACTATTTACGGTAAGCGGAATATCGTACAATCTATACTTTATACGCTACGGTACTACTCATAGGCGGCCTTCTGTCACTTTTTATTTTAAAAGCCAGAAAGGTGCCATTTGAAATGCCTTTAGTTTTTTGTCTTGTCTGTGATCCGTTTTTTTTTTCAACAAAATTAAACAACTGAAGGAACATCCTCAGAGACTGGCGATTCCATCATTTTTGCCAGGGGTTGTATAGTGGCAAAACTACACACAGACCCTGGCCTAAGGTATCTCACAACGCAACACGCCAAGAGTACACGAACAGGGACACCACCCCCCAAATCGCTATAGTAAAGGGACCTGCAGTGCAGTATGAGAAGGTAAACTAACTGCTGTTGCGGTTATCATTTGGATATCAACAGGGCGAGTCAAAAGTCTCAGGACACCTCTGAAACTAAAGGGAAAGTGAAATATCTGAATACCCCAGCCAGTAATGGGGGAGGGGGTCCTATCATTTACGCTATGTCCAGAACATGGGCACCATCTAGGATCAAGGGCAAATTTTTCAAATGGGAAGGGGGATCATGTAGCATATCAGAAGACGACCAGAATGTTCTCAGGAATCAATTGCCGCAATCAGATTTGCAATATCTCTTATGGTTCAAAAGTTATCAACACAGAAATTTCCAATAACCGGGAACGTTCCCTGTGATGCACAGCTATTTGACACATTCAATGTGTTGTCCCTCGTGCTGAACACAGAACTTTGAAGTTTGGAACTTTGTGTTGATAACTTTTGAACCACAAGATATATTGTGGTTGATTGTGGAAATCGATTTCTAAGAAAATTCCGGTCTTTGATACGTTACATGATCCCCTTCCCATTGGAAAAATTAGCCATTGATCCAACATGGCAGCTTTCAAGATGGCGGCCATATTCCAGACATAGCCTAAAACAGTGATGGCGAACTTTTTAGAGACCAAGTGCCCAAATTGCAACCCAAAACCCACTTATTTATCGCAAAGTGCCAACACAGCAATGTAACCTGAGTACTACAGTCCAATACAGTATATCTTCCATGTACTTTATCATTTATCTATAATATCCTGCCTACATTCAGTGCGCTGCCTGTGCTGTTCATAGCGTGGCCTGCAGAGGAAAAGTCTAAGGCATATTGGTACACCACAGAGTGCGGGTGTCCACAGAGAGGGCTCCGAGTGTCGCCTCCGACACCCATGCCATAGGTCCGTCACTACTAGCCTAAAAGATAGGACCCCTCACCCATTACTTACTGGGGCTTTCAGATATTTGATTTTCCCTTTCATTTCTGACATAAAAAGGTGTCCTGCAACTAAATATGAACACCAGCTTTCCTTCTTTTGTGGGGGTTCATTTTTTGCAGGGTGAGGTGATGTTTTCATTGGTATCATTTTGGAGTATATGCGGCTTTTTAATCACTAGATATTACACATTTTATAAGACGAGGTGACAAAAAAAAATGAAATGTTTTGGCACAGTTTTTATTTATTTTTTATAACATTTACCTGACAGGTTAGGTCATGTGATATTTCTATAGAGCGGGTTGTTACAGATGCAGCGATACCTAATATGTTTACTGTTTTTATTATTGTTACGTTTTACACAGTAAAAGCACTTCTGAAAAGAATAAAACCTTGTTTTTGAGTTGCCATTTTCTGGAAGCCATATTTTTTTTATTTTTCGGGCAATTGTCATAGGTAGGGGATCATTTTTTGCAGGAGGAGTGATGGCTTAATTGGTACCATTTTGGGGTACATACGGCTTTTCGTGAGGCAAGGTTACAAAAAAAAAAAATGGCTGTTTTGACACAGCTTTTGTTTTTTTTTACGGTGTTCACTTGACAGGGGAGGGATCATGTGATACAGACAGAGCTTGTTTATACAACACAGCAATAAGCAATATGTCTTATTCTTTTTCCTAATGTTTACAATTTTTCTTGCCGAGAGATGGCTGGAATAAAACTATGACATGTAGTAGCTTTATTCCGGTCGCCTCTCAGTGTGTTTGCCATGCTGCGACCAGAACTCCGGCCTGCACCCGTTATAGTGAATGGAGACAGAGCGTAGTTCCAGGCGCACACGTGCACTACCACGGATCCGGAGGGGGCTGGGTCTCACAGGCTTCTGTAGAAGGCAGCAACAATGCCAGTGGAAGGAATTGGGCTGCCTTCCCTCCACTAACCCCATACATGTTACAGTCAGCGCTGACCATGGCATACAGAAGGTTAAAGCTCCGTGTTTTCACCTCTGCTGGTGTATACAGCAGGGACTTGGCTGTCAGTGACTGCCCCTGATCAGGAGGGAGCAGCTCCTGCACCCACCCGATCAGCGCACCTTACCTATACAGCGCTGGGGCTTAAAGGGGTTGTCCGGGTTCAGAGCTGAACCCGGACATACCCAGGTTTTGACTCCCACAGCCCTCCCTTGCCCTGCGCTGGATCGCGCAAGGCAAGGGCTCTTTTGTTTATAAACATTCACTGGCGGGCGGAGACTTCCACCCGGCAGTGAGTTCGGTGACGTCACCGGCCGTAATGGGCCGGCTTTAGCGCTGCCCTAGCCGTTTGAATGGCTAGGGCAGCGCTAAAGCCCACCCATCAGCGCCGATGACGTCACCGGGCTCACTGCCGGCAGAAGCCTCCGCCTGGCAGAGCCCGTTACGTCACCGGAACCGGGCTAAATTCCTTTGCCCTGCGCTAATTAGCGCAGGGCAAAGGAGGGCATCGGAGCATAGGATGCTCCGATGCCCTGTTCAGGCGGGCTGCCTGGGTGAATTGAAAGGTATGTCCGGGTTCAGCTCTGAACCCGGACAACCCCTTTAAGTCACATCCCGCTGCACCGCACATGTATGGCATCAATGGAGAAGGGGTTAAAGAAAGCATACACGTTATGCTTCATTCACGTTTTCACACATCCAGCCACGAGACTTGATATTGTCAAAAACGGGCATGTGACTATTGTTACATCTAAAATAGTGACAAGTCCCTTGATAAATAACCCCCAGTGATCTGTCCTAATGTATACATAAGTAAGGCCTTGCACTGGACACATCTGCCATTGACTTCCATGATAACTGTGTGAGCCACAGCATGAACTACAGGACAAAGCCATAAACCATTGTAAGACATAGCCACTTACACTTATCTGACAGGTCTTCATCCTCCAAGTCCACAACGATGCCGAAGAGACCGAGCTCTTCGTGGATCCTCTGCAGGGACACGGGCATGGTGTGAGGGGCCACAGAGGGAGGGACCAGCAGCGATCACCAAGCCTGAAAATACAAAAACACCAAAGTCTTACCTCACCCCGGGCCTTGCTCCCAGCACACCCATCCCAGGGGCCACAGCGCCATACCTGAGCGTGTACAGAGCTGCCCGGGCGCAAACAGGAGACCAGGCCTGTGTCTGACAAGCGTTGCCCGGTAACTGCGCTTATACTCTCGGTAATACGACAGCGCGCCTTGCTTGGTCCAGACAGAATGGAATTTCCCGCGCTCGGGCATTCTAAGCAATGGCGCGAATGGCGAGAAGACTCGTTGTTCTGACAGGCAGCCAATCAGCGAAGCTTTCCTAAGAGACTTCTGGGCGTGGTTATCGAGCTTCGCTCTGACATAGTATATAAAAGCTCATACACGGGGAGGAGTTTGGTGAGGTACAGGTCGGAGTATGTAGGGAGGCGGGCGGTACTGGGAGCGGTATGATAGCGGCTGCTGTAGGGCAGGTTACTGTGTGTTATGTGCGGTATTGGGAATGTTTGCCGAAGGGGTTGTAGCAGTGTAAAGTAGTGTGTTAACTCCTTAATGACTAGGTCTATTTGAGCCTAGGCATCTTTGCGGATGGTATTAGTATATCTTCACATCTGCGCTTTTCTTTCCCGTTATTGAGATCCACCATAGGAAAATGCTCAGTTTTGTCCCAATTCATTGTCAATGGGGACAAAGCTGAACCAAATGGAATGCACCTAACTGCATTGTGTTCCATTGGGTTGTGCTCCCATTGCGGACAGAATAATGCTACAAGAAGCGTTTTTCTGTCCGCGATGTTGTGTGGAGCAAAATGGATCTGTCCTGACACACAATGTAAGTCAATGGGGACGGAACTGTTTTCTCTGACACAATCTGCCACAATAGAAAATGGATCTGTTCTCCATTGACTTTCAATGGAGTTCATGACTGATCCATTATGGCTATATAAGACACAATACAACCTGATACGTTCGTGATGGATGCATGTGGTTGTATTATTGTAACAGAAGCGTTTTTGCAGATCCATGACTGATCCGCATAAAATGCTAATGTGAAAGTAACCTAATTTGTATGACAATGTTTTGCAGTGTTACTATAAAGTATTTTTTAATCTTTTTAGTGGTGTTTCATGTGCGCTGCGTGCCTTGTCATAAATGAGGCACATTATGCAATAAATGCTTGCCCCCTTTTCCAAAAAATGTTCAGGGCGGTGTGTAAATGGCACTTTTGACTGTCTTTTCACAACCGTGCTTAAAATGTCGCAAACATTTAGTTTGTTTTATTTTGTGCCAGAAATAATGGTCATTTTTAGATATGGGATGTATGGGCTATGGTTGCCAGGGTGGGGCTAGAAGCTCTGGTCTAGCAGTGTGTGTGTGTTTTTTGTTTATATATATATATATATATATATATATATATATATATATATATATATATATTTATATTTCTGTAACAGGTGCTCACATATGCTCCCCAGTTACAGGGGAGCACCCAGACCTCAGAGAGGTTGTACAGATTCACTGGAGAGCTGATTTGGGTCTGCTAAGACTCAGCAGCTCATGCAGATGCCCAGCCCCAGAGATCACATATAGTCAATGTGCAGTCAATAAGCAGTTAATCAGTGGCTTACACTCAAATTGCCTGGACTGCTAATGAATCGGCAGTGGTAAACTGGAGACACAGGCTTAGCTCTGCCACTTTTGTCATATAACCAAAGCATTTCAGCTGGGAATGTACACTTTTTATTGGGGCACTAATGTGTTCTCTAAGATACTGTAGTTCATGTATAGTGGCACCTACATGCTGCATCCTTACAGGGCTTCTTTTTACTAAAACGTCTCCATGGCAGCCCCCAACGAACATGGTGCCCGAGGAGACTTCTCACTACTTCCATGATACATGTGTGACAGGGACCAGAGCTTACTCCCTGCCCTAACAACTGCCACTGGGCCTAATGTAAAATGTAAGGGACCTAATGTGGTCCAGTAAGTCATAGGTCCAAAAGTGTTTTGGGTGAACCCTCTGGTAACCTGACAGTCGTGTAAGAATACATGGGTATGTACAATGCCTTGTAGTTGTCATACCCCTTGAACTTTTCCACATTTTTTCATGTTACACCCACAAATTTAAATGTATTTTATTGGGATTTTATGTGATAGACCAACACAAAGTAGTCAGTATGTGTGAAGTGAAAATAAAATGATGCATGGTTGTCAACATTTTTCATAAATAAAAATCTGTAAAGTGTGGCATGCATTAGTATTCAGCCCCCCTGAGTCAATACTTTGTAGGATTACCAGTTACTGCAATTAGAGCTGAAAGTCTCTTGGGGTAGGCCTCTACCAGCTTTGCACATCTAGAGGCTGAAATTGTTGCCCATGTTTCTTTGCAAAATAGCTGAAGCTCAGTCAGATTAGATGGAGAGTATCTGTGAACAACAATGTTCGTCTTGTCATAGATTTTCTATGGGATTTAGGTCTGGACTTTGGGTTATTTTAACACATCAGTATACTTTGATCTAAACTATTCCATTGTAGCTCTGGCTGTATGTTTCGGGTCGTTGTCCTGATGGAAGGTGAAAGTCCTCCCAGTCTCAAGTCTTTTGCAGCCTCTATCGGGTTTTCCTCCAGGATTGCCCTATATTTAGCTCCATTCATCTTCCCATCAACTCTGGCCAGCTTCCCTGTCCCTGGTGAAGAAAAACATCCCCAAAGCATGATGCTGCCGCCACGTTTCCTGGTGAGGATGGTCTGTTCAGGGTGATGTGCAGAGTTAGTTTTCCACCACACATAACGTTTTGCATTTACATAGTAACATAGTTTATAAGGCCAAAAAAAGACATCTGTCCATCCAGTTCGGCCTGTTATCCTACAACTTGATCCAGAGGAAGGCAAAAAAAACCTGGAGGTAGAAGCCAATTTTCCTCACTTTAGGGGAAAATATTCCTTCCCGA
Organism: Rhinella marina; assembly: GCA_900303285.1. Lineage (NCBI taxonomy): Eukaryota > Metazoa > Chordata > Amphibia > Anura > Bufonidae > Rhinella > Rhinella marina. The sequence continues at coordinate 98,416 of ONZH01029093.1, forward strand.
CTCCAATCAGGCAATCAGAATAACTCCCTGGATCAACGACCTATCTCTAGTAACTATAGCCTATAATATTATTACCCTCCAGAAATACATCCAGGCCTCTCTTGAACTCTTTTAGTGAACTTACCATCACCACCTCCTCAGACAGAGAGTTCCATAGTCTCACTGCTCTTACCATAAAGAATCCTCTTCTGTGTTTGATCTCTGTACTGACCCCTGATAGTTATACAGTTATTTGATCTCCTCTCAGTCTTTTTTCTAAAGTGAATAACCCTAATTTTGATAATCTTTCTGGGTACTGTAGTCCACCCATTCTAGTTATTACTTTAGTTGCCCTCCTCTGAACCCTCTCCAGCTCTGCTATGTCTGCCTTGTTCACAGGAGCCCACAACTGTACACAGTACTCCATGTGTGGTCTGACTAGTTATTTGTAAAGTGGCAGGACTATGTTCTCATCATGGGCATCTATGCCCCTTTTGATGCAACCCATTATCTTATTGGCCTTGTCAGCAGCTGTCTGACACTGGTTTCTGCAGCTTAGCTTGCTGTTTACTAAAATTCCCAGGTCCTTTTTCATGTCAGTGTTACCCAGTGTGTTACCATTCAGTATGTACTGGTGACTTGCATTATTCCTTCCTATGTGCATAACGTTACATTTGTTAGTGTTAACCCTCATCTGCCACTTCTCTGCCCAAGGCTCCAGTCTATCCAGATCCATTGATTTGCCGCAGTCAAGTCTAGAACTTACCTCCTCATAGAATCTGATTAAATTGGTTCGACATGACCCATCCCTCATAAAGCCATGCTGATATGGAGTTATATGCTTATTTTCATTGAGGTACTCCAAGATAGCATCTCTTAGAAAACCTTTACCCAGGACAGATGTTAAACTTACCGGCCTATAGTTCCCGGGCTCTGGTTTTGGACTCTTTTTTTAATATTGGCACCACATTTGCTATGTGCCAATCTTGTGAAACACTCCCTGTCAGTATAGAGTCCTTAAATATTATTTCCCAGGTGTTCTCCAACCTGCACATCTGTTGTTCTGTCAGGTCTATTGGTTAATACTAAGTCCAGTATGGCCATCCCTCTAGTCGGGTCCTGAACCAGTTGGGAAAGGTAATTGTCTTTGGTTATTTCCAAGAACCTGTTTCCTTTATGAGATATACAGGTTTCAGTTTCCCAGTCTATATCTGGGTAGTTGAAGTCCCCCATAATAACAACCTCATTATGATTTGCCGCCTCGTCTATTTCATTTAGAAGTAGATTTTCTGTGGACTCTGGTATATTAGGTGGTTTATAATAAACTCCTAATAGTATTTTATTATTGTTTTTGGCTCCATGTATTTCTACCCACAGTGACTCCACATGTTCATGTCCCTCATTTATAACTTCCCGGATTGTGGGCTTTAGACAGGACTTTACATAAAGGCAGACCCCTCCCCCTCTCCGGTTTTGGCGATCCTTTCTAAACAGACTGTAACCCTGTACATTAACTACCCAGTCATAGGTATCATCCAGCCATGTCTCAGTTACTCCCACTATGTCATAGTCCTCTTCACACATCACTAGCTTTATTAGTTAGGCTTCTGGCATTAGTGTACATACAATGAAGAGGTTGATGTATATTTCTTACCCTACACCTTTCCTTCTGAACTGTTCTAGTTCCTCCTTCCATTCCTCCCCCAGTTCCATTACCTTGCCCCAGGTCTCTATCTGCACTATCTTCCCCTCCTATAATGTAGTTACCCTCCCCCCAGTCCCTAGTTTAAACACTCCTCCAACCTTCTAGCCATCTTCTCCCCCAAAACAGCTGCCCCTTCCCCAGAGAAGTATGCCCAGTTCTCCGGGAACCCAAACCCCTCCTTCCAGGGTTGCCAACCAGAATTTTTTATTCTTCTGGACAACTTATCCCATAATCACGGACAACCAACATTTTTTATGGACAAATTGGAAAACCATAAATAATTATAAATATTATGAGTAATACAGGTGTGCAGCTCAATATACTGATAAGAACTCATTACCAGCATTTACTATGAGCTATAAAATGATGGAAATTACCACCAAAGTAATCTAGTCAAGTACCACCAGCCTCAAAAAAATCACGGACACGTCTATTTTTTTTTCATGGACACAGGAAAAAGGTCGCCTATTTTTATAGACTGTCCAGAAATTTCTGGACGGTTGGTAACCCTGCCTTTTTCCTACACCAGTTCTTGAGCCACTTGTTTACCTCCCTAAGGCTACTTTCACACTAGCGTTTACTTTTTCCGGTATTGAGTTACGTCATAGGGGCTCAATACCGGAAAAAAACGCTTCAGTTTTGTCCCCATTCATTGTCAATGGGGACAAAACTGAACTGAAGACAACAGAACGCTCCTAAAAGCATTCCGTTCCATCTCCAGACCGGAGAGCAAACTGCAATATGCTGCGGTTTGCTCTCTGGTCCAGGCATCCGCACCAAGACGGATCCGGAATGACCCCCAATGCAAGTCAATGGGGACGGATCCATTCGGTTTGACACACTAGTAAAGGGATCTGTCCTCCATTGACTTTCAATGGAGTTCATGACGGATCCGTCACCTTGCACTTCCTCTGGAGTTACAGCAGGTGGCGCTGTGCAGGCTGCTCTGCTCTGCGTTGGAATCTTCCCTTTCGGTGGTCTGCTGTCCTATTCTCCCGCGGACAAGACTCCAGGTAACCCGGCCCCAGTGTCACTGGTCTCTCCCTTCACTACACTACATCCCTTCACTACACTACTATCTTCATCACACTGAATGGGGCCGGAGCGCAGTTCTGGCCCCACACATGCACCTGCGACAGCATGGATTCGGCAGGACCCTTCACCCATCGGATCCGTGCTGCCGCTAGTGTGAAAGTGGCCTAATCTCCCGCTGCCTTTCTTGTGTGGCTCGTGGTATAGGCAGTATTTTGGAAAACACTACCTTTGAGGTCCATGCCCTAAGCTTATGCCCTAAATCCCTAAAATCATTTTTAAGGACGCTCCACCTACCTCTAACTTTGTCATTGGTTCCGATATGGACCATGACTGCTGGATCTTCTCCCAGTAATCTGTCAATCCGATCCACGATGTGTCGAACTCGAGCGCCAGGAAGACAACACACCGTTTGACGATCTCGGTCTTTGTCACAAATTGCCCTCTCTGTACCCCTAATAATTGAGTCTCCCACTACCAGCACCTGTCTGGCCTGCCCTGCTCTCCTGGTCCCCTGCTTACTGGAGCTGACATTCCCCTGACTGGCAGAGGAAGTGTCCGGCTGCAGCAGTGCTCTCCCTATAGTGGCATTCCCCTCATCTGCCAAACTTGCAAACTTGTTGGGGTGTGTCAGATCAGGGCTAGCCTCCCTGGCACTTTTCCCTCTACTCCGATTTCTAACTGTTAACCAGCTAGCTACCTCACTTTCCAGAGCCTCCTCACTACCACCCTCCCCCACATCTACCCCATAGAGTGCTTGCTCAGTGAGCAGCAAACTCTTTTCCAAATTGTCAGCGCTTCTCAGTGTTGAAATTTGCCCAGTTAGATACACGATGTGCGATTCCAAACGGGCAATTTGCTCACATTTTGAACAAAGATATGCACCCTTAAATGGCTGTTCCAGGAATGCATACATCAGACAAGATGTGCACTGGACTGCACTGCCAATAATGGAGCACATACTAATGGGGATTACGTAAAAAAAAGAGAAAAAAAAAACAGTCATATGAAACCGACTTACTGTAGTCCCCTCTTAAAGTCCCTGAATCTGAAGTCACGTAATTAGGCCAAATAGTTCAACTTTGGTCTCATCTGACCAGAGACCTTCTTCCACATATTTGCTGAGTCCCCTACATGGCTTGTGGCAAACTGCAATTGGGACTTCTTATGGCTTGCTTTCTTGCCACTCTTCCATAAAGGCCAGATTTGTGGAGTACATGACAAACAGTTGACCTGTGGACAGATTCTCCCACCTGAGCTGTAGATCTCTGCAGCTCCTCCAGAGTGACCATGGGCCTCTTGGCTGCTTCTCCAGTTAGTACTCACCTTTCCTGGGCTGTCAGTTGATGGACGGCCATTTCTTGGTAGGTTTGCAGTTATGCCGTACTCCTTCTATTTTCAGATGATGAATTGAACAGTTCTCTGTGAGATGTTCAGAGCTTGAGATATTTTTTTGGAACCTAACCCTGCTTTCCACTTCTCCATAACTTTATCCCTGACTTGTCTGGTGTGTTCCGTGGTTTTCATGATGCTGTTTAATCACTAATGTTCTCTAACAAACCTCTGAGGCCTTCACAGAACAGCTGTAGTTATACTGAAAATAAATTACACACTGGTGGACTCTATTAATTAGGTGACTTCTGACGGCAATTGGTCACACTGGATTTTATTCAGAGTACATGACATTGGTATTGTGGAGTAAGGTCCGCCCACTCTCCACAGCACCAGTGACAATGTATACCCTATTGTTCACTAAAAACAACCACCCCTCTCCCCAAACGACAATCCCGCCTAAATAACCATAAGAGAACGAATTGGAATAAATAGGCCACAGCAGCCTGCTTTATTAACAATTAACACAAACATAAATAAATATATATATCTATATATATGTATGAATATATATAAAACCAGTGTCAATTACCCATATATAAATACATATATATACACATATTTACAAATACCTGAATAAGGGGAGGTCCTTGGAGCTACAAACGGTCTGGCGCATACCAAGAACAAACACCAACTTTACCTCCAGCCACGGTCCCAGGCCCGGAGGCACCACCGCCTCTAGTCACCAACATACCACTTCCACTCTGGAAATTGTCCCCTTCAATAAGGACCCTGCGCCAGACCGACCAAATCATCAAACCACTTCATAATAAGAAGGGGGGGACCATGCCCACGATGAATCACCCCACCCCAAACCAATTGAAAACCACCAACTCCAAGGACCTTCCCCCCCTGCCCAGCTGCCATGACAGATAAAACTGTACCCCACCAACAAAGCCGCCGCGGCCTCCCAAAGGCGTAAAATAAAACCCCCCAATCCGCATGCCAAAAAACACACAATCACTTCCTAACCAAGAAAAAATAGGGAGAGTGGGAGGGACAGCTCGCCTGCTTCCCGCAGAATGCCCAGGCCATTGGATTTGCGCGGGTAAGTAAAGCCCACCCCCTCCCCCGGCCCACTACGCCTAGGTCCACCCTCGGGACCTCCCACTCCCCATGTCATGTGGGCCTTCACCCATGGCTCCCGGCCCAGCTCCGGCCCTTCTTGACATTGGTATTGTGGAGTACGGTCCGCCCACTCTCCACAGCACCAGTGACAATGTATACCCTATTGTTCACTAAAAACAACCACCCCTCTCCCCAAACGACAATCCCGCCTAAATAACCACAAGAGAACGGATTGGAATAAATAGGCCACAGCAGCCTGCTTTATTAACAATTAACACAAACATAAATAAATATATATATCTATATATATGTATGAATATATATAAAACCAGTGTCAATTACCCATATATAAATACATATATATACACATATTTACAAATACACATTAACCGTTTAATACCTGAATAAGGGGAGGTCCTTGGAGCTACAAACGGTCTGGCGCATACCAAGAACAAACACCAACTTTACCTCCAGCCGCGGTCCCAGGCTCGGAGGCACCACCGCCTCTAGTCACCAACATACCACTTCCACTCTGGAAATTGTCCCCTTAAATAAGGACCCTGCGCCAGACCGACCAAATCATCAAACCACTTCATAATAAGAAGGGGGGGGCCCATACCCACGATGAATCACCCCACCCCAAACCAATTGAAAACCACCAACTCCAAGGACCTGCCCCCCCTGCCAACCCGAGTGGGCCTTGACCCCCTCAAGCCCGCGAGGCACCCCACAAAGCCAACACTCTCTCCACTCCCTCCTGGATATCCAACGCCCATAAATCCGTACCCACAGCATTCAAATGAACGCCATCCCGGGATCAGAACTTCTCCTCACCGGACTCCAAATCCGGGTGCCGTACACTAACCCCCCCATTTCTAGACACAAAACCGGAAATGGCCCGGTTAACCTTAATCCTGGCCTTGTTCACACGCTCCACCGACCTCGCCGTGCGCCAAGTCTTTCGAGGAACAATCTCAGACCACACTGTGATCATTCCACGAAATTGGGACCATAATCTAAGTAAGTCGCATTTAATGTCCCGAATGAGCTCCCGCATAGGGCGAATACCTAAATCATTGCCCCCGACATGAAGAACTAAAATGTCAGGGGCACGATCCCATCCCACCGACCGGTGGAAATTACGCAGAACCTTATTCCACTCTAAACCACCGACACCTAACCACCTGATGACCGCCGTATCCCGGGGTATCCCTAACTGCCTACCGTCCCGGCGCACGTCGGCTCGTGCAGCACCTCGCATGACATACGAGTGCCCAAGGATCCAAACCAGTACCTGGGCTGCATCTGCAACAAGAAAACATACAACAGAAAACTAGCATATACAGCAGAACACACGGCCTAAAAATAACAAGAAGACAAAGGCAGTGAAAAAACACCCCCAGACGAAATCCCGAGACCAAAACCACCTCACACCCCGTCAAACCGCCAAATGAGGCCGGACATAACCCCTAAACCGATTGGAATCCCAACGGCCAATACGCCGCACCACATCCTCACCCAAACCTCTACCAGCCGCTTCGGTAGCTGCCCCTATCCGAAAAGAATGGGATCCGAAAGCAGACGCATCCAGCCCCAAAGACCCCAAACATTGCCTGAATATCGCAATAAATTGGAATCGGGACAGATACGACCCATCCGCATGCAACAATAAGGGGCCACTCCCATCGTGACTTGACTGATAATACTCCCTACAGCAGAGAACTGGGCACAGACGGAAATCCAGGACTGCACCCAACACCACCTGCTTACCTCTGCCCAACTGGTCCGTCTTGGACCGTCGTATCCAAAACTGCACCTGAGAATCCAGCAACAACACATCGCGGCGCAACTAGCCACCCGCC